>BFEA01000739.1:248365-272402 GCA_003427395.1 Chara braunii | reverse complement strand
TTGCAATTGGGCAGCATTGTGCTTTATTGGTGAATTTGTACTTCGCAATTGGTCCGGGTCATAACAAACTCTCTATTCAAACTAACGTCATAGTTGGATTCGCCCACCACTAAAACCTCTTTGAAAGCTCTTCCCTTCGGCTCGATCTCGTCAACCTACTAATCCTCCGCTTCTGCCATATCCGTTTGTTCATATCCTCGCGCACGGTTTTTTTTTTCCTACTAACTCCTATCCTAACACTAAAACCAACGGCGGACCTGAAATCGCCCGCCTCCAAAACCCCTGTTTCGACCTTTGGTTCACCCGATTCTATCAAAGATCGGGCAAGAACTCCATTCTTCCCTCTGCCATGCCCGTTCCTTCCTTTGCCATCACCCTCTTCGTTTCAAATGCACCCGGCACGACCCACGCCCACGTTCATTCATATTTTTAGTTTATTTTATTCTTTTACTACGTTCGCGCTTTGCTCCGCCTGCTCTACTCGCCCTCATTCCTCCACTCCGCCATTCCTCTCTTCGATTGCACCTAGTGTAGACGCGCGTCCAAATCCGTCCTTCTATGCGTTCGCTGCCTCGCCTCCCCGCCATCCGCTCGCCCTTCCCTCAAAGCTACGCCCAGTTACGTCATCTTCTCCTTTGTCCCTGTGGTTAGCGCATCCTCCGACTGCAACAGATTCGTAGTGACTGAACCGGCAGCTGCACGGTCAGCAGCCATTGCGAAGAGACTCCGACGAGTGGCTGCTGCTAGGTGGTTCGATAGCCTTCCGCCTACATGCCCAAGCCCAACGGACGAGCTGCACGGCAGTGCCACAACAATCTCTGTCGTGGTACCCCCGACTCACGGCGCCTACTGGTTCTACCGTGCCTACTGCGCCTGTGGCCAGTTCCCGGTCTTTCCGATCCCGAAGGCACACTCCCTCCAAACCTCTCTACAAACTGTGGCTGGCGGGAGATGTATCCCGTGGTCACAACTACTCGGGACTCATTCCACCCTCCCGTGGGCCCTGTAATGACCTTAGTGGTGGTAGCAGATATCCAAATGAGAACTTTGAAGTTGAAGTGGAGACGGGTCCCACGTCCACAGCCCGCGCAGATGGTGGGATCAAGGACTGCCCAGGGCTGCCCCTCCCAAGCACAGTCCTGTTTCTATCAGGTCCCAACGGCCTACTCACACTCAAGCCTCCTACAGCAGACTTGCGACTGGCGGGCGATGCACCCACGGCAACCCCCGCTACCCAAGTTTCTTCCGCTTCGTGAGCTAACCACCCACTAGCTTGCATGCACGTTGACTTCTTTGGTCCGCGTCCTAAGATAGTGGGATCAAGGACCTTCCCCGGCATCCCGAACATGCAAGGGACCCTTAAGTTAATGAAAAAGAGGCCCGTGCTCAAGGTCCTCAACCGTCGTGACGACCTCCAAGATCCAACGTCACGACTGAGTCAAGGGGCATTGGAGTAAAATGATAATATTACAACAATAAAAGATAAAAATATTTAGAAGTTTTTCATCGTCAGAACATGACGAACGAGGAGAAAGAAAATGTTGGCACCGCTCTAACGTTGCTGACGACAAAACCAAAAGAGGATAGCCCCGTCGGGGCCTCAACCCCTCGGTCCCTTCGCGCAACTCTTTATATTCCCGCCTCGTCGCCACTTAGCCTCGATCCTTGAATCTCTCTGATGAAAGTCCGACGCTATAGCCGCTAGTGCTAGGCCCAAGACTGGGTCTAGTTTTAACTGATACCTAAATAACTTATGTTGCGCGACGCACATGTCTACCGAAATGTTTTCAAGATCACATGGTTGTCGACGTCGTCCTCCGCACGTACGCATAGGCCACAAGTTAAACACACCGATCGTGAGACAAAATCTTTTTCATCCTAATTTTAATCAAAAAATAAAATAAAAATCTGGTCGGCGATCAAAGTCGGTTTCCACCATCATTAAAAGCAAAAAAGATCACGCGCGCCTTAAGTTTGCGCGCCCACACACTCTCTGCTCCAGTCAACCACCCGGTCAACGTAAACCAAGACTACGGTCGCACCTCGCGCAGTATGCCTAAACTTTAGACCAAACTTATTCTCTGTCGCTTGCAAAAACCAAGGCGGATACCCCCGAAAGGGTATTCACACCGACATCGAGATCAGATGCATCCAGACAGATCGATAAGGCAACTGACCAGTTGGCACGACACAAGGCTCTGCGGTCGGATTCATCCACGTGGGCCTAATTACAGTCAGATATGCCCGCTGGGTGTGATTGCAGTCGGATTCATCCAAGTCCTACCGCGATTGCGGTCAGATGCATTTAGGAGAGTGAAAGTGTGAGTATGTCCTGACTGAGAGTAACGTCGCTACCGGTGGCAAACAAAAGCGCGGGGCAAGCAGGCCGGCAAGCACGACAACGGTGACAACTACTATGGGTGTGCAACAGGTGCGCTACAAGTGCGCTATAAGTGTGCGACGCGTGTCTGAGAAGTAGAAGTGTCCAACAAGTGCGCGACAAGTGTGCGTGCGACAGATGTATGACAAGTTGCCATGCACGAGGGGATAGGTGTGAGGCAAGTGTGAGAGAAAGTTGCGACTCTCTGTGTGGTAGGGAAGCAAAACAAGAGGAGGCAAATTGTGTGGCATGAAATGACGTCACGTCGCACACAACCAGAAGGAGAGGGACCTCCTCCGTAACCCAAGTGTGACTATAGCGGACGAAGAGCTCGGGATTCTAATTGGGTGTTCGCTCTCATCCGAGCCGCTCGTCGTCACGGTCTGCTACGTCGCACGTGTCTTAGGTGAACTGCTCTTCGTTATGATGGTCGCCATCTCGGTCATCTTCCTAGTGATGCTCCGGGTCGCTCATCTCACTCGAGGCGGTCTGGGCGCCCAACCGCCTACTTGGCCTACCCAAGACTGTATGAACCCAGCCGAGAAGTTGGACAGGTACAACGGTGTGTGGGTGTGTGTGAGAGAAAGAAGCAGAGGTACAGACGAAGAGGGAGAGTGAGTGGAACCGCTAAGGGAGGATTGAGAGGACGCGCGGGAAAGGACGAGCTTCGCGCGGAGGAGAAACTGTGTGGAGTAGCGGTGTGAGCTGCCCGGGAAGAGCTGCTCACGAGGTAAGAATTGTCGAGCAAACAGTAGTTGCGCTGGCGCGCGAGGGAAACAAGTGAAGCGGAGATCTGCTCACGAGAGAGAGAGAGAGAGAGAGAGAGAGAGAGAGAGAGAGAGAGAGAGAGAGAGAGACCCGAAACAAATGTGGACAAGGTGATTCGACAAAGTGTGGCTGTGGGCTCGACAAATGCTAACGAAATGTGATCTCTGCCCTGTGCGCTGAAGGTCGAAGTGAAGAGAACCTGGCAAGCTTGGGTAAATGGCGGGAAAAAAAAATGGATCTCTTTAGTTAGCCAAATGCCATGTCCCCTTATTAACGCGCGCACGCGAGAGAGAGTCTCACGAGTGAGAGAGAGAGTCTCACGAGTGAAGAGGAGTGAGTGCAAGCTGGTGGAGGTACGTGCGAACCGTTCATCGGACTTGAGTATAAAGGCGAAAAGGGCAGGGGTGAACCAAGGCGTAGATCCGCGCCAGGTACGTTCAAAGGCCAGGACAGAGATGCGGACGAAGTGGGATATGTCGCAATGGAAAGAGAGTGCCACACCTGTTTCTTAACGAAAACAGGCAAGGTTGGGGTTCTTGAGCAGGCGAATCTGATGATGGGGTCAGATTTGGAGATTAGTGGACGATTTCAGTGCTACAGGAGTAAAAAGGTGCGAGGCATGTAGCGGGAAATGGTGGGAATAACTACAGCTTTCATGAGTTAGCCAAATGCCTCGTCAACTAATTAGTTGCACACGTGCACGCGCAAGCGGATCCAACATAGCATTCCGGTGGTCCCAATGGATGTCGACTTAATGTGGTTTCTCCTCAGCTCCATCCGTCAAAGTGAAGAGATTCAATCAAGCACTGGTACAACAATGTACCTCTCCATGATCTGCTGAAGGATGCATTCTCTTTTTCCTTCTTTGGTTAGAAAGTGGGCGACCTCACAACGAGAAGGGGACAAGGATGTGGCATTTTGTCATATCAGAATACATCAGGAGATAGACTCCCGCGCACCTCATTGACAGGTAAGTCCACCGCTCGCTGCGGGCGGGAAACAAGTAATGTGGTGGTGCATCTCCCCAAGATCTAGCTGAAGATACATTCTCACCACCTCATCTGGTAGGGATCCCACTTTCTTGTGATCTTGAAGTCACGTCAAAATCTATTGTGGAGGTGATCCCGCAGAGACGATAAATGGCCGTGAATAAATCTGATATTTCAGATCAAGCAAATTCACACAGCGCTGTGCTGCAACAGTAAGAGCAGAGGGAAGGGGCTGGAGAGAGTAAGGCTGCAAATTCCAGGGTTGTCGAGCCCCGACCCGAGGGTCCCGACGGGGGTCCGGGGGTCCGAGGCTGGGCACCCCTGACCCCGGCTCCGGATGCCTCCCCCTCCAAAAATATATATATATATATCAAAAGAAAAAAAAAATGGTAAGGAGTGCAGCGATAGTGTGCACCGCGTGGGCTAAACCCCAAAATAGGGGTTTTGTGCCCCACCCCTGACTCCCCCCCGTGCCACACCCACCACTGGTGGGACCAGGATAGCTGCGGGTGCGGGCGAGGCCAACAGCCGACGGGGCGGGGGTGGGGCCGGGGTTGGGGTTGGAGGTGAGGGGCCTAGGTGTGTCGGGGGTGGGGGTGCGGGGTGCGGGGTGCGGGGTGCGGGGTGCGGGGTGTGGGGGCGGGTGTGTCGGCCAACCCCGCGGCGAGGGTCCGGGGGTCAAACCCCTACCCCAGCTTGGACCCCGGGGATCCCCACGTGACAACATTGGCAAATTCCACATTGAGAGGGAACTGATGGGAGCAAAGCCCTAGCACGGAGATACATCTGCATATTTGAAACAAGAACATACAAATCTGACCAACTTTGTGAGCTAGATTCAAACAACTACCAACAATCAAGCAGCGGGGGTAGGATACAACTAATCAGAAAGAGAGGCCCCCCCAAGCGAGGGACTCAACGACTCGCTCTTGCTGAGACTGGAGAAGCTTGTTCGCAGCCCAAACTTTGAGATCACTATTCGGACGGTTGGCACGGAATACCGGAGCTTCGAGTTGAAATATCAGATCAACACCTACGAGCTGGGACGTTGAGCCTGGCTTTATTTTAACTTTCATTCTATATTTTGTGTATTTATTTGATTATCAAATGCACAAAAAGTTGATCGGCGGATACACGAAAAGTCCAACAGAAAGGATTGAACGCTGTCAACTCAAGCTGGGCGGAGATATGGCCAGATGCGGATGTGGATTCAGGCTGAAGCACAAGTAAACACCCCAAATTCCGATTAGCAGCGGAAGTACTAGCTGCAGTTAAACTATGAAAACAGTCATCTAGAGGAACAACAGTCTTCTAACTTGCCCAGAGACTCAGCAGGACAACATCCAACTCGGGTTCTGCTGATCATAATTTCACTGGGATGAAATTTGACTGTACAGGAGCCTAGAGGGTTCCGCGTGTTCAGCAAGCAGTCCTGGTGAGAGGATCCAGCAAAGCCACACTTCGAGATTAAGTGTGGAGTGTTTAACGGCTACGGAATTTCAGACTCAGGGCACACTTCGAGATTAAGTGTGGAGTGTCCAGTAAGCTACGGAATTTCAGACTCCGAAACAACAGATTCAGGATTCCAAACTTCGAGATTAAGACCTGGAGTGTTTAACGGCTGATTGCCAAAGTCCTAGACTCAGGGCACTCTGTGACTCAGAAATCTGAGGGCCTGGTCACACAACCGATTACATTAATGCAGACTCGAGATACGCAGCAGCAGATTGGCTCAGTAAGGCTGACTTACAGATACAGTGCCAGTGCCAAGACTCGGGGAATTGTCACCTTTCTGATAGCAGTTTCAGGTACAACAAATTTTGTGTGTCGATTTGGACAACAGTCTTAAGCTTGCAGTCATTCGCCAACTACCGTTCACGTATTGAGAGCTCAAGTGTAGCTCCTTATGGAGGGCAGCAATCTGTCGCCCGTAGTAACATTAGTCCGATCGAATCTATGTGGTTAGACAGATTGAGTAGCGGTATAGATCTGACTACCATAGAACGACTATTTCGATACCCCCTAGGCTCTGCTTCTCCGGGTTTAGTACTAATCTTGTTGTTTACTGGTTGCAGGAGCTGCGGAACCGTTCTCCCGTGGGTGACAGACATGGGCCGGAATATAGGGCAGTTCCGCAGGCCGGCAAACCCTCCTTCCGGTCGACCGTGGCGCCGTTGTCGAGAAAGGCTGCCTCTCGGGACTTTGGTCCGCCTGTAACCGCCGAGGCGAGGTGGGCGTTGGTGAGCAAGGCGTTCAACTCCATTACTCACGTCCGTATTGTTTCTCTTTTGAACGCCAGGGTGCGTTGAGGCGAGAGTGCGGCGGCGACTGGCAGTCCAACCCATCTCGGCACCCCGGTGAGATATTTTGAGTATTGCATTTTTGCATTTCTGTTTTTTGCATGGATTTCCTCTGGCATGCTCTTGTCATCGAGGGAGATTTTCTTCTGATTTCCCTACCCTTTGTCAGTCCACCTGATTCTGATCTCCTCGAGAGAAAACTGTGAGCAGGAGATGTATCCGAGGGATTGAAGGGGAGGGGAGAAGCGCCCCAGATCACAAGGATTCGGGGGGGATAGATAGGCTAGCTGATCCGATTGCTAGCGGGAGGTCTGATCCGATTGCTAGCGGGAGGTCTGATTAGGACACTACGATATCGGGGGGAAGCGTCCCAAGTAAATCCATGTCTAAGGTGGGTCGGGTAGAGACATGGTACCGGATAGGATTGCACGAGCGAGATACCACCGTTCTGTGAGAGTGTGACTTTGGTCCGACCCTATGACACACGAGTTGCCCGACTCGAAACGGGGGGATCACTCTCGGGATCAATAGGCCAATGATGATGGCGACATAGGACCAGCCTCTCTTTCGACATGAGGGTAGGAGGAAACACGCCAGAGGGCGGTTCTCTTCTAGGCGGTGCTCTTCTAGGCCTGTTGACGTCGTCAGGGGTGCAGGTGGGTCCAATGGAGGCTTGTCGTGGGAATCTATAAGCTCAGAAGTCGAGCTGGGCTACATAGCGTCTGAGAGAGTGAACTTCCAGCTTTTTGTTGATTAGTTGGATCGATGGAGGGTTGGAAAGGAAACACTGAAAAGGTATAGAGAGAACTTATCTTTCGAAAATGAGGAGTGAGCCTAATATTCCGGAGAGAAAGATGGGGATGGAGAGTTCTGATGGAGGAGGAAGGATGACGAAAGCTGGAATGATGAGTATAAAGGCAGACCACCTCATATAAAGTTGGCAACGGGGAGGTGGAGAACGTTCAGAGAGCGATTGTCTTGGGATTTTGTTTGCAACGATATTGTGTGTTTGGTCGAGGACTTAAAGGAGATAAAGAAAGAGGAAGGAGAAAGGTTTATGGCGTTTGCAAGGCGTTTTGAGAAGGTGTCCGAACCATTGATAGAAAATGGGTTTCTCAGTGAGTTAGTACGCTGTGCTATATTCGTAGGCACTGTTACCTATCGCGAAAAAAAAGTTTATCGTGAAAAACATGCCCACTAAAAGACTGTTGTTCGCTCAGACGAAGGCGTTGGCTTTGCATATTGAAGGACAAAATGCCAAATCTTATATACTTGAGGTATTGGAAAAACTAGGGAAAGGAGTACCTAGAAGTGGTTTAGATAAATAACTCAGTGATGACGGAAGAGAGTTCCGGTCACCTAAGAAAAGTAAAGCAAGAAAAGATAGTGGAAAAATTGAAAAGAGGAAACCGCGGCGACTGGAAGAAGGATGATGGTAAGGGAGGAAACTCTCGAGATGTAGAGAAGAAGAGGAAGAACGAAGGAGGTCAAATAGGAAAGAATGGGAGTCTCTCAAAGAGATTCAGGCCCTAAAGGCTGAACTAGAAAGGATGAAGAGAATAGAGAATGTTCCACCACAACAAGAGTCTCAGGACGTACGACAAAGAAATCTTGAGAAAACCGTCGAGCTCAATGAGAGGAGAAGGATAGAATGGGCAAAAGATGAGAAGGATATACACTGTCGACCTTCTACGAAGGTGAATATTGACATTACAAAGGAAACAACACAAGAGGCAAAGCAAGGAGAAATTTGGGTGCCGAGTATCCGGATTGAGGAGGGCCTGGATGAAGATTATAGCCTGGCGATATGGTTTTCAAGCATTCGGTTCGAGAGTAGTGAGGAAGATTCCTATGCAACTCTAGTGTGTGCTAAGGAACCGGATGGAGAATCGAGTAAAGATATGACCGATGATACCAGCCTCGACATCGATGTCTCGCCAAAGGGCCAAGATCTAAAGGTTATCGAGAAGACATTGGTAAATCGAACCATGTCGCTGAAGATGATCGGGATAGAAGAAGAATGCGAAGACTCGAAAGGTACTAAAGATACCCGAGACAAGTTGATAGAGGATCAAAAAGAGATATATTTCCTCTGCGGTGTTGTAAACACCAAAATTTCACAAGCATTTTAAGTCATGTATGGGTCGGACATCCACTATGAACTTGCTCAACTGTTTGAGACCGTCGAGCCGGACGTCGGCGATGAGCTTGCTCAACTGTTTGAGACCGTCGGGCCAGACTTCTGCGATGAGCTTGCTCAGTTGTTTGAAACCGTAGAGCCGAATGTCAACTATGAGCTTGACCAATTGTTTGAGACCGTCGAGCCGGACGTCAGCTACGACCTTGACCAACTGTTTGAGACCATCGATATATATGAAAACGATGCTGCGAACTGTGTTAAGGAAATAACGAGCCAAAATCTGATAGCAATGAATGATATTGAGGACTTCGGAATAAATCAATGCACATTAGTAAGTAAATGCAATGTGATGGGTGTTGAAGGTTAATTAGTTGCAAGTTGTTTGATAGGTCGAAAAGTGATGAAAGGGCCGTAATGGAAGTGAAGTTTATCGAGGATGCTGACAACCTTAGAAGCACGTCTAAGGAGATTTAAGAAATTGTCAAAACTTGAGAAGGGATCCGTTGTTGACGTGAGAAAATCCGAGGGCAAGAATTCGATCAAGATAGGAAATTGGGCTGTAGGGTTGCAACTTGTGGCTGACGCACGAGACGGGAGTATAAACTTGTTTTTCCTTCTCCTCTAGGTGTTCATTATTGTGTTTATGTATGCTCGCACTTACCACTGGTGGTGCTGCTACTGCAGCTTTATTTTTCCTAACGAATTATCCCGTTACATTTGACCTCTATGATACTACGAGGAGTGAACAATGCTCTTTAGTAGAGATAGGAATCTATCCAAACTTGTCGTGCAACGAAGTTTCATCAAACCTTTTCCTTACTCCCTGGTAGCCTCGCTGATTGGTTGGAGAAGAAGGGGGAGGAGAACAAGAACGGTCGTGAACGGGGGAGGTAAACCTTGAAAGTTCGAAAGCCTGATACTGAAAGGAGAAGGTACTTCAGCATTTATCAAACTGATTCAGTCAACTAAGCGTAAGAGTGAAAGTAAATTATACTTCCACAAGTGGCGAGACAAAGTCTACTGGAGCTTGGCAACACTAGTATGGTTGAGAGAGAAAGTGAGGAACAAAAAGCGGAAAGCAAAAAGAAACGATGGTGGGAGTGAGGTAGGAAAAGCAAAAGGAAGCAATAAAATTATAAGTGGAATGCATTTCTTAGGGTTGATCGGGTAGGGATTAGGCGTTGGCCGATTATTTTCTTCCTCCTCGATAATCAGACCTCAAATTCGGTGGCTTGCCGGGGACGTCCAGAATTGGGGGGGGGGGGGGGGGGGGGGGGGGGGGGGGGGGGAGGTCTGCTATCGGGTGGCCCAAGCCTTATGTCGCCCTTCACTTCCTTTGGCCTGTGCCGACAATTTTTTACCTTGCGGACGGAGCGGACAGGAGACAATTGGCTGATGGGGGATGGGCAACACGAGAAAAACCAAGTTCATGCAAGACTATGGGGAAATATTGGCCAAGGAGGGTGAATTTTCCCAGGCTCGACGGTAACCGGATAATTTATTATTTCAATAAAGATAGGCAATTATAATGTTAAATCGCGGTACACACAACGGGTGACCTGAACTCGCGACCGCCATTGAATTATGTACAGATCTGAAGAGTTGCGTCGGGCCTCCCGTCGAAGTTTGGTGAGTCTCCGAGTGTCACTGCTATGACTTGATTTTTGAGAGAGGTCTCAATGGAAAGCGGCCGACCATTGATAAGAACCGCCAATGGAAAGGACGCGCGAAACCACGTGAGTAGCAACGGAGGGAAGGGCGCACACCCAAATTTACGAGATCACGAATCAGCTTCAGTATACCCATCACTACGGACGCGGCGATTGTAATCAGGATCATACATCCAGACAGATCGACAAGGGCACTCACCGGTTGGCACGACACAAGGCTCTGCTGTCGGATTCATCCATGTGGGCCTAATTACAGTCCGATATGCCCGCTGGGCGTGATTGCAGTTGGATTCATCCCAGTCCTGCCGTGATTCGGCTCAGATGCATTTACGAGACTGAACGTGCGAGTATGTCCTGACTGAGAGTAATGTCGCTACCGGTGGCAAACCAACACATGGGGCAAGCAGGGCGGCAAGCAGGGCGGCAAGCATGACAACGGCGACAACTGCTATGGGTGTGCAACATGTGCGCTACAAGTGCGCTATAAGTGTGCGACACGTGTCTGACAAGTGTCCAACAAGTGCACGGCAAGTGTGTGTACGACAAGTGTGTGACAAGTTGCCATGCGTGGCAGGATAGGTGCGCGACAAGTGTGAGAGAAAGATGTGACTCTCTGTGTGGTAGGGAAGCAAAACAAGAGGAGGCAAATCGTGTGGCATGTCAGGTCACACACAGCCAGAAGGAGAGGACTCCGTAACCCAAGCGTGACTATAGCGAACGAAGAGCTCGGGATTCTGATTGGGTGCTCACTCTCATCCGAGCCGCTCATCGTCACCGTCTACTACCTCGCACGTGTCTAGGGCGAGATGCTCTTCGTTACGATGGTTGCCATCTCGATCATCTTCATAGTGATGCTCGGGGTCGCTCATCTCGCTCGAGGCAGTCTGTGCGCCTAAAGTTAACCGGTACTTGGCCTACCCAAGACTGTATGAACCTAGCCAAGACACTGGCCAGGTACAACGATGTGTGGTTGTGTGGGAGAGAGAGAAGCAGAGGTACAGACAGAGAGGGAGAGAGTGGAACCGCTAAGGGAGGATTGAGAGGACGCGTAAGAAAGGGAGAGCTTTCATGTAGCGTCATCAGTTAGCCAAATGCCTCGTCATCTAATTAGTTGCACACGTGCGTGCGCAAACGGATCCAATAGAGCATTCCGATGGTCCCAATGGATGTCGACGCACTGTGATTTCTCCTCAGCTCCGAACGCCAAAGTGAAGAGATTCAATCAAGCGCGGGTACGACAATGTACCTCTCCATGATCTGCTGAAGGATTCATTCTCTTTTTCCTTCTTTGGTTAGAAAATGGGCGACCTCACGACGACCAGGGGACAAGGATATGGCATTTCGTCATCTCAGGATCCATCTGGAGAGAGACTCCAGCGCACCTCATTGACAGGCGAGCGGGAAATAAGTAATGTGGTGGTGTATCTTCCCAAGATCTAGCTGCAGATACATTCTCACCACTGCATCTGGTAGGGATCCCACTTTCGTGTGATCTTGAAGTCACGTCATAATCTGTTGTGGAGGTGAGATCCCGCAAAGACGATAAATGGCCGTGAACAAATCTGATGCTTGGGATCAGGCAAATTCACACAGCGCCATGCTGCAACAGTAAGAGCAGAGGGAAGGGAATGGAGAGAGTGAGGCTGCACATTCCACATTGCGAGGGAACTGATCCCGTAGAGACGATAAATGGCCGTGAATAAATCTGATGCTTGGGATAGGCAAATTCACACAGCGCCGTGCTGCAACAGTAAGAGCGGAGGGAAGGGAATGGAGAGAGTAAGGCTGCACATTCCACATTGAGAGGGAACTGACGGGAGCAAAGGCCTGGCACGGAGATACATCTGCATATTTGAAACAAGAACATACAAATCTGACGAACTTTGTGAGCTAGATTCAAACAGCTACCAACAATCAAGCAGTGCGGGAAGGATACAACTAATCAGAAAGAGGGCCTCCCCCAAGCGAGGGACTCAACGACTCACTCTTGCTGAGACCGGACAAGCTTGTTCGCAGCCCAGACTTTGACATCACTATTCGGATGGTTGGCACGGAATAACGGAGCTTTGCATTGAAATATCAGATCAGCACCTGCGAACAGGGACGTTGAGCCTGGCTTTATTTAAACTTTCATTCTGTATTTTGAGTATTTATTTGATTATCAGATACACAAAAAGTTGGTTGGCAGACCTCTGTAAGTCCAACAGAAAGGACTAAGCATTGTCAACTCAAGCGGGGCGGAGATATGGCCAGATGCAGATGTCGATTCAGGCTGAAGCACAGGTAAACACCCCAAATTCTGATTAGCAGCGGAAGTACTAGCTACAGTTAGACTACGAAAACAGTCATCCAGAGGAACAACAGTCTTCTAACTTGCCCAGAGACTCAGCAGGACAACATCCAGCTCAGGTTCTGCTGATCATAACTTCACTGGGATAAAATTTGACTGTACAGGAGCCTGGAGGTTTCCGCAGTTTCAGCAAGCAGTCATGGTAAGAGGATCTAGCGAAGCCACACACCCAGACCTTGCGGACTGAGAACCGTAAGCTACGGAATTCAGACTCGGAAACAACAGATTCAGGATTCCAAACTCCGAGATTAAGACCTGGAGTGTTCAGCGGCTGATTGCCAAGTCCTAGACTCAGGGCACTCTGTGACTCAGGAATCCGAGGGCCTGGTCACACAATCGATTACACTAATGCACACTCGAGATATGCAGCAGCAGATTGGCTCAGAAAGGCCAACTTACAGATACAGTGCCAGTGCCCAGACTAAGGGAATTGTCACCTTCTGATCGCATTTTTCAGGTACAACAAATTTTGTGTGTCGATTCGGACAACAGTCTTAAACCACCAGTACACGGCCTCAGCCTTGCGGCAAAATAACTTGTCGCCACAAGAAGTGAAAGGCGGACTCGGGGCAGGGTTTTTGAATTTTGGAAGGTTTTTGAATTTTGGGCCCATGTCAAATCCCTACGTCCCAAAAAACAAAACAAGCTTTGGTTGTGATTGCAGTTGGATGCACTTTTTGGTTAGTCGTGCGAGTTTGCCCCCAGTGAGGGCACTTCAGCAGAACGTAGAACATGGGGTGCAGGACTGTCGGACTCTAAAAAAAGAAAAAGAAAAAAAAACAGCCTTTGGCCGTGATTGCGGTTGGATACACGAGTACTTGTGCGAGTTTTCCCTCAGTGAGGGCACTTCAGCAGAACGTAGAACACGGGGAGCAGGACTGTCGGACTCTCAAAAAAATCAGAAGAAAAAAAAAAAAGCCAACAGCGATTTGGCTGTGAAAGTGGTTGGACGCATTTCAACATCGCTAGTTTTAGTATGCCCTCAGCGAGTGAGTTTTGAGCAAGAGGAATACGGGCTGCCTTGCTAAGAGGGCCAGGAAGAAAATAACATAAGGAGAAAAAAAGGTAAAACAGCAACGTTTCCCTCTCCCCGTAATAGTGGTCAGATACATTCAAGAAATGTGATCATTTGTGTATGGCCTCCATGACGTCCTTTCACGATATCATCGCTCTCTGGCATGTTTGTTCCTTTCTTTTCTTTTCGTTTCTTTTTCCTCTTCAGGCAGACCACCGGCACCAGTGCCACTTCCGAAATTCCCACTGCAGGTACCCTCACACAGAAGGCTCGGAAAATAGTGGCGTGCAGTGGGCAGGTAGGTTTGGGATTTTAGGTGCGGGTGTACTGGTGGTTTAAGCTTGCGCTTCCGAAATTCCCACTGCAGGTACCCTCACACAGAAGGCTCGGAAAATAGTGGCGCGCAGTGGGCAGGTAGGTTTGGGATTTCAGGTGCGGGTGTACTGATGGTTTAAGCTTGCGCTTCCGAAATTCCCACTGCAGGTACCCTCACGCAGAAGGCTCGGAAAATAGTGGCGCGCAGTGGGCAGGTAGGTTCGGGATTTTAGGTGCGGGTGTACTGGTGGTTTAAGCTTACGGTCGTTCGCCAACTACCGTTCACATATTGAGAGCTCAAGCGTAGCTCCTTATGGAGGGCAGCAATCTGCCACCCGTAGTAATGGTAGTTTGATCGAATCTATGTGTGGTCAGACAGACTGAGTAGCGGCAGATCTGACAACCATAGAACGACTATTTCTATAACCATGTTCATTCTTTCATTTGCCCAGATACCCCTTGGCTCTGCTTCTCCGGTTTTAGTACTAACCTTGTTGTTTACTGGTTGCTGGAGCCGTGGAACTGCTCTCCCGTGGGTGACAGAAATGGGGCAGAATATAGGGCAGTTCCGCAGGCCGGCAGACCCTCCTTCCGGTCGACACCGGTATGGCGGGCTGCTCAGTGTGGCATGGTAGGCCCAAAATCCGAGCTGTAGGCTGCGCAACTGGCTGTCTAAGTCTTTAGAGGGCGCTGCTGATCGTTAAAGAATTCCTGAGGAGTTATGGGCGATCTCCTTAAATGCCTCTTGATCAGCAACAGAGTTCTGTAGTGACAGCCTAGAAGTAGATCAAGCTAGAGACCCTAGTTGACAGGATCTGAGAGGATTTTGGGTTCCCAATAAAGTGTGTCAGTCAGTCAGTCAGTGGGTGGTAAAGTATAAGTGGTGAGTGGAACTTTCACTGGTTGTGCATCCTTCACCATGGTGACCACACGAGGAGGAACAAGTACCACCCCGTATAGCAAAGAACAAGAAGAGCAAGCCGCCACCCTGCTGAGAGAGAAAAGGGATGGTGGAGAAAGAGCTCATAAAGCAGTCGAAGATGCTGGCCTTGATAGAAGAGCAGAAGGCCAACCAAAAGCAAATGGAAGAGGAGATTAAGAAATGGGAGAAAGAACAAGAGGAGAAAGTGGCGGCGATAGATGCAGAAGTGGAAGCAGAAGCAGAGAAAGAGGAAGAATGGGTAGTAGAGGTTCCCCTGCAAAGGAATGTAAGGATGGAAGAAAGAGGAGAATCCAGTATGGCGCCCAAACTAAAAGCAAAAATGGAGAAGATGGCAACACGGTGGGTGGCCAATCTGGCCCTGGGGGAGGAAGAGGAAGCATCCTTGCTTGTCCCTCAGGGCGAGAGGGAGGCGTTTGCAACGGAGTTGCAGCGACAGACCATGGAGGAGGAGAAAAAGTTGGAATGGAAGTTTCGTCTTACTAGGGAAAGGAGGCGGCGATTGGCGGCAGCTGAAATGATAGAGAAGGCCTTGAGGACCGCCAAAGAGCAAAGAAGGCAATTGGCAGCACAAGAAGACCTCAAGCAGAAAATACAGATTTTGTTCCAGAATATGGACGTAGTATTGCGAGCCCAGTAAGAACAATAGCGTTACTTAAGAGGCCACGATATTGCCTTGCAGTCCATGCACATATGTTTTAAGGATTTTGCTAGGGATATGATGATGCGAGTGCACACTCAGTTGCATGCTGCTATGGAGGACACTGAGAAGTTTTGTGTCGGTGCCATTGAAGGCGCCAAGTTAGCGGCCTCCATAGAAGAGGAGGCACGACCTAGTCGTGAGCGTATTAAGGGCAAATTCACTGACCCCTATGGAGAGGAGAAGGGAGAGGATTTTGATAATTGGGAAGCCAATATCAAATCCTATATACACCTTCAACGTATTAACCCTGAGAACCAAGTTCTCGTGACTTTTCACGCACTGAAGGATGAAGCAACTAGCTTTGCTAGGTCGCATGCTCGTGCCGCCAACTGTGACAATGATATGGTCACATACTCCTCCATTACTCACGTGAATGAATTTATGACTGCCCTCCGGAAACGATTTGCAGATGTCACTAGGGGCCTTCGGGCCTCACTCAAACTGCAAACAATCCACTCGCGACAGTGGAGGAGTGCAAGGGCACTCGAGGCCACCATGGATGAATTCGTCGTTGTCCCTGGACATGGGGTTACAAAGCCCCAACTGGTCCAAGTGTTCTTTTGTGCCATGCCCGAGACACTACATGGGCACTTCTTCAATAAGAAGCAGCAGCCCAATATGACTTATGATACACTTAGTAGAGAGGTTGTTGCTTACGAGGCCCAGTCCATGCCAGTTTCCACTTTCTGGCACAAGGACCTTGACAAAGGCAAAAGGTGGAAAGGCCGGACCATCACCAGTCAAGTAAAAGCTAAAGATAACCTTATTTTTTCGTTCGAAGAAGGTGGTCTGGTGGAGGTCCTTATAGTGAGATTAAGTGGGGCCTCGAGGAGGAGGACAATGGTGAAGGTCAAGGGAGGACCTACGTTGTTGTCACAGCCGGGGAAAGGTCGCAAGGAAGAGGGAGAGGTCGGGGTCAAGGGGGCCGGGCCTTTGGTGGTCGAGGACAGGCCAACCAAGGTGAAGGCGGCAAAGGAGGCTGCCAAGAGAGAGGAAGGGGTCAAGGTCCCCCATCAAACCTTTCACGTTCCAATCGGTCACCTCCCAAGAGGGGTGAATAGCATCCCGGTCTGCCTTAGGGCAGGCCCTGGGAAACCCTGGCCATTCAAAAGAATGACTCGCAGGATTAAAAAGATAATTGGCAGTGTGTGTTTTGTGGTGATCCGGGACACATTGTCAATAAGTGTGCGCGCCAAGTAGAAACTCCCAACCCACATGTATCTATGGTAGAGGTTGTTGGCCAGCGTCTAGTTAGTTGTCTAGAAACTGCTTGTGTTAGGGTCTCTCTTGGTGCTTCCCTAACAGGACAGGCAGAAGAGTTGAAGGAGAGGATGCCAGCCAAGGCCAAAACGAAGAAAGATGGAAAAGGGCAGCCACCTTCTTACCCCGAAAAAAACGTACGTACGTTGTAAACGAATACAACGTACGGTGTACGTTGTATTCGAATACAACGTACGTACGTTCTGCAACGAATTTTAGGGCACAACTTTTCCACGACGGCCTTTCGCAGGGTACGTTGTATTCGTACGTACGTTGTATTCGAATTCTGAGTTACGAGAGGGTGGTCCTGGCCCCTGGAATATACGCAAAAAAAAAAAAAAAAACACCAACGAAAGCCCTATACCCATATCCTGTTCGCCCCTGAAATAAGCGCGTCACAGAAGGGGGCTCGCTCCACCACTTACCACATGCATTAAAAACAACTTTTGGTCGTGAATCTTTCCATCTATTAGGTGCCGATTCATTATTGTGAGAGACCGAAGGCCTGGACCACCCTTCAATTCTCTGATTGGAAATATATGCTGATTTCATCGTCATTTCGATTTAAGAAAAAACAAAAAAAAAAACCCTGAAGGCGCAGGGCAAGTCATGTTGTTATGTCTGTTCCATTTTTCAGGAGGGGGTTGGTCCCCTCAGGGCCTCAGACACTCCCCGTAAGCGAAACAGGGTAATGCTCCCAGCAAGTTCACTCCCAGGTAGACTACGAGGACCCCGGCCCCATCTAATTTCGGTTGGGGGGGGGGGGGGAGGAAAAAAAAACTTTCCCCCCCCTCCCCCACCTTCCCCCCAAATTTGGCAGCAAATTTCAACAATACTCTTGAGGCAAAAGATGTTTGTATTGCATTGTTCTTGGACTTTTTTTTTTTTGGATTTTTTTTAACGTTGTTTTAGATAGTGAAAAATATCTCAAATGCTACAGAGTCCGAATACAGCGTACGTAAATTGTATTCGAATACAACGTACGTACGTTGTATTTGACCGTACGTTCTATTCGAAAAAAAAAGAGCGATTTCTAAAAGTCCGATTTTCGAGGGTAATTCGAATAGAACGTATGTACATTTTTTCGGGGTAAGAAGGTAGTGTTAGTAAATGTAGAGGTCTTCATAGGCAGGGTAGGGACCCTTATACACACTGGGGCCACCCATAGCTATATTAGTCGTACAGCGCTAAAGAAGCTGAAGCTTCATCTGAAAGTCCAAAAGCTAGATGATCCCATGGTCTGTATCCTCGCAAACAATCGCACAATGCGAATTGAGGATTACGTCGAGGGAGTCCAGGCGTACTTTCGCCTAAAGAAAGGTGGGAAAGTTAAGAGAGTTCTCCATTCCCAGACTCTCCTCGTTGAGGACAATATCCCGTTTGATATGGTCCTAGGGATGGATTGGGGAGAGGCAACATGAGCCACAATGCATCTAAGAGAACACGAGTGTAGGCTTCCTTGTCCATCAGTTGGTGTCAAGACGGCACGCCTGTTCCATGTGTCGAGAGTAAACAACCCACTGACACATTGCTGTCTCAGTGCTCCTGCGTTCGTGCGACTAGTAAGGAGCAACTAGAGGAGCAGGTCTTTGTGGCCTATGCTAGGCCAGTCACTGAGCCTAAGAAAGAGGAACCCACCAACCCACTTATTACCAAACTATTGGAAGAGTACGCAGATCGATCAGAGGCTCCATTAGGAGTAGTTCCGCATCCTATCCGACACCGCATTGAGATAGAACCTCGCAGTGTATAGAATTGTCTCTCGAGGAATTAGAGGAGTTGCGCAAGCAGTTAGACGAGCTCCTAGAGAAAGGTTGGATTAGGCCCAGTTCATCTCCATTTGGAGCACTTGTTCTCTTTGTTCCCAAGAAAGAGGGAGAGCTTAGAATATGCATTGACTATAGGGGTCTCAACGCCGGAACAGTGAAGAATGTAGAACCACTGCCCCGCACATATGATCTGCTAGGTCGGGGGCAAGGTTGCAAGTACTTGTCAAAGATAGATTTGAAGTCAGGGTACCACCAGATATAAGTCCACCCTGATGACCAATACAAAACGGCGTTCAGGACTGAATACGGGCATTACGCATTTATAGTGATGCATTTTGGACTCACCAACACACTGCCCACATTTCAGCGCTACATGAATGATTTGTTTAGACCGTGGTTAGATAGCTTTGTAGTTGTTTACTTAGACGATATTCTAATTTTTAGCAAGACCCTTCAGGAGCATGAGGCTCATCTAAGGCAGATCCTGAAGAAGTTATGAAGCAAATTTCAAAATCAATGCAAAGAAATGTGAATGGGCCAAGACAGAGATTTTGTACTTGGGCCACGTCTTAGATAGTGACGACATAAAGCCTGAGGACAACAAAGATCACAGCGATCAGAGACTGGTCAACCCCGCATACCCTCACAAAATTGAGGTCGTTCTTAGGATTGGCTAATTATTATATGAGGTTCACGATGAACTTCTATGCAGTCGCTGCTCCCCTTCACAAACTGCTAAAGAAAGACACAATCTGGAAGTGGGACCAAGATTGTACATCGGCCCTGAAGAAGTTGAAGCGGGCCTTGATAGTGTACCCAGTCCTCATGGTAGCTGGTCCATCTTTACCCTTTGTTGTTACTACTGATGCAAGTCGGTATGGCATCGGTGCTGTCTTACATCAAGATGATGGCAATGTGTATAGGCCCGTAGAGTTCATGTCCGCTAGGTAGGTAGCGACATCCACCTATGAGAGGGAACTCTACGCTCTCAAGCAAGCATTAGACCATTGGATACACTACTTGCTTGGGAGGCACTTCAAAGTCTATTCAGACCAGGACACATTGAGGTGGTTGAAGAGGCAGGCCAAGATGACACCTAAGCTTACTAGGTGGGCTGCCGAGATAGATCAATTCGACTTCCAGCTCAAGCCAGTCAAAGGGAAGTATAATGTGGTTGCAGATGCCCTTAGTAGGAGAGTCGGCTACTTTGGAGCTATAGTTCACTATCTGGATATAGGGTCAGATTTACAGCAAAGAGTCATAGACTCGGGTGCAGTACCCTCTCTATAGTGACCTCCTCAAGAGAGTCAAGGAGGATCCAGCCAGTGAACCACACTACCGCACCACTAATGGGTTATTGTTTGAGAACACAGACGTCATAGATCGGCTATGCATTCCCAACAACGAAGAGATCCGCAGTCTGATCCTTGGGGAATGTGAGGATACGAAAGGACACTTCGGTTGGCAAAAGACACTCGCCAACCTCATACGCGCCTACACGTGGCCTGGCATGAAAGCCAATTGCATAGAGTATGTGCGTAGTTGCAAGGTATGCCAGCGCAACAAAACTACGACGGGAGCCCCACTGGGTCTTCTCAGACCCCTGCCTATCCCATCAGGACCAGGAGATTCTGTGTCCATTGATTTCATGGATACTGGGGTCAGGAGTAGGCATGGCAAGATTCAAGTCATGGTTATAGTTGATAGATTTAGCAAGTATGCAGTTTTTGTCCCTTTGCCTGTCGAGGCACGTATAGATCTAGTTATAGAAAAGTTCTTTGATCATTGGGTCAGTGAGCATGGTCTACCACTGTCAATAGTTAGTGACAGAGACACCTGGTTCACTAGTCAGAACTGGCAGGAACTTATGAAAGTATATGGCTCTAAGTTGTTGATGTTGTCTGGCCGCCATCCAGAGACAAATGGTCAGACTGAGCAGATGAACAAGGTCCAGCAACTTGTTCTTAGAATGTATATTAGACCTTATCAGGTTAACTGGGACGAAATGCTCCCAAAGGTAGACGATGCTTACAATAACAGTGTTCATCTCGCCACTTGTCACACTCGCAACGAGTTACAGAAGTCCTTTAGACACCACAGACCGTTTGAAGGACTGAACCAGGACCAGATTCAGAGGCTACCGCCCGACACTAGGGAGTTCGCGCAACATCGCGAGAAGGAAATTGCCAAAGTGGCAGATAACCTCAGGAAGGCCCATCACAGAATGATAGAGCAAGCTAACAAGCACTGTCGCTCGTCGCAGTTCCAAGTAGGCAACTTCTGGGTCAAGTCTAAAGAGTTTACTCCGGAGAAACTGTTGCCTGCATATAGAGGACCATGGCCAGTTCTAGAAGTCAAGGTGGAGACGACGGACCGTCCTACACGATAGACATTCCAGCACACCTCCACACCTACCCAGTTTTCCATGCGTCAAAGTTGTTGCCCTGCACCATGAGTCAGCAGTTCCCATCGAGAAGATCCATGATCCCTCCGGATATGAAGGGAAGGTACGACATTGACGGCATAGTGGATGAGGATGTATTCAGGACAGGAGGTAGAGGTCGTCCACAGAAACAGTATAAAGACAGATTTGCCTACCAAGAGCCCGAGGACGATCGCTGGTTTACACAAACAGATTTTCTAGAAACAGCTCCCGACGTAGTTCGTGCCTACGAGAGAGCAAAGAAAGGCAAAGGTCCTGCTATAGATTGAACTATTCTCGGAGGACCTCGATTTTAGGCCGGCGGGAGTGAAGCGGTTTCACCTGTCGCACGACAGTTTGCAGAAGCCAGGGCTCGATCCCTAGACCTCGCCCTCACCCGTGTACAGTATTAGTTGACCCGTGTGAGCTAGAACCTGCGACCTGTGTCTTGAAAGTCGCCTGTTTGTTTGTTGTAGGTAGTGTGGTCGTCGGGTCTTGAACCGTAGGTCTGTAGATTAGAGGTCTTAGTACTGGTAGGAGTCGTAGCCGCTTCAGTGTTGAAAGGTCAAATAGCTGCTATAGTACTGAGGGGTCAAGCCCACGGTCTTTTGGAAGATCCGGAACTGGCCTTTCATGAGTCGGGGATACAGTCCATACTCAAGTGGGCAAGTGGGCAGACTAACCCAGTCCAGTCAGCGGTGCCCAGTCCCGGTCGCATTTCCATGTGGGACTCTGTGCACCCCGGGCCCAGGGTCCAAGGGCAGACCTTTGACAATCCGAAGTATAAATCAAGAGGCAGCGTCAAGCCATTCATTCATTCTGCCTGTGAGCCATGCAGAAGCCCTGTCTGAGTGTCTTGTATACGGAGGTCTGCAGGTGCCCGTAGACGAAGAGGGAGGAGGAAGATCGGCCATAGCCGATAGCTAGTTAGTAGAGGCGGGAGACTGCGGCCATAGCCACCACATCAACAAGTGCTAGTGTGTGTGTGTCTATGTATGGTGTGTGTGTGTGTGTGTGTGTGTGTGTGTGTGTGTGTGTGTACGGGACATCCAGGGAGATCCAGGGTGTGTGTACGAACCAGTTGCTGGGAGTGTGGTGTACCGCAAATAGCAGTACGACACAAGTTTGAATCTGAACTGCGTTCTTGGCTACATTAACTCTGAGCATTGTGTGGGTGCACGTCGCCAGCTTGATCATCATCTGTTTGTACGCATGCTGAGAGTTGAGAAATACAAGTTTGATTGCAAAGGAGGGACCTTTCTTCCATGTATGTGGTCCCTCCTCCGTCTCTCACATGTGTGGTGTATGATGGGGTATCGCATCAGTATCTGACTGGTCAGGTCATATCTTTGAGTCTTCCGCTGAGCTAAATTGGTATCTGGATGTACATTGCTTGTTGACGCTTTGCTGACACTGCATTGTCCAACGAGTCCTTTTCATCAATTTGCGGATCCTTGACTCCACATACATCGCTCACCTGAGCATGTATCAGTAGCATAGGGGACATTGTAGAGAGCAGGGAGTGGAGAGTACCGCAGAGAACAGAGTAGAGAGCAGAGAGCAGAGATGAGCATAGAGGACAGAGTGGAGAGTAGAGAGTACAGAGTAGAGAGTACCGCAGAGTAGAGTACCATAGAGTAGAGAGTACAGAAAAGCAAGTGGCGTAGAGTTGAGAGCAGAGAATAGAGAGTGACATAGAGTTCGGAGTGGAGTACAGTACAGTAGAGGAGAAAGTAGAGAGTAGCGAACAGAGTAGAGAGTAGAGCAACGTAGAGGGCCTCACTAAGAAAAACAACATTGATTACTACTCACCAAGAGAAACAGGGCACGCTGGCCATCCAGTGGCTCAGTTTTCCCATCTGTCTTTCCCGGGCACGGGCCTCACCACACTACTCACCAAATTCACAGAAGAAAAAGCTGACGGCAGTGCATCTTCGGAGCTTCTAGTGAAAGATTCATTTTTCTTGCATTTTCAGTGAGTTGTGTAGCAAGGCCCATTCTGGGACATTTTCAACTTACCTGTGGTCGTAATTCCGGACAGGTGCATCCAGGTCGGGCCATGAAAAAAGGCCAGATGAGTCCAGGAAAGTCCTCATGGTACTTTTTCAACTTACAGGTCGGCGCAACTGGTGTCAGGTCGATTCAGGCCGGGCTGTAAAAGAGGTCAGATGCACCCAGCCAATTCCTTACCTGAGTACGTCCTGAGTACGAGCCTCGGGCCCCAATATGCAGCTGCTGTTCACCATCATTGAACTGACCGTCCTGGAAATCCAGAAGGTTTTTGTTCAGTTAGGCTGATTGCTAGATGACCTGTTACACCACCAAACCTTTTCTCTTTCTTCTACTGCGAGGGTGTTCCTTGAGAACAATTGTTTCTTGTTTTGGGTTGTGTGAAATGACCCACATGGTCGCAGACCGAAAAAAACGCTCAACTTTTTCGAGAAAAAAGGTGCCCCATTAATTTGTTCGCAAAAGATTTCGATTGTTGGTCTGTTTGCTGTGTTTTCTGAACATGTTTGTGATCAACCAATATTGTATGGATCCCAGATGCTTATTTGCTGAGCTTCATGGCTGTGCATACGGAAGTGCACCTATGTGTGGGTGTGAGACTAGTGGGCCAAGATGGGGTGATTAAGAATAAGCAGGTGAACTGAGATGAGAGAAATGGCAGCCGTGACTTGTCGGAAGTCCACTTCAATTATAGTCGTGCCACTGTTGTTAAGCAGGTCTTGTAATGTATGAATGAACTAGTCAGAACCCAATCTGCTTGCCAGTTGCTGTTCGCCTAGGCGAGTTGCCAGAAGTCGTGTTCTGCTGTGAACCGTCATGCTCGACGAGCATCTCAAGAGCATTTCCTGGAAGCCAAAGCCAAAGAAGAAACCGAACAGAATGTGTCAGAATCACTTTGAGCGGACAGTGAGGCAATCTCTCTCTCTCTCTCTCTCTCTCTCTCTCTCTCTCTCTCACACACACACACACACACACACACACACACACACACACACACACACACACA
>BFEA01000739.1:205113-216873 GCA_003427395.1 Chara braunii | reverse complement strand
TCCCAACTCTCGTCACTGTGTCCAACACCACTGTTCGCTCACGCTTCAACTCTGGATCACCCTGGATACCCCACGCACACACTCTGTAACACACACGCATACACACCTATCAGGCTCTCACTAACTACGGCAGCTATGGCCGCCAACTAACATTACCTACAAGCAGCTATGGCTGCGCTAACTCTCCTTCAGCCCACTTCGACTTTCAGGCGCATCTGCAGACCACCTCGCACAAGTCACTGTGGCAGTGCTTCCGCATGGCTTCCGCAGGAATGAATGAATATCTGGGCGCTGCCTCTTGATTTATACTTCTGTAGCTCATTGGTCTGGCCCTTTCCCATGCCCTGGGTACACACAGTCCCACACGGTACTTGCTTGACTGGACTAGGACTGACCGGGGCAGGGACTGCTGACTCAGCACGGGTAGACTCCACCACTTGCCCACTTGCCTAGGTCTAAACGTGAGCAACTTCGAAAGGCCACCACTAGGACCTTCCAGAAGTCTGGTCCTGGCCTTTCGAAGACTAACATTACCTACAAGCAGCTATGGCTTCGCTAACTCTCCTTCAGCCCACTTCGACTTTCAGGCGCATCTGCAGACCACCTCGCACAAGTCACTGTGGCAGTGATTCCGCATGGCTTCCGCAGGAATTAATGAATAGCTGGGCGCTGCCTCTTGATTTATACGTTTGTAGCTCGTCGGTCTGGCCCTTTCCCATGCCCTGGGTACACACAGTCCCACACGGTACTTGCTTGACTGAACTAGGACTGACGGGGGCAGTGACTGCTGACTCAGCACGGGTAGACTCCACCACTTGCCCACTTGCCTAGGTCTAAACGTGAGCAACTTCTAAAGGCCACCACTAGGACCTTCCAGAAGTCTGTTCCTGGCCTTTCGAAGACTGTAGCAGCTACGACCTTGACCTCTCAGGACTGTAGCAGCTACGACCTTGACCCTTCAGGAGTCCTACAGCTACGACTTCTAGAACTCCCTAAGACCTCTACCCGACAAATCTACAAATCGAACCCTTACACCTACAAACCCTACGACAACTTCCTAACTGCTGCGAACACACACAGGTCACGGGTTCAACTCTCAAAATCAACACAGATAAGTGAGAGCTAGGGATTGAGCCATGGGATCTGCATTCGCTACTGCTAACAGGTGAAAACCGTTCCACACACATATCACATCACTTCTATTACTGACATCGTTTGTTCCGTTCCTAGTAAAGGCTTCTTTTTCGCAGGCCATGCAAGGCTGGCAAAACAGTGAGCATAATCATATCCAAAAAATCGCATCATTGTGGGACTGGAAGAGGAAGTGCGAGGAATGAGCCTCACAGAGCCCTTATCAGACATACAAGTGTTCTGGGCTGTGGGGCCCCTTGCAAGCCACGTGGCCGCCTTAAGTGAAGGCGGGCCTGAATATCCACGTGAGGCCTGTTCTCGACCTTTTTTCCATATGTGGGTTCTCAGCCAGTTGCAGCACGCCAGTTGGTTACAGCACAACATGAGCCTCCAGGCTCTTTCCAAAAACAAAGGGGCTGCGCTGTACAGTTGAGCCCAGGGCTGACGCAGTTGCACCCTGGGCACACACTGTGTGAGGCCGACACATCACAGACTGGTTATGGGCCAATGAGGAAGCAGCATTGTCGTCACACAGGTGCCACAAGCCAATGAGAATACTGGGGCCCCACACGCCTGGCCAGGACAGCCAGCGGCGTCACACTTTCCATAAAGGAAAGTGTGGACCCCTCGCAGTGGCATTCGGGCGTACACAGGCAATGCGGACACGCTGCTGCATTGCTACGCTAGTGTACACGTCGGTGCTGCTGGTCGGAGGCGTGCACGGGCAGAGTGGTGAGAGGGGCGCTGCTGAGGCAGCGGGCGCACAGCAGCCATAGACGGGCAGCTGGGGGGCAGGGCTGGTGATGGCGAAGGTGGTCTTCAAGTAGGAGGCGCATGCTGTGGGAAGACGAGGGGTGATGACGGGAGGAGAGAGAACTTACCTGGTGTATGCTGGTGGTCGGCATTGGTGTTGACGTCACGTACTTTGGCCTTCGACTTCAGAGTGATCCAGTTGCCAGAACGTAGATAGGCTAGATAGGCTGAGCGAGATAGGCTGGACGATGGGCACCAGACAGTAAGTGCGACATTGGATACTTTGTTGGTGTGACCAGAGAGTGGCGACATTGACATTTGAGTCCATTGTATTGCTCTTATTTGGACGGTATCTTGGTGCATTGCACTCTCTGCTTGGTCATGACTATCAGAGCTTCTTCGTGATTTTGCAACTTGGATTTCTGTCTATCGTTCTCGCTCATATTCCTTGCAGAAGGAACAACTCTGCCTAAAACTACCAGTCCCTTTCCATGGTACCTTGTTCCGACGTGCTGGTTAAACCACCAGTATCTTACTAAGCACTCCTCCGAACCATTTTTTTTGGAGCTGCCGAACCTCTTTGTTTCGGGAGGATCCAGCTGGAGTAAAGCAGTGCTACAGCGGGCGACCGGTACTTATTTGGACAGTATCTTGGTGCATTGCACTCTCTGCTTGGTTCATGACTATCGGAGCTTCTTCGTGATTTTGCAACTTGGATTCCTGTCTATCGCTCTCGCTCATTCTCCTTGCAGAAGGAACAACTCTGCCTAAAACTACCAGTCCCTTTCCATGGTACCTTGTTCCGACATGCTGGTTAAACCAGTACCTTACGAAAAAAAAACTTGGAGCTACCGAACCTCTTTGTTTCGGGAGGAGGCAACCGGAGTAAAGCAGTGCTACAGCGGGCGGCCAGTACTTCTACTTAGACTCCCCACCCCCCCTCCCTTCTCCTTTTCCTTTCTTGTTTTTCTCTCTTTCCCCCCGGTGTTTTATGCCTGAATGAGGGGCAGTCCAGAGACCGCGTAGCAGAGGAAAGGGGGGGGAAAAAAAACCAAGATTTGGCCGTGATAGCCGTCAGATACATTCCAGAAAGTACTAGTGTGAGTATGCCCTCAGTGAGGGCCATTCCTGAGAATGTGGACTTGGCTCTGCCTTGCTGGCAGGGTTCTAACAGGAAGGGGGGAAGAAAGAAAAGAAAACAATGATTTGGCCGTGAAAGCGGTCGAATACATTGTGGACGGCCCTAGTAAGAGTATGCCCTCGGTCAGGCCTTCCCCGACATCTCTTTGGAGCATACATGCGGCGCATCACGAGCGCGCAAGTTGCGCACGTGCACCGCACAGCGCATGCATACACGTGTGCGCACACGTGATGCGGCGCGTTTACAAAATAATTTTAAAAACCATTCAGAAAGGGTAGGCCGTGGTACCCATAAGTGTCCCTCCCTTTAAAAAATTGTAAGTTCACAGAAAGAGTATATTTTGGGGCCTCGTAGTACTACTCATTGGTAGTATTCTCCTTTTCCAAAGGGTCCCCTGCTGAAAATCAGGACGGATCCCATTCATTTGCAAGGGCGTTCATTGCACTAGTGGAAGACAACGAGCAGGCCAGCAATATATTCTTGATTCGGATTCAGGTCTGTGTTCGAAGAGTTATGGGTTACGAACTTACTACGAAGTAGAACAGCACACAGTAGCTGTCTCGTTTGTTTGTTTTTCCTTTTCTTACGTGCAGTGGCCCTAAGGGCCTCGCTCCACTCATCAGCACTTGCAGAAAAGAAAAACGTATGGCTTGTATGATTCCAGTTTCCAGGAGAAGATTCATTCTAGTTTTAAGCCTAGGTGAGTAGTGGAGTGAAGCCCTGAAAATCACAAGCCGAGTTAGTAAGTCAGTAACCCGTAACTGCTGAAACACGGACCTGAACTCGAAGCTACACCATATATAGCTGGCCTGCTCCCTCCTTACTACAAGTCCAGTGACGACCCATCCAGTGAACACCCTTCTCCTGCCGACGGGACCCTTGCCAATTTTTGGCAGGGACCTTTTGAAGCACCAGCAGGGGTTGTCTGCATAATGTGAAAGGGCTCTGCTCTCTCTCTCTCTCTCAGCATGAAAGCCTGAAAATAAGGGCCTACAGGCCCTGTGTCGTTTCAGCCTGAAAGCCTGAAAATAAGGGCCTACAGGCCCTCTGTCGTTTCAGCCTGAAAAAAGGGCCCTCCAGGCCCTAAGTCTTTTCAGCCTGAAATGGAGGGCCATTTTCAGGCCCTCATAAGATCGACCTGCCCTGAAACTTAGGCACCCGAGCAGGGTTTTAGCACAGGCCATTTTGGGCCTGTTTTCAATACAACCTTTGTAGAACTTCAACACCAGGGTCTGGCATGCTTTGGCATTGGCAAGAGCAGCCTCCTGGACGGGCCAACACTATATAAGATTGGCCCGCCCTGCAGGCTACAGGTAGTTCATAGGGGACTTCCCAGGCACTTCACGTGCAGTTCAGGAGGGAGGMRGTAGTCTTCAGGATTCGGCAGCAGCACTCTGGAGGAGCGCTGCAGTAGTAGTAGTAGCGTTAGCAGTAGTCTTCAGCGCTGGGCGCTAGTAGGAGCTAGAGTAGTACTGGAGAGAGAGAGAGAGAGAGAGAGAGAGAGAGAGAGAGAGAGAGAGAGAGAGAGAGAGAGACATTTGGCGGAGGCCAGGAAGACTTACCTGCAGCGCCATAGCTCCAGCTTCGTCTTCGAGGTACCTGCAGCACGACGCCATCTTCAGAGGTTAGTACCTGGTACATGACAGAGAGAGAGAGAGGGAGAGAGTTCTTCTTCCTCCTCCTCTCAGTCCATCTTCCTCACCCTCTCATTATCTAACTTCTCGGCCTCAGCAGACTACAAGCGAGAGAGATATTGGTGACTTTGAGGATGTTGACGACATTGGGATACACACTCGACTTTGGAATAGAGACATTGGGATCGGTGTGACGACATTCCCATGTTCTCCCTCATCTTCGTCTGATCCCCCTCCTCTTCGTCTGTGGCTGTTTGGGGCTGGTGCATTCTTCTCTGCAGGCCCCTTCACAACTTGTAACGATGTATTGATTGGGCTGATCATTGGCATCCTAGCATTCCGCTGTGCTATCTCGTACTATGTAAGGTCGGTCCTTGTTCTGGTTTGCACCATTACGGTATGCAACAGTTTGGTATCTCCTCCTCCTCTCACATGTGTGAAGTATGATGGGATGTCCTGTCAGTCCCGGTCAGGTCAGGACTTATATCCAAGTCTTCCACTGCGCTACAAAGTGCCATTTTTTGTATGTATTAGGATGTGCACTGCTTGTTGAGATTCTACTTGCACTGCATTGTCCATTCAGTCCTTTTCATCACCTTGTGGATCCTTGGCTGTACGTACATTGCCCAACTGGGCATGTATCAGTTGGTATCGGGACACCACACGTGAATCAGGACAACCTGATCTGACATCTGGACCTAACTACCAAAATCAAAATTTTTTCTTTTACTGAAAATTCCAATTTTCGTTGTTCTTCTCGTTCAAGGGAGATTGGGCGACCCGGGCCCGGGCAGTCCGTCCCTCCCGCACGGGGTACCCAGGGCGAGTGATTTTCGGCCCTTTTTTTTTTTTTTTTTGAACTTCAGTTGGGCATTTATGCGCCCACCGAGTACTGTTCAAATCCGCATCAATTTTTTTTTTTCGTGGTGTGGCAAAGAAGGGGTTGGCTTATTTTGGTGCAGCCCCACGACTCCTCTCTTTTCCCTTAATTTTTTTCCCTGCCAATCAGTCTGGCCAACCACAAAGGAGGGTTTGGTGGATTTGGGGGGTGCTCGTGGGGGCTTGTAGGCTGTACTCCTATGGGTGTAGTCGGAGGACCCCCCACTTATCTTCATTTTTTATTTTGTCTATCAGTGGGGCGGCCGACAAAGAAGTGGTTGCTGGGTTTGGGGTGCATTCATGCAGGTGTGCCTTGATGGGATGTCCTCGGTGTCTTTAGTGGATAATTTTTTTATTTTTTTTTTCCGTGGCCGCAGTCGATGAGACCAGTTCACGGTTGTGGTGTCAGCCTGCACGGACATTGGACACCGTTATGAGCTAGAAAATGCCAACAATGATTGCGAACCACTTCCCTGTACGGTTTCAGGCTTTCAGCAAGTGGTGCCTGAAAACCGTCACTCTGCATGCAACCACCACTGTTTACACAAAGTTGGAAAGCCAATACTTATGTGTCAAGTTTGCACATTCAGTTTCTGAAACCAAAACCTGTGATTTCTGCTCCAAGTTGTCACTAGAAGCAATCGTATGGAAGATTCAAGGAGAACAAAAGTTGACTAAAATGTTGAACAGGCCTCGGTCCTGACTTCCATGACAGACATCTGACAATGTCAACTACAGTACTTTAACTTCTGAAATTGAGCGACACATAGGGGCAGAAATCAAGGTACGAGCTTGGCATCCACAAGCGTGCAAGTCATTTGCATAGGTTCTCGAGGACATGGAAGGAGACAAAGATCATACAACAAAACGAAGGAGGAGGAGAACAAGTAGATGATGAAGAACAAGAAAAAAGGAGAGGAAAGACGGACAAGATGAAACACAACAGCTAGTCTAAGAGGCGCTGGTAGTCTAGACTTTCGTCTAGCTCCATTCCGGATCCGACTCGTCGTTCCCCTCCCTGTCGCTGCTGTCCTCTGGTGCAGTCGGATCGTCCTTGAGGACCCGACTATGCCGCTTCTTTGTCATGTTCGCCCGGGCTGTGCGCCTTGGACGTGTTGATGGTGGAGGTGGTGCGGCGAGGACAGATTTTGCAGCGTTTGCAGCAGTTGTCCTTGGTCGTCCCCTCCCACCCTTCACCAGTGGCTCAACAGCAGGTTCAATGTCAGTCTTCCGCTTCCTCCTGGCCCTGCTGATCTCCAGGTTGTCATGGACGAGACTCTCGTCCAAGTGGGGGGCAACGGAGGGGGACAACTCGCGGAGTGGAGGATGAGCGGTTGCTGCAGGATGTCTTCCGGCTGCTGCCGTGGGGGCTGTTGTTTCTGGTTTTGCTGATTCTGCTGCCCCTTGTCTTCCAGCTGGTGCTTCTGCTGATCCTCTTTGTGGTGCTCCTGCTGCTGCATGTCATGCTGCTACTGGCCCCGGCCGTCTTCCTGCTGTTGCTCCAGGTTGCATTCCCTCTGCTGCTGCTGCTCCTCGTCGTCCTGCTGCTGTGGCTCCAAGCGATGCTGCTCCGTTTTTCACTGATTGTCCTCTTGCTGCTGTTGCCGCTGCTGCTCTTCAAGTTGCTGCTTCTCCTGCTGCTGCTGCTCCTCCTCTTGCTGTTTTTGCTCCTGTTGCTGGTGTTCTTCGTGCTGCTCCTTGTGCCGCTGCTGGTCTTTGTGCTGCTGCTGCTGCTGCCGCCCTTGTTGTTGCTGCTCCTTCTGCTGCTGCTTCTCCTTTGGGCCCACGACCTGATCTGCTGGTGGAGGCATGCTAAGCCCCGAAAGGGACCCCGGACGTGGCACTGCCAAGCGCTTTGCATTGTCCTCCTCGATGCGTTTCTGCACTTCTGCCCAGTCTCTTCGCGCAAGGGCCTTTGCCGCAGCCCTTTCCCGGTCATCATGTGAGGCTCCCTCGACTTCCCAAGTCCACGATGTCAGTGCTTGGAGGACAGGGAGGACAGTTATGAACACCACGTGCCCTGTCGTGCTCGTCCTCCTCACCGAGCCCGCAACTGTAGAACGCATAGTCTGGGTCATCATCATCATCAACATCCCCATACGCCTCCTCATCCACCTCATCCACCTCATCGTCTTTCTTCTCCTTGCCCTTCACACTTCGTGGCAGCTGTTCCTTCCTCTTCCCATGATCTCCTCTTCGCTCGATGAGTCCGATTCGTCCGAAGACGTACCAATGGCAACCCTTCCCTTGGGGGTCTTCCTCAAGCTTGCCTGTCGCAACACCTCCTCCTCATCCACCTCCAAGGGTCGTGGAAGAACAGCAGGATCATTGGCGGGCGAAGCCTCCGGGTCATCAAAGAAACATGCACAGACATCAACGAAGCCGCCCTTCATGCTCTTTGGGATAGACTGGAGCTGCATGTTCCAGTGTATGTATACAAGCTTCGCTAGGCTCTCAGATGAGAGATTGTTCCTCCTCTTCGTATGGATGAGGTCGAGGGAGGACCAATTCTCGCTCGGATGGTGTCGTCGTGCTCCACAGCGCAGTGAGACGAGTAGCAATCTTCTGCAGATCCTTATGTTTCCCACCATATGAAGCCCACCATTGAGATGCTGTCTTACGATCAAGACAGTTGTCTGCAACGCAAAGTCATCCCACATGGGCTCCTTTGCACGCTCCTCCTTCGTCGGAGGCTCGCAATGAAACGCCCACAAGCTTTGCCATACATTAACGTGGGACTGCTCCGACCCCCACCTCTCCCCTCCGAGTTGCGTCATGAAGTACTTGATGGCATTCTGCACCAGAAGACCGTCCTTGTCCAACACCCAACGAGGGTCCCTCCTGTTCGGCGCCAGCAAGAAGTTAGCAGCATGTGCAGGCTGTCTCATCATCTTGCATCGATCATGAACAATCGCCATAACGTCCTGCCGCTGCTCCTCCGTAAGGCCGAAGATCGTGCGCAACCGCTTCTCCAAAAGCTCCCCAAACCCCCACAATTGTGAGGGTGCAACGCTGTCGCGGTCCATCCTCCGCAGCAACTCGTTCATAGGCCGCATGACGCTGACTATTCGCTGCACCTCGATCCACCATTCGTCGGAACGGACCGTGAGGAATATCAGTTCCGCCTTTCGACGGAGCTTCCTTGTGCTCCAATGGATGTTCCAACCCCTCTCCATCATCTCCTTCAACACCCAATCCCTGTCACACAACCTCTCAAGCATTTGATATGTTGAGGCGAACCTCACTTCTGTGGGCATGATGAGGGTCTTCGTTTCCTCCAATGAACAGGCTGAGAACAAAGCCACTGTGCGATGGTGGTTCTTGATGAACTTCACCATCATCTTCGCCCTCTTCACAATCTTAGCAACCCATGGGAGCTTTGCGATACCCTTCAGCAGCAAACTCAAAGGTGTGTGCAGCGCAGGGGACCCAGGGAATCCTCGCAATGTTCGGATCCTTGCGAAGAGATAGGATCCTCGCTGCCCGTTTGTTCACTTGTGCATTGTCCGTGCAGATGGCATTCACCCTATGGACCCCGATCTCCCGGATTACCTCCTCCCATAACTTGGCAATGGCAGCCGCATTCGTCTTCCTATGGCTCATGTCAACCACCTTGATCAGCACTGCCCCTCCTTCCCCAGCGCCTATGAAATTGATGACGGTCTCCACCTTCGATCAGTAGTGTCGTCCGTGATGAGTGTGCAGCCTGAAATGTCCCACTTGTCCATCACGGGTCGCACTTCCTGCTTCACCTGGTCATACACAAGATCCAATATGGCAGTGCGGATGTCTCGTACATCGGCATGTCCACCTTCGCCTTGGTGGCCCCCAATTCCATGTTCAGGTTATGGAGGGCGCGCGTCTCATCTTGTCTGAGGAAATTGAAAGGGACCCCGGACCTGAACAGGGCCCTCCCCCATTGGGTGTCCACCTTCGATCAGTAGTGCCGTCCGTGATGAGTGTGCAGCCTGAAATGTCCCGTCCATCACGGGTCGCACTTCCTGCTTCACCTGGTCATACACAAGATCCAATATGGCAGTGCGGACTCTCTCGTACATCGGCATGTCCACCTTCGCCTTGGTGGCCCCCAATTCCATGTACAGGTTATGGAGGGCGCGCGTCTCATCTTGTCTGACGAAATTGAAAGGGACCCCGGACCTGAACAGTGCCCTCCCCCATTGGGTGTCCAACCTCTTCTCGGCTGTGTTCTCGGCCCACTTCCGGATCGAGGTTTGTGTGGCTCTCGTGGACTTTGACCCGAATGTGGATGCTTGGAAGGACGGCCCCGCTGTTGGAGGGACTGTTTTGTCTTGTGTGTCCTCCACAGAGGTTCCTCCCGCTGCTTGCCCTTCAACGCGCACTTCTCTCCCGGGCGCAAGCGGCGGCGTGAGAAGCTCTTCCATCTCATCGGATTTGCCTGTCACCAACGCAGCAGCCGGCTCCATCCCTGTATCCTCCGCAATCCCTTTCTGTGCACGATACTGATGGAGCATCTTCTTTGTAGCCTCCCCCTCAATCTTCCCTCCCCTTAGTGCCAGCAGATATAGAATCTCCCCATTCCTGTATGGACAGGTCTTCCCCTTCCGCAGGAAGTGTTCCATCGCTCGGGTAGAGGACGCAGTGAACTGCTGGTGGCAGAGCTTGCAGCGGACCCAATACTGGCCGTACCCCTTTGGCTACGCTGCCTGCCCCCACACTATCCACCTATACACGACGTTCTCCTTCTGCAATGCCTGCTGCTTTTCATCTGGTTGGGCCTCAGAGTGGCTTATCTTTGGGTGCACCTGCCTTGACTTTGTCCTTGCCTACACTGCTGCTGCTCTCGCCTAGTGCCACCATGATGAACCGAGATGATAGACGTAGAAGAAGAAGAACGAAGAAGAAGATAGAGAAAGAAGAAGGAGAGAGGGAGTGCAGGTCAAGAAACAAGGAAGAATAAGAAAAAGGAGGACTGCGGTACTAAGAAACGGTACGACTGTTGGGGGCACAACAGACCAGATGCCTCCAGCTGGAAGATGGTGCTGCAAGTGCGGATCACAAAGCAGAAAGCACACGGTATTAGAACAGATCCCACCGCTCCGTTGCCACAGCGGGAAGAAAAAAAAGGGCACGTCATAGACATACTTCAAGAAGAAACCATTCGAGGTTTGCCACACTCTAATCAGATCAGATCAGATCAGATGATTCAGATCTGATGTAATCTGATGCGATCACACCAGATCAGATCTGATGAGATTTGATCAAATGTCATCAGATCAGACCAGAGCAGACAGGACCAGATCAGATCAGATCTCATCAGATTTGAAAACATCACATGAGATGCATGGACATCTCATGTGGTCAGATCGGAGCTAAACCGATCAGATCAGATCTGATTTGATCTGTTGTGATGTGAACAGATCTTAGCAGATCATAGCACATCTGATAAATCAGATCTGATTTGATCTGATCTGATGTGATCATATGAGATCTGATCACATCACATTACATCCACATCTGATCTGATCTGATCTGATCTGATGTGATCGGATCTGATCATATGACATGGAGGAGGATGATACAGAGGACAAGGAAAAGAAGTTAACAACAGATCTGATCTGATCACATCTGATAAATTCTGATCATCTGTTCTGATCACATCAGATCAGATCGGATCACATGGACGGCGAGGTTAAGGAGGAGGTGGAGATAAAGTTCACAACAGAACCGATCTCATCAGATCGGATCTGTTGCGAACCTCTTCTCCACCTCCTCCCTAAAGTCCTCCTCCATGTGATCTGATCTGATCTGATCAGAACAGATCAGATCTGATCTGGGATGACACGATCTGATTAGATCTGATCACGTCAAATCAGATCAGATCTGTTCAGATGAGATGTCAAAGGATGTAATGTGATCAGATCAGATCAGATCAGATCACATGGAGGAGGACATCAACGAGGAGTGGAGAAGAAGTTCGCAACAGATCCAATCTGATCGGATTAAAAATCTGATGTGATCGGATCTGTTGCGAACTTCCTCTCTACCTCCTTCTTGATGTCCTCCTCCATGTGATCTGATCTGATCTGATCCGATCTGATCTGATCAGAACAGATCAGATCTGGGATGACACGATCTGATCAGATCTGATCATGTCAGATCAGAACAGACCAGAACAGATCAGAACCGATCAGATCTTGATCGGATCTGATCATGTCAGATCAGAACAGACCAGATCAGAAC
>BFEA01000739.1:149626-162540 GCA_003427395.1 Chara braunii | reverse complement strand
CTCTCTCTCTCTCTCTCTCTCTCTCTCTCTCTCTCTCTCTCTCTCTCTCTCTCTCTCTCTCTCTCTCTCTCTCTCTCTCTCTCTCTGCGCCTCCTTGTGTGCGTCTGTGTGTGACCGCACGCACTCACCCTTACACAAATTGAGAAAGATGAGAAAAACGGTGGTGTTGGGGCTGAGGACACAACAGCATGACACAACAGCATGCGTCTTCTGCTGAACAGCAGATCAATGACGAGCATGACAAGCACGGATCGACGGTGAGCATGAAAAGCACGCATCCACGATGGCACGAAAAGCATGGATCGACGATGAGCATGAAAAGCACGTATCCACGCGGTACGAAAAGCACGTATCCACGCGGTACGAAAAGCACGGATTGACAACGAGCATGAAAAGCTCGTATCCACGATGGCATGAAAAGCACGGATCGACGATGGCATGAAAAGCACGGATCAATGATGAGCACAAAGTTCCCGATGAGGACCGAGCACCGAAGGAGAGAACACGATGAGCACCAATGGAGAGAGGACAATGAGGACCAATGGAGAGACGATGAAGCAAACATGATGAGCACGATGAAGAGAACACAATGAGCACGATGAAGAGAAAACGATGAGCACGATGAAGCGAACACGATGAGCACGATGAAGCGAACACGATGAGCACGAAAAGCAGCAAAGTAGCGAATACGATGAGCAGCAATGAAGACGAAGCACGTATCCACGATGAGCACTGATGGAGAGAAGATGAGCACGGAGAGCACGTATCCACGATGAGCAGCAATGAGCACGAAAAGCACGTATCCACGGAGAGCAATGAGCACTGATGGCGAGAAGATGAGCACGGAAAGCATGTATCCACGGAGAGCAATGAGCACCAAGGAGAGCACGTCAAGCACCAAAGGAGCGAACACGATCAGCAGCAATGAAGACGAAGCACGGATCGAACCACAAATGAGCACGGACCTCCAAGCACGGATGAGCACCGACCACCAAAGGAGCGAACACGAAGCACGGATCGAAATACGGATCCAAGCACGGATGAGCCCGGACCACCAAGCGCCGATGAGCACCGACCACCAAGCACGGTTGAGCACCAACCACCAAGCACGGATGAGCACCGACCACCAAGCACGGATGAGCACCGACCACCAAGCACGGAAGAGCACCGACCACCAAGCACGGATGAGCACCNAGCACGGATGAGCACCGACCACCAAGCACGGATGAGCACCGACCACCAAGCACGGAAGAGCACCGACCACCAAGCACGGATGAGCACCGACCACCGAGCACGGATGAGCACCGACCACCAAAGAGAGAGCACAGTGCGAGAGAGAGAGAGAGAGAGAGAGAGAGAAGAATCGAAATCGAAAGCACGGAGCACGGAGCATGCCAAGTTGCTGGAAGAGTATGTAGATTTTGCTAAGCCGCCTACGGGAGTGGTCCCACGACCCATTCAACATCGCATTGAGATAGAACCTGCCAGTAGGACTGCTAAAGGAGCAGTGTATAGGATGTCCCCTCGAGAGTTGGAGGAGATGCGCAAGCAATTAGACGAGCTCCTAGAGAAGGGTTGGATTAGACCCAGTTCTTCTTCATTTTGAGCACCTGTTCTGTTTGTCCTCAAGGAGGGAGAGCTCAGAATGTGTATAGACTATAGGGGTCTCAATGCTATCACCGTGAAAAATGTAGAGCCTCTGCCCCGTATAGATCATCTTTTAGATAGGGTGCAGGGTTGCAAGTATTTTTCGAAGATAGATTTGGGCATTCTGATGATCAGTATACGACCGCGTTCCGGACTAGATATGGGCATTGAGAGTTCATAGTCATGCCCTTTGGACTAACCAAACGCGCCAGCGACTTTCCAACACTTTATGAATGACTTGTTTAGGCCTTGGTTTAGATAGATTCGTAGTAGTTTACTTAGATGACATTCTAGTGTTCAGTAGAACCCTCTAGGAGCATGAGGGTCATCTAAGGCAGGTCTTGGAGAAGCTCAGAGAGGCTAACTTCAAGATCAACGCAAACTTCAAGATCAACGCAAAGAAGTGCGAATGGGCAAAGACCCAAGTTCTGTATTTAGGCCATGTCTTAGACAGAGACGGCATCAAACCATAAGATAGTAAGATTGCAACGATTAGAGATTGGCCTACACCCCGCACGTGGACAGAGTTGCGGTCGTTCCTAAACCTAGCTAATTATTACAGGAAGTTTGTGAGGAACTTCTCCGCCATCGCTGCTCCCCTTCGCAGGTTGCTGAAGAAATAAGTGATCTGGAAGTGGGACAAGGACTGCAGGTCTGCCATGAAGAAGTTAAAGCAGGCGTTGATAGAGTACCCAGTCCTCAAAGTAGCCAATCCGTCCTTACCTTTCGTCGTCACTACTGACACGAGCCAGTGCGGTATAGGTGTTGTTTTACAGCAAGACGATGGCAATGGATACAGGCCCGTAAAGTTCATGTCTGCCAAAATGCCTTCGGAGAAGGTCGCGACATCTACCTATGAGAGGGAACTCTACGGTCTCAGGCAAGCTCTAGAACATTGGAAGCACTACTTGCTTGGGAGGCACTTCAAAGCCTATTCAGACCACGAGACATCAAGGTGGTTGAAAACTCGAGTCAAGATGACACCTAAGCTCACTACACCTAAGCTCACTAGGTGGGCCGCAGAGCTAAACAAATATGATTTTGAGCTCAAGCCCGTCAAAGGGAAGTATAATGTAGTTGCGGACGCTCTAAGTAGGAGAGCTGGCAACCTTTGGAGCGATAGTTCATTATCTGAATATAGAGAGAGACCTGGAGCAGAAAGTTCGAGAAGCGTACGCCCAGCACCCTGTTTATAGTGACCTCCTCAAGAGAGTAAAGGAGGCCCCGGAGTCAGAACCAGACTACCACACTACTGACGGGCTACTATTCGAGAAGACGAACGTAGTTGCCCGATTGTGTATTCCTAACAGTGAAGAGATCCGTAGTCTTATCCTAGGGGAATTCCACAGTACTGAGGGACATTTTGGTTGGCAAAAGACTCTACCTAACCTCATGCGCGAGTACATATGGCCTAGGATGAAGGCCGACTGCATATAGTATGTTCGTAGTTGTAAGGTCTGCAAGACAAATAAGACCTCTACGCGTGCCCCTCTAGGTCTTCTCAAACCCTTGCCTATTCCTGCCCAGCCAGGAGATTCAGTGTCCATTGACTTTATGGACACCGATGTCAACAGTAGGCACGGCAAGAGCCAAGTCATGGTAATAGTTGACAGGTTGAGTAAGTATGCTGTTTTTGTTCCTTTTCCCTCAGAGGCACGCACATAATTAGTTATTCATAAGTTCTTTGATCATTTGGTCAATGAACACGGGATTCCACTGTCTATAGTTAGCGATAGAGACACCCGTATCACCAGTCAAAACTGGCAGGAGTTGATGAGAGTCTATGGCTCCAAGTTGTTGATGTCGCCTGGCCGCCATCCAGAGACTAACGGTCAGACTGAACAAATGAATAAGATCCTGCAACAAGTTCTGCGTATGTAAATTAGACCGGATCAGATCAATTAAGATGAGATGTTGCCCAGAGTAGCCAGTGCGTACAATAACAACGTGCACTTGTCTACCTGTCACACTCCCAACGAGTTACACAAGTCCTTTAGACCACGCAGACCATTTGACGGACTTAACGGGGATCATCTTCACAGGCTACCGCCCGGTACTAGAGAGTTTGCTTTACAGCACGAGAAAGAGTTAGCTACCGTGGTAGAGAACCTCAGGAAAGCCCAACACCGAATGATAGAACAAGCTAATAAGGACCGTCGCCCGTCACAGTTCCAAATAGGCGACCTGGTCTGGGTGAAGTCCAAAGAGTTTGCTCCTGAGGAAAACATCTCGCAAAAGTTACTGCCCGAGTATAGAAGATCGTGGCCAGTTCTGGAAGTTAAGGGCAGAGAGGATGGTCCGTCCTACACAGTAGAGATCCGAGCACATCTCCACACCTACCCTGTGTTTCATGCCTCAAAGTTTTGCCGTGTGTCACAAGTCGACAGTTTCCATCTAGGAGATCCATGATCCCTCCAGACATGGACGAAAGATATGACATTGACGGCATTGTAGGTGAAGACGTGTTCAAAACAGGAGGTAGAGGTCGTCCACAGAAACAGTACAAAGTTCGATTTGCTTATCAGGAACCAGAGGACGACCATTAGTTTACTAGAACAAAACTTCTAGAAACAACTCCCGATGTAGTTAGAGCCTACGAGAGAGACAAGAAAGGTAAAGCTCCTGCCTTGGACTAAGTTATTATCGTAGGACCTCGAATTTAGGTCAACGGGAGTGAAACGGTTTTCACCTTTTAGCAGTAGCGAATGCAAATCCCAGGGCTCGATCCAAAGTTCGCATCTTACCTGTGTATAGTATCTGTGTCGACCCCGAGTGTTTGAACCCGTGACCTGTGTTTTGACCGTTGTGGTTGTCTGTCGTAGGTTTGTGTAGTGTAGGGGTTTGATCTGTAGGTCTGTCGAGTAGGGGTCACAGCCCTGTAGAGGTCGTAGCTGTAGGGACCCTGAAAGGTCAAGGTCGTAGTTGCTACAGTCCTGAGAGGTCAAGGTCGTAGCTGCTACAGTACTCGAAAGGCCAAGTCCACGAACTTCCGGAAGGTTCGGAAGTGGCCTTTCAAAGTTGCTCACGTTTGAGACAGAGGCAAGTGGGCAAGTGGTGGAGTCTATCCGTGCTGAGTCAGCAGTCCCAGTCCCAGTCAGTCCTAGTCCAGTCCAGCAAGTACCGTACGGGACTGTGTGCACCACATGCATGGTAAAGGGCCAGACCAACGAGCTACAAAAGTAATTGAGAGGCAGCGACCAGCCATTCATTCATTCCCTGCGTAAGCCATGCGGAAGCGTTGCCATAGCAACTTGTGCGAGGTGGTAAGCAGTGAGCCCAAGGACGAAGTGGGCGAGAAGAAGCTTAGCCATAGCGATAGAGTAGCAGCGGCCATAGCCGCCATAGTTGTAGAAGTGTGCGGGTGTGTGTGAGTGTACAAAGTGTGTTGTGTGTGGGGTATCCAAGGTGATCCTGTGTGCGCACAGCAATGTTGAGAAAGTGACGAACAAAGAGTTGTGCAGGCGATGTGCCGGCATAGCCGTTTGGAGTGAACTTGTATCTGCGCTGTGTTCTTGGTACTAATCTCTGAGTTCTGAGTGGGCGCTTGACGCCAGTTTGCTGCGCAACCTGTTTGCATGCATGTGAAGTGTGAATGGAAGCGAGTCTGATTGCACCTCAATGTCATAAGTGTTAAGAACACAGAGCCTCTATCCCGCATCGACGACCTATTGAACAGGGTGCATGTATGCAGGTACTTTAAAAAGATAGACCTTAAATCCGACTACCATCAAATTGCCATTATACCGGAGGTTCGACACATAGTCGCATTCCAAACCAGGTATGATCTGTACGAGTTTGTGGTGATGCCTTCCTCACTTTGCAATGCGTCGAGCGCATTCCAGGATGCCCTGAATAGGTTATTCCATGAATACTTAGATAAATTTATTGTTGTATACCTTGACGATATTCTTATCTTTAGTAAGATTGTCGAGTATGCGAAGCACTTATGTGCTAGGACTCCTAAGACAGCAGAAGTATAAGAGCAATCGTGAGAAATGCAAGTTCGTGCGCACTAAGATATTTTGCTTAGGTCATGAGGTATTTGTGGATCAGGTTAGGCCCGAAGCTGCGGTGGCTAGGATTCGTGACTGGCCACAACCTTAGTCTTTGACAGAGGTCAGATCTTTCTTGGGGATGACAGGCTACTACCACAACTTTGTAAAGAACTAACACGCCTTGTCACAATATTGTAAAGAACTATGAAGCGATCGAAGTATGCTTTGACACATCATGAGATTCTCATGCTTCATTCATAGTGACCATTGACGCAAGCCAATATGGCATTGGCGCAGTGCTGGCTCAGCAGGAAGGGAAGAAGTTGAGGCCAATCGAGTACATGAGCGAAAAGATGACATCAAAGAAGTTGGTGAAATCCACCTATGAAAGAGACTTCTATGCCCTTTACAACGCTCTAGTCCACTAGAGGCACTATCTGTTGGGAGGTTCTTCTATTTTAGGACCGACATTCAGACACTAGTTGGTCAAGACGCAGCCTGTATTTTCCCATTCACTCAAACTCTGGTTTGATGTTGTTGATCAGTATGACTTCAAGCTAGATTATGTGAAGGGAGAGTACAATAATGTTGTTGACGCACTGCCATGCAGGGTAGACTGACTAGGTCTGATGATGTCACTCGATCTTTGGTTGAAGCCTACAAGGAAAACCCCGTTATGATAAACATCAAACGCAAGCTTGAGGCCCAAGACACGGCCACATCTGATGAGTTTGTGATGATCCAAAAAACTGTGTCCCGTCTAGCGTGTCTTTGCATAGTTTATTTCTTGGTGTTACAATGCAACAAGACATTTCAGATATAAAAAACTCGTGCAACTTGGCGCCACGATTATGGTAGCGTGGTATGCTTGACTATGCGAAGAGTTACGTACAGATTCATCAAGCCTGTCAGCGGGATGAGCCACAAACTCGAGCATCGCTTGGATTACTCATTTCATGCCCATTCCCACAGATCCGGGACAAAGCATTTCCATGGACTTCATGGACAACCTCGCGGCCAGCACAAGTGGTAAGTGGCACATGATCGTCATCGTGGGCGGGTTTACTAAATACCCCAAACTAATCGCCATGCCTTAGACTGCAAAGATTGAGCACGTCATCAAGTTATTCGTAGATAACTTGGTGCATGATTTTGAACTGCCCAAGACGATAACAAGTGATAGGGATGTCCGTTTCACCAGCGAACTGTACAAAAAGACTGTTGAACAGATGGGCAATCAACTTCAAGTGACTTCGGGAAATCACCCTGAAGCCAACAGACACGCGGATCAGATGAACCACGTGGTGCAACATCCGTTGAGGCACTACATCAAGCCCAACCAGGATGACTGGGATGAGAAGCTACCTCTCCTCACCAGCCTATACAACAACATTGTTCACAGCACCACGGGCGTCTGTCCAAATGCGATGCAGTTGGGGTGGAAGCCTGAATCTGCACTAGACTTCCTCCTTCCTAAAAACTGACCAGCCGCAACCCCTAGAATCATCGAATTTAGTGTGCAGTACGAGAAGTTGCAGCAGGCTTTCGAGCACATTAGAAAATATCAGGAGGCAATGATTGCCTCAGAGAACAAGCACATACGACAATCCACATTTCAAGGGAACGTGTGTTCGTACAGGCTAGCGAGTTAGGACAAGAATTCAACATCTCTAGAAAGCTAATGCCCAGTGCTTTGGCCCTTGGGAAGTTTTGGACATCGTGGGTAGTGACTTGGATGGACCTTCTTATGTGATTAGAATCCTTGGACATCTGCGCACTTACCCTATGTTTCATGCTTCCAAGCTCGCACCTTTCGTTGAGACTGACAAATTCCCATCAAGGAGATCAATGTTGCACCCAACCATGGATGACCATGTGAACGTTGACGACATCTTGGAACACAGAGACTTGCCTGTTCCCAAGCCTGTGGGCAGGGGAAGACCGCCAAAACCTATGAGGGAGTACCGGGTCAGATTCAGTCATCATAAAGATCCAAAACAAGATCATTGGTTCACAAGAGACGAGCTTGTCAGAACAACACCTCAGATCGTGGCAGAGTTAGTTGAAGGGAAAAGCACCTGCGTAGAAGCATGTCAGCGGACTTTCGAAGCTAAGGGGGATGGAATGTCAGGATTGAGCCCTTGCAAGGCCCTTCTCAGGCACAGATGATCTTGGCGCCCGGCAAGCCTCGCGTCTGCCCTAAGTGAAGGAGGGTCTGCATAATCGCTAGAGGCCTACTTTTTAGTAAGTTTTTACATTTTTGGTATATGGGGTCTTAGACAGTTGCAGCACGCCAGTTGCTTACAGAGCAACACAAGCCTTTCCTGACTCCTTCCAAAAGCAACAGATACACCATACAATTAAGCCGAGTGCTCAAGCGGTTGAGGGGTTGGGCATGCACATTCTGAATCACTCGGTGGCCGTTGTCGCACTTTTTCCAGTCAGGAACTTTGCAATAATTAAATAATTTTAAAAAAGCAAATCACTTCCTGTTGTGTGCGTCCGTCTTCGAGCGAGATTCAATTGCGCCCCGGTATTAGAAATCTTTTATTTTGACTCGGAACAGCAAATGCAAGGATCTGGGTCCTCGGAAGGCCTTAGAGGCCCCTGTTGCAAGAGTGCCAACCCTAAGTGAAGGCGGGCGTAACACATCACAAAAGGCCCTCGACTGTCAAATTCATATTTGGGGTCCAGGCAATTGCGACACGTCAACTGGTTGAGGGAAACCCAGGCCGAGCAACAAAGACTCTATGGCCTTCTGGGCCTTTCCAAAGAATGCAGGCCCTGGGCGAGAATCGCAGCATCATACACTGACAGTTGGGAGGCCCAACCGCAAGAGGCCCAGTAGTTGCACACAAGCGCAGCATCCTGGGGGCTACCGGAAGCTTCTGGGCCCAGGCCCAACCCAGCAAGGCTGCGCGAGCAGGCCAGTTCTTTCCATATAGGAAAGAGCTCTCCCCGACCAGCCTCATTCGGGCACTTGCTGGCTGGCGGCAGCGCTGCTGGAGCGATAGCTCGAGTGCTGGCTGCTAGCATTGGAGCAAGAGGCTGCGCACGTGTGGTCGTGTGGTGAAGCAGGGCGCTGCCGAGGGCAGTGCCAGAGCCCAGCCTCCATAGCTGGCTGTGGGCTTGGACATACAGTGAGGCGCAGGGGTGGTCTTCGGTTGTACAGAGGGCAAACGTAAGGGAGAGACAAGGGAGAGAGAGAGAAGGATGATGATGATGATGATGCGAGGGCATATACCTGGTATTGGTTATGGTTCTGCATGGGCGACATCTTCAAGTACTTCGGGTGTTGCTGACGTCAACAGTTGCATTGTCAATTAGTAGGCTAGTAGTAGTTGTGTAGGGCTACTGGGCGCCCAGCACCAGATAGGGAGAAAGAGACTGGATACATGTGTTGGTGGTGGCGAGAGCAAGCTCTCATTGACATTGACTTTCACTACTACGATTCTCCTTTGGTGTTTTATTAGTGCAATGTTGCTTCCCGAACACTGAGTTACGATTTGGCTTTCCATGTGATTGTGCAATCTGAATATAGACATCTCGCTTCTGTTCATTTTCCTTGCAATTTGGTATCGAAGCTGGTTCGAACAGCGCTCATAGGTGTAGGGCAGTGATAAGGCTTGGGCGTTGAACGTAAGGCGGCCTAGGGTCATGTGGGCGCGCCAGGAAGCTATGTGTTGACATCAGGGGTGTACGCTGGATGATGAGAGCTCGCTGATGTGGCATTTAAGCCGAGGTGGAACTGCATTCTGTTGTGGGTTGTGTCGAGGCAAAGCCGATAATCATAAATGCACATCAGGTTGCTGGTGAGAAATATGTGGTTGGGGGCAGCATTATGAGGTATGTTGCTTCCTTCCTTACCTACAATCTTCATTGCTTCTTACCGTGAGGAAGTGAGTGTTGTCTTGAAAGTCCTCTCAATGTCAGGTGTCGCGAGCGCTCAACCTTGAGAGTCGACATTCTTCCTTGGCAGCAAGATGGTGGGAGACGGGTGATGCCTCTGAAGGGCGCTGGACAAAGCACTCGGGCGTTGACACGCTGCTCAACCAGATGCTCAGGGTGTTGACACAAAGAGACAACTCGAGAAGGACAAAGGGAGAGGGGGGGATTCCGGTAACTGTTCGTTGTATTAATTAGATCGGCATACATCTCTGTAGGGAACATTATTTCTATTTTTGATTATGTAGTTGTTACGGACTTGACTGACCACTAACAGACAGCTGCAGATAGAGTAGTCTTTGCTGCATTGCCATCTGTATCAGAGTAATCTAAAAATAGATTTAACATTTCCTGTAGGATCTGACATTGGCTGAGACCTAACCACCTAACTGTTTCTGTCCAAGCCGACCGAAGTTAGTTGTGCATCATAATCGGTTGTGCGTCATGCTAAGGTAGGATTCAGTGTGAATTCTAGTTTAGATCACACACACTGTAGCTCATGAGTGATGCAAGCACTAGTGAGGAGTTGTTAGTGGACGACCGTAGGACTACTCGTAGTACTGCTCTCAGTTGACCTTTGACTTTCCTAGAGTTAGGTCCAGGAGATGAGAGGAGACTATGGAGAGAGGCTAGAGATGAAACAACGGCAAGGAGAGCGAGGGTCGCTGAGGATATTGCCAGGTCTAGGATCTCAGCTAGCACCGGTACGACCATGGCTACTTCCTCTACCATGTCGAGGGCCTCTTCACAGGCCACTTCGTCAAGAGTTAGTCAGAGTGGTTCTCGGGTCTCCATTAGCCAGAGTGCTGGCTTGCAAGTCAGTCAACAAACTCAACTCACGCCGGAGGATTATGAGATCCTCCAAGCGGAAGAACTTCAGGATGAGTTGCAGCGGCAATTGGATGAAGCAGCAGAGAGGAGAAGAAGAGCTATAATGAGGAAAGCTAGACTACGTAGTAGATTGCAGGAGCTAAACAGATTAGAAGCATTAGATGAGTCAACACTTGATCCTGCGATGCGAGCACTGCGTAACTCGCTCCTATGTGTGGTGGAGATGCAGGTTGTTCAGCAGAAGGTGTTGGCTGAACTAGGCAGGCCATAAACAAATTATGGCCGCATTACAAGCTCCTCATCCAATGATGAGGCAACCTCAGTTTGTTGTAGCTCCCCCTCTGGGTGCGGGTCCATCAATGACGTTGTCGCCGGTAGGGCCTTCATTCTCACCTATGTTTGGCATGCCCCCTCCAGGTGGTTTTGTAGCAACTAGTGGTCCGGTTCATAGAGTCTCACTCGTACCATCGACGACAGTGGTTACTACAGTCCCACTGTCAAGCCACGCCTAGGTTAGTGTACAGCAACCTGTTTCGGTGGCTATGCAGCCACTACAGCACTCCCCTAGGCCAATGCAGCCTATATAGTGGATGCCCAAAATACCGTTGTTGAGTCCTAAGCCCTTCTTTGGCGACAGGAAGAAGGATGAGGACTTGGACACTTGGGTAAGGACGGTGCCTACTTATGTGAGGCACAAACTTACCAGGCCGGAGCAAGAAGTTGTAGTGGCTGCCTCTTTCCTAGAGGGGTCAACAGCCCGCTGGTTGAATGGCCTAGTGCAGCAGCAAGGCTACGGTCAGAACTTCGATGCCTGGGCCCAGGCCCAAACATTGGAAGGGTATGTACAATCCGTGTATAATAGGTGGCATGACCCGCAAGGGGCTCAAAAGGCCACAAACACGATCAACAGTCTTTGTGTCAGCAGGTACAAAAATGTTAGAGAGCTCACGGGTATCGTAGAACGCCTGCTCGTGGTACCTGGTGTGCGCTATGACCCGCAGGTACTCCTTACGGATTACCTTAGATGTCTACCTTCAGAGGTTAGGACAAAGCTGGTAGATGAGGCCTATGTCGACCAGCACAACTTCATTCAGCAAGAAAGCCTTAGACATAGAGGCAAAGTTGGGATCTGCGCATCAGAGTCAGGGAGATGGTAGGAAGAAGAGACTACCCCAGGACTGGAAGAAGAAAGGTCAACTAATTTTCATCAACCACGATGGTCAGACAACAAAAATTGACGACTTCCCAAATCTTGGGGGAGAGACAGAGCACGATGGGGCCAGCGGGACTTCGGATGGGGGAGTCGTGGCACCTATCAAAGAAAAGGCTAGGGGGACCGGGAAGAAGAAGGTAGGCCGATCTACGGGTCAGGGCGACCAAGGCACGCCCGATCGGGTGCAACTTGGTTTAGAGTACGAGGTGTAGAGGGACGGAGTCGCTAGGGGCATGCGCATAAACTGTGGCAACGATGGCCATACGTCTCGAACGTGTCGAGGCAAGAAAGTCCTGACGAGGGTAGCCTCCCCAACGGTGGTGGGACTATCTTCGAACCCTGGTGGTGCTTCTGCAAGCACTTCGCAAGGAAACACCTAAGGCCAGTAGGAGTTTTAGCCGCTCTTACTCGCGCTAAAGTGGTAACGTTGCCTTCCCCACTTCAGGCGTTGGCCAAGGCTAGACCCTCGTATCACCCCCCAAACACATTTAGACCCACCGACGCTTTGTTTGAGGGATGTGTCTGAGGCCCTAGAAGAGTTAGAGACTGAGTGGTCAGGGAAGGACCCCAGAGACTCTTGGGCCATTATCAGTAGAGGTCCAAAGGGTGAACATTTCGTGGTAGAGGTTGATGTAGGTGGCCGCAAAGTTGGCGCCTTCGCAGACATTTGCTATGCACGAAACTTCATCAGTCGTGCTTGTGTGGATAGATTGCGCTTAGGGGACCAAGTGCAGCGGCTTAGCAGGACTGTAGCTTCTACGCTGGCAAACAAGCACCAAATGATGGTTCAAGACTATGTCAAGGATGTAGTTTGTACCTTCTACTATGGAGGAGGGGAAATAAGCCATAAAATATCATTCCTGGTTAGCGACGAACTGCCCTTTGACATGCTCCTAGGTATGTACTACCTCGAGGTCACACAACCTCAGTTCGACTAGGATAGAAAGGTGCTGATTCACAAATTGCCCAATGGTAGAACTGTTAGATTGCAAAAGTTTAAAGCTAGCAGTCCAATAAAAAACTACGGGTGCATGTGTGCATCATCTTTTTACAACTATTATAAGCAGAATCGCGAGGAGGGCATGTATCTAGTCTTTGTCTCTCAGAAAGGGGAGGTTGTAAAAACACCCCCAAAGATAGAATCAATCGTCGCAACATATTCAAACCTTTTTGAGAAGCCCACAGGCGTGGTAGAAAGGGAGGTGGTCCATGCAATAGAGGTTGTCCCAGGTAGTAAGGTACCTAGAGGACGAATCTATAGGATGTCTCCTGCAGAGTTGGAT
>BFEA01000739.1:137912-148841 GCA_003427395.1 Chara braunii | reverse complement strand
GACCAGGTATGGTCTGTACGAGTTTGTGGTGATGCCCTTCGGCCTATGCAATGCACTTGGGACATTCCAGCACGCAATGAACAGGATCTTTCATGATTACTTAGATAACTTTATCGTCGTGTACCTCGACGATATCCTCATTTTTAGTAAGACTGTAGAGGAGCACGCTGAGCACTTGAAAATAGTGCTAGGTCTCCTAAGACAGCACCAGTACAAGGTTAACTTGGAGAAATGTGAGTTTGGTCGCACCAAGATCTTGTACTTGGGTCGTGAAATTTCGGCAGATGGGTTGAGGCCAGATGATGCAAAGGTGGCCAGCATTTGTGATTGGCCCAGACCTCAGACTGTTACTGAGATCAGATCGTTTTTGGGGATGACATGCTATTATCATCCGTTTGTGAAGAACTGTAGTACTATAGCTTCCCCATTAACAGATCTAACTCAACTTGACACCCCTTGGGAATAGACAGAAGAGTGAGGCAACCTTTAAGAAATTGAAGTAAGCCCTAACACACTATGGAGTCCTCAAGCTCCTGGATCCTGATCAGCCCTTTGTCAAGTATATGAGTTAAAAGATGCCATCTCAAAAACTAGCCAGGTCCACTTACGAACGTGAGCTCTATGCCTTGTATAGAGCGCTGGTTCACTGGAGACACTATCTCCTTGGCAGATTCTTTCATGTAAGATCTGACCATGAGACCTTGTGTTGGATCAATACACAGCCGGTACTCTCTGATACACTCAAGAGGTGGATTCAAGTAATAGACATATATGACTATCAACTTGATCCAAACAAGGGAGAGTACAATAAGGTGGTTAACGCGTTATTACGTAGGGCAGATTATTTGGGGGCCTTAGTAACCGAGTTTGGCATATCTGACGAGTCGATCACAGGTGGAAGCCTATCAGCAAGATCCAGTTATGTCTGAGATCGTTCGTAGATTTCGTGCAAAAAATAAAGTAGCTTCCGACGAATTCACGATCGTAAATGACTTGCTGTTTCTTGAGAAGGCAAGGAATAAAAGGTTGTGTGTTCCTGATAGTCAGTCTTTACGTAGTTCATTTTTAGGAGAATGTCATGATGCAACTGGTAATTTTTGGCTATAGAAAGACATCAGCGAAGTTAGTACAGAGATTTTGGTGGCCCTCTATGATGCAAGATGCTAAGATATACGTTGAAACCTGTCAGGTTTGCCAAATGGACAAACCTAGGACTCGGGCTCCGCTTGGGTTGATTAAGCCTTTGCCGATTTCTGAAGGATCGAGTCAGAGTGGGTCCATGGACTTCATAAATACTCTTGTGACCAGCCGGTCAAGGAAAAGACACATCTTTGTTATAGTGGATCGCTTTTCTAAGTACGCCAGACTAATCGCTATGCCAGAAAATGCTAAAACTGACTGCGTCATCAAACTCTTTATGGATAACTGGGTACGTGACTTCGGTTTGCCGGCATCTATTGTTAGTGACAGAGATGTGAGATTCACCAATGAATTGTGGCAATCAACTGCTGAAAAGATGGGCACGAAGCTCCAGATGACATCAGGGAATCACCCTGAGTCAAATGGCCAAGCAAAACAGATGAATCTGAGTAGTACAACACCTGCTTAGACATTATATCAAGCCAAGTCAGGACGAATGGGACAACAAACTACCTCTCATCGCCATCTTGTATAACAACGTTGTGCACAATACTACAGGAACGCCTCCCAACCACCTGCACCTTGGTTGGAAACCCAAAACTGCACTTGACTTTCTGCTACCGAAAAGAGAACCCATTGCAGAACCTGGCAGCATAGAGTTTGTTGTCAAATATGAACAGATGCCGCAGCAGGCCATTGAGCATATCAAGAAATCTCAGGATGCAACAAACACATCTCAGAATAAGCACATACGGCCCTCTAACTTTCAGGTAGGTAATAGAGTCTAGGTCAAGTCATCTGAACTAGGTCAAGAGTTAGGCATTTCACGTAAACTAGTGCCACAATACTTTGGGCCCTGGTAGATCTTAGACATTGTAGGGGATCAACCGGATGGGTTATCATACGTGATTCACAAACCTGCGCACTTACGTACTTACCCTGTGTTCCATGCCTCCAAGTTGGCACCTTTCGCTGCCACTGATCAGTTTCCCTCAAGAAGATCAATGCTGCCCCCAACCATGGATGGCGAGGTAGTCATTGACCAGATCATGGAGCATCAAGTGATGCCAGTACCTCGACCATCAGGCATAGGCTGCCCTCCTAAACCAAAAATGCAGTATCGTGTGCGATTCAGACATCTTCTGGATCCTAAAGAAGATCGCTGGTTCACACGAGAGGAACTCATGAGAACAACACCTCAAGTGATTGCAGGCTACGAAAAAGAACTCAAAGGGAAGATGCCTGCAGAGTAACAAACTTCTCACAGGACTAATGAAGTAAAGGAGGAGGGAATGCGAGGATCTGGGTCCTCGGCAGGCCTTACGGGCCCCTGTTGCAAGAGTGCCCGCCCTAAGTGAAGGCGGGCCTAACACATCACAAGAGGCCCTCGACTGTCAAATTCATATTTGGGGTCCAGGCAATTGCGACACGTCAGTTGGTTGAGAGAAACCCAGCCCGAGCAACAAAGACGTTTCTAAGGCCTTCTGGGCCTTTCCAAAGAATGCAGGCCGTGGGTGAGAATAGCAGCATCATACACTGACAGTTGGGAGGCCCAACCGCAAGAGGCCCAGTAGCTGCACACAAGCGCAACATCCTGGGGCCTACCGGAAGCTTCAGGGCCCAGGCCCAGCCCGGCCACGCTGCGCCAGCACGCCAACTCTTTCTATATAGGAAAGAGCTCTCCCCGGCCAGCCTCATCCGGGCACTTGCTGGCTGGCGACAGCGCTGCTGGAGCGATAGCTCGCGTGCTGGCTGCTAGCATTGGAGCAAGAGGCTGCGCACGTGCGGTCGTGTTGTGAAGAAGGGCACTGCCGAGGGCAGCGCCAGAGCCCAACCTCCATAGCTGGCTGTGGGCTTGGACATACAGTGAGGCGAAGGGGTGGTCTTTTGTTGTAGAGAGGGAAAACGTAAGGGAAAGACAAGGGAGAGAGAGAGAGAAGGATGATGATGATGATGATGTGAGGGCACATACCTGGTATTGGCGATGGTTCTGCATGGGCGACATCTTCAAGTACTTCGGGTGTTGCTGACGTCAATAGTTGCATTGTCAATTGCTAGGCTAGCAGTGGTTGTGTAGGGAGTAGGCTGGGCGTCGAGCGCCAGATAGGGAGAAAGAGACTGGATACATGTGTTGGTGGTGGCGAGAGCAAGCTCTCATTGACATTGACTTTCACTACTACGATTCTCCTTTGGTNGGAGAAAGAGACTGGATACATGTGTTGGTGGTGGCGAGAGCAAGCTCTCATTGACATTGACTTTCACTACTACGATTCTCCTTTGGTGTTTTATTGGTGCAATGCTGCTTCCCGGACACTGAGTTACGATTTGGCTTTCAATGTGATTGTGCAATATTGTCATCTCGCTTCTGTTCATTTTCCTTGCACAAACATCATGTAAATGATAATTACAAAATTTCGGTGTGCCATGCATATATAAATTCCGCCTTACTAATTTTGAGAACTGTGACAAGATCATCAAGAAGCATAATCATCAAGCAAATAATGCAAATGAAGCAGGACTCACTGACTCAAGAAAGAGACAAGATATATGAGGCAAAACTAAGAACTTGTGATAATCTCAGAAAGTACAAATGAATAGACATGGCCAGCACTCGTGAGGAGTCCTCACTCATCCCTCTAGGGTATCGGCCTTGGTTTCTCCTTTGGTTGTGCGTCTTTTGTGCCTTGAACCATGTCCAAGTATCAGGCCTCTTAATGTAGAGCAACCTGAAGCCTACAAGTTCCAAACGCTTCCATCCAAGGCTTATGAATTCCTCCCATAATGTAAGGGGATGTGGCTGGGAGAAAATCCCTCGCCTGAGGTGTCGAAACTCAGAGGGTTCAGTTAACGCCTCGTAGTCAATCTCTGCAGGGGAGATATACCTCTTTGTTAGATCCACTGGGTCACCCCAATAGAACTGTGTGAGAAGGAAGAGCACTGGAGGCTTGGAGAAGTCAGTGTCGAGCTTGGGTCCGAAGTTGCGGATCACCCCAGTAGAACTGTGTGAGAAGGAAGTGCACTGGAGGCTTGGGGTAGTCATAGTCGAGCTTGGGTCCGAAGCTGCGGATCAGCTTCGTGCCACTCTCATCAAGCTCTTTGTCCTTCTCCTCGAGATGTTTTGCTGCAGGGATCCAAACTTGAGTCGAATTCTTCACGAGTCTCTTTGCCTTTCTTCACATAAAGTCTCGGGTCATGGATGAAGCCACCTGTGAATCTGGTGAGAACAGCAAAGACTGACAAACCCCCTTGTCCGAATCCGACAACACTGAAATATTGGTATTGGAAAGCATCTTTGGAAGCAATCCTGTTGAGCCCGGTCAAAACGGACCCCTCGATTGGGAATGACTGAACTGCACTCGTGTGCTGAGGTGGATATTGAAACTGATCCTAGTGTCTTTTGATGAAAGCACGGTCTGATTGGTACTGATCTCTGGGGCAAAGGAAAGTGACTGAATGCTGATTGATTCTGACAGAAGCTCTCTGGTAACTCAGATGGCTAAATGTTGCTGAAATAACAAGTCACTGAATACCGACAACTTGATCGCGAAACCCTGGGAGAACTGCAGATTACCGAGTGGCATTTGCTAATTGAGATGTTGGTGGGGATTTCGAGAGAAGAGTTCGGGCACCTTTGCCTTGGCCTGCTCTACCATCTCTAGCGACGAGCCAATGCTGTGCAACTTGCCATTGTGGCCATAAAAATAATATACATATTGGGCGTACTTTTCCTCTCTGACCATCTGGACTACCTGCTCTCTTTGAACCCGCTTATGGGAATTCATATCCTGACATGCCTTTCTCTCTCATCCCTCCTTATCTCTGTTATAGATCACTAGGACTCGTCCTCTTTCATGATGGCCTTGACGGGTGCGAGCTTGTCGATGATCTCCAACGATGTCTCGAATGATTGAGAGTTGTATAACAACGGACTACTGACTCGTCAACCGCAGATTTTCAGACGTCGAACGTGTTATGATGTGACGAGCTATGCTTTTGCTGATTCATTCATTGGGGCGTGAATGGACAACTCTCACTGAAGCTCATTCGTTCACCTTGACTGCCAGAATGATGTGACCATATAGGTAGTTCTACCATTTTGGTTTTGGTTTGCACGCTTGACTATGAACTTCTCCTCTTGCAACGCTAAAGGCATTCCTCCCCCTTTGATTCTTACATCAATGCAATGTAGTCCGCCTCTGCAACTTCCTACTTGTCTATTCTCTTTCGTCTTATCGTGTAAATCAGTTACAGGATGTTTCCCTCTCGTCCCTCCTTTACTCTTCAAGTCTCTCCTAGTTCATCTTTTGAGATGAGATGTCGGACGTTCTAAAGAGTGTCCAACTTTACTATCAGTGACAGTCTGCGAGTATAAACTGCAAAGGTTCGGGGTAGTTGATCTGCAATCGGCACACTTAGTAACAGTTAGTTGCTGATGCAGTCGGCAAACATGCACTAGTTCTTTCACACCGCGATCTGCTTAGTGCCAACTCCTCAGCAAAACCCACAGCAAGGGCTCTCACGGGTCGTCCGCTTTAAATAATTCAAATCGCAGCTAGCCCTTCCTCAACAGGTATTAAATTGTATGGAGGCCGAGTCTTTCTGGATCAAATGACAGACAACCAGAGAAGTCAACCATGGATCGACCTTGACACTGACCCAGTGACGATCTGTTTTTAGAATAGTGCACCAATCCCCTTCCGCCCGAAGTGTTAGCATTCGCCGAGAGTGCGCCATGCTCGAAACAGAGGATGCACACGAGCAGCACCAATCATTGCACTATCCGGATTACAATATACTCAATCATAGAGGGGTACTTTTGAGAATTTGCCAAGACCAGAACTAGGTTCCTTCACGCAGGGTAGTATTGTCCAAGGCACTTTGTTTTAGGCAGCCCATACACAAATCAGTCACGCTAAGTGCATTTACCTCGAATGCAAAATCTGTTCGCATTCTTCATGCCATTGTCGGACTTCTTTCTGATACGGTAGTTTAGAGCACATGACCCGACTGCACTAGGTTCAAAAGGTTAGATTGTAAGGCTGGCTTGTGCTCAACATCATAACCTCCGAACGAGAGTTTATCCATGCTCAAGACCACGAGCACAGTGGGAGCGCACGCCTCAGTTGTCGCATCTCTGCACATGGAATTTGGTCCATGCCTAGCGCATATAGGACTCTGAGTACATTGAGTTCCGAGCGTGAGCCCCGTTTATACTCGGCACAAGGAGGTTATCGGACACGACAGGAGTCCATAGGGCTTGATTTTATGTTGAAACATCACATGCTCGCAGATACATAGCACGGGTGGGTTAACATACGTTATTCCAGTTCACACCTGCGGTAGGACTACGCCCACCACACCCTTCGTCCGTATACAACGCAAGGCATTACCGATGCAACTGCTGTTGACTCTCAAAGGCAAGAGTCTAGTCAGTCACTTCTTAACCCATGTAAGGCACGAAATGCTGGCGAGTTACCCACAGTTTGCAGGCCAAACAAGACAAACCCTTCTTTGTTTAATCGCCGTCAAAAAGGAACTTAGCAAGGAGGTAGGCAATTCTTCTCAATATTACTTCCCTCTTCCCCATCAACCAAGAAAGGTGGGAACATTAGTGAATCTTGTTTCCTTCGAAATCATGGACCTACCCAGTTAGGTCATCGTTGGGCAGGGTCTTATCTGTTCTGACCACAGATTGCGAAAGTTATCGTTTGATTGGGCCTAGGCTTTTTCATCACTGCTTTATGAGCGTGAAAGGGTGCATGGATGGTCAAGAGCTTTAGTCCAAGCAACTTGTCAATTGGGACAACGCCTGCTTTCTCGGATACAGGAGCAGATTAAAATAAATACTCAGGAGAAAAGGACTCAAGAGCTCTGCAGTGAGAGGCTTGTTCATTTACCCTCTCGTTGCCCGCTCATTATCACTCCAAGAGATAGTTATTTTTCTTTCTTTTCTGTTGCCATAATCCCTGCTGGTTATACTTGTCACCCATGAGACCAATTTTTTTGGCTACTTTGACTTGCCAAGATGAGTATAGAGATGCCTGACCATCCGTCACACGTGAAGATAGAAGGGTAGCGAACAGCGTGACGGCTACCACTGTTCTTAATGCTTTTTAGAGGATCAATCACGAGTTCCGATACATAAAAACAATGGATTGCATTCTAGCGCTCGACTCCGCCCATTTTCGAAGTCCCCCTCTCTCTCACGGCTCAGCAAATGACCATTGCACGCACAGTGAGGTAACACGGCTCGTTCATGACAAAAGTGACGTCTCAAATCAGTCAGCTTCGACAAACACTCGCAAGATTCTCGTACCCATTCAACCCTGTAGACTCCTCTCCGCTGAAAACCTGCCTTCGTAATTAGCACGTACCTTAGTCCTCGATTTAACTCAACACTTCTCTTACGCGGTCACTTATCCCTTAACATACTGAATGCATGCAGTAGCCAATGCCACCCCACAATCGCTGCCAATGACGTCATTATTATGCTCGTACTCACTAAACAAATATACTTAGCTCGACCTAGCAAGGCACGTCTGTAACTCGCGCCTGGTACAGTTGCCTGTTCTCACCATCTGAACCAATAGCCACTACAAAGCTAGCTCATGCAGTTAGGAATAACGAGGGTATGGGCTTATCTCACATCCTCACTGGAGACGCCAACAAAAGAAACTCGTTTATTCTTGCTCTCCGGAGAAACAAGATCTCGATGCCACCGTCCAATGCGCAACAGTTGGATTCTCGCTTCCTGGCGCACCACTATCACCCTGTTATAACACGACTTATTTCATGCGTGGAGCATGCATGAAAGACACCTGGAATGACGAACTCATTCCGGGGACCATAGCTTGTCATGAAAGGAGATCACTGAATTCTCGCTAATCCAAATCACGCACGGGAATGGTTGTCGTCAACAAAATTGAGAAGCATAAGATGGTTAGTGCGGCGTAAGATGGTTGTCGTAATCAAAATCACGCACGGGAATGGTTGTCCCCCACAAGACACCAACAGCACTTCCTTTTCACAGGCCCCTCTACAATCATAAGATGGTTAGTGCGGCGTCATGCTAGCCCCTTACAGGCTGTTCATAACGCAACCGCCTCACCTTTTCTCGCCGCTTCAGCACACGATGTTCTCAGCACGCTCAGAGACCAGCATACTGTCACGATGATCACCCACTGGTTGATCTGCACGTGCACCGATCCCCTCTCTCTTTTCAGTCCGCTCGAAATGGTTGTAGTCATGACAACCGCCCTATAAACGAGCGTCTACTCTAGTTATATGGCAGAGGAGTGCACGTGCTGGTTAGACGCACACGGCTGTCAACTCTTGGTGAGTCCCCCTGCGCTCTGAAAACCCCCCGTCTCTCTCTCTCCAATCATGACTGATCACCTCTGTAACCGCTTACCGCCCCTGGCCCATCGTCTCCGCGAGTTGGCCTCTGGGCCACTCTCCACAGGCTCCCCGACGGGTGGTCTCTCCGCCACTGGTCCAGTCCATGCCAAGATAGCGTCTCCACTGACTTCACTCTCACCCTCTGAGTTCCTATCCAGGTGCGCCTGCTCGCGCTCCGTAGTACCAGTGGAGGTCTCAACCTCATGGTACACAATCATTACCTGCACCTCCACAGTGACATCGACCGCCTGCACCTTCACTTGGCCCGATTTTTCGCCTCAGTTGCGGCCGCCTGCAACTTCTGATGAGCTCTCATCTCTTCTTCCTTTGCTCCATCCACGTTAATTTTTAGTTCTGCCTCATCTCCCCCGTCATAGTTTAGTATGGTGGTGATTCAGGGGCCCTCCCCGAACATCGGGGACCAGCGCGTCACGAGGTTCCAACAGTCCGGCCTATAGCCGTGCAGCCCATTTTTGCAGCCCATAGTCACTTACTCCTCAAAATAACCCGGGCTTGGTATCAAGCGTACGGGCACGCAGACCACCTACCACTGGCTCACCTCACTGTTTTACCCTTCCACTTCAGACCACCTGCGTTAGCGCAGCGAGGCCCGCCTGTGCGCACCCATTAGCCAATAGTCAATGACTCGCCCTCCTCTTTCTTTATAGCATCGCTGCATACCACGATCCCTGCGTTCTGAATGAGGGACTCAAATAGTTTTTTCTTTAAAATTCTGCATATTAGTAATCATGCAATCAGACTCGACTTATTCACACTTTTCATGCACGTGAACAGCAGCACAACAACTGGCGACATGCGCCCACACAGTACACAAAGATATGGCTTCCAGGTAAGTTCACTTCCACTGGCTATGGTGACTGAGCGCCCAACATCCACTGTTCACACCCTGGATCACCCTGGATATCCCACACTCGACACTCTGCACACTCACATCACGCACACACACACACTACACTACTATAGCTATGGCAGCGCTAGCTGCCACTACCCTATCGCTATACTACGCTTCTCTGCCCACTTCGACTTCGGGCACACTGCAGACCTCCTCGCACAAGACGCTGAGGCAGGGCTTCCGCATGGCTTCCGCAGGAATGAATGAATGGCTGGGCGCAGCCCCTTGATTTAGACTTTTGTGCCTCATTGGCCTGCCCTGTTTCCCTGGCCCCTCGGTGCACACAGTCCCAGACGGTACTTGCTGGACAGGACCGGACTGACTGGACTGGGACTGTTGACTCAGCGTGGTGGACCTACACCACTTGACCACTTGCCTCTACCGAAACAGGGGCTGACTCCGAAAGGCCACTTCTAGAAACCTCTACTTTGGCCTTTCGGGACTGCAGCAGCTACGACTCTGCCCTTTCAGGTAAGTAGCAGCTACGACTTTGACCCTTCGGACAATCTACAGCTACAGCCTCTGGACTGTCTAGACTCCTACCTGACAGGTCTACAGTTCGAATCCCCCCACCCTGTAACCTACGAGATCCTACCTACCACTGGCGGTCCTACAGGTCGCAGGTTCAAATCTACGGGATGACACAGTTACTGTACACAGGTAAGGTGGAGAACTAGGAATCGAGCCCTGCGATCTGCATCAGCTACTGCGAAGTGGTGAATACCGTTTCAATTAGAATTCAAAGAATAATAAAATAAGAACAGGATAAATAAAGTAAAAAGGGAAACAAAAGGCCGAACCTCAATGGCCATAGCATACAAGCAGAACCCTCTGCTATCAGTCAGTAGTCCCTTGGTCTTATGAAGTAATTACAAGCTTAAGACGATGGTCCCCTAACGGGATACCGATGGGCGTCTCCCTCCCTTCAAAGCCGATTCACCGAGCTTCCCCTGGAGGCCACCCGTGTCCAATGGTAAGGAGAGGGCTTATGACCTTCCATGGGAGGTGACAAGCTCTTTACTGAAGCGGCCGCGGGTTGCCCCTCTTTTGGGGTCTTGCTTTGCAGCGCTTGGTTGGTCGTATCCACAATAAAGCGAGATGGGGAACATCGGCCAGTCCAGGCCACAGCTCACGAACGCAATTCAAAATTGAACCGTTCGTTCCCCTGCGAAGTGACTGAAAGGAGGCAAGTTTTCAAAAGCAACTAATGTAATGACCCGCCAAAAACACAGACTGAGAACACTGCTGATTTCTGGGATTTGCGCTGGAATGAATGCCTTGCTGAAATTCCCGCATTCTGCTGTGGTTTCCAAGTCTGTGTGTGTGTGCGTGCCTGCTGGCTTGAATGCCTTTCTGAGTGCTTGTCGGCTGAGTGTGTGTAGGTGCGTTGTGATCTCTCTCTCTCTCTCTCTCTCTCTCTCTCTCTCTCTCTCTCTCTCTCTCTCTCTCTCTCTCTCTCTCTCTCTCTCTCTCTCTCT
>BFEA01000739.1:114431-121931 GCA_003427395.1 Chara braunii | reverse complement strand
TCGACGAGACCGAGACAACGGAGGAACAGTTATAGCACGTCCGAACGACGAAATCGATAACTCTTGGGTTGTTCCCTACAATCCCTTCCTTCTCCTACGATATCGCTGCCATCTAAATGTCGAAATATGCGCTTCTACCGCCGCTTACCGATATATGTTTGAATATATTATGAAAGGTCCGGATCGAGCTATGGTCGGCGAAATGACTAACGCTGATAACGAAATTCAAACATTCCAAGACATGCGAACGATCGGCGCAACCGAGGCATGTTGGAGAATATTCAAATTTCTGCTTTCCGAACGGTAATCCTGGCATAACCGCTTTGCCTGTGCACGCTGAAAATAAACAACGAGTTTATTTCCGGCCGGCAGACGCTCACCGCTTAAGAAATATACCGCCGCCTGAAACTGAACTTACCGCATGGTTTAAATGGAATGCCGCACATGCTGACATTGCCCCCGACAGAAAACCTTTGTACAAAGATATGATCCAACACTTCCGCTATGACAAAGCAAAAAAGGAATGGGTCCGACTACACCACAGAAACAACACAATCGGACGAATGCACACTATTCACCCAAACACAGGTGACACTTCTTATCTCCGAATGCTTCTTTTATCCCCCCACTCTCCTGGAGCGACATCGTTTGAGAATCTGCGTATTGTCGATAACGAGATTCACCCGACCTTCCAATCGACCTGTCATGCGTTGGGCTTGCTCAACGATAATACTCAATTCGATGCTGTCTTAGAAGACGCAATCTTCACCGCATCCTTTGCAATGGTTCGCTATCTATTGGTCCACATTCTTTTGCACTGCGCGTATTGTCGATAACGAGATTCGCCCGACCTTTCAATCGACCTGTCATGCGTTGGGCCTGCTCAACGATAATACTCAATTCGATGTTGTCTTAGAAGATGCAATCTTCACCGCATCCTCTGCAATGGTTCGCGATCTATTGGTCCACATTCTTTTGCACTGCGCGCCAGCTAATCCTGCCAAATTATTCGAAAAAAACTGGCAGCAAATGATTGTTGATTTCCAAAGGAATCTTCGTGATGCAAATGTGTCGCTCCCTCTCATCAGAACCATGTTGCTACTCGATATTGAGAATCGCCTACAAAAAGAGGGCAAACAACTCGAAGACGTTGGCCTAATACGCCCACACATCGACGGCCAAAATGCTGCAAACGCTTTGGCCGAAAGACCCCGTCACCACAACATTCCGCAAATTATCGAAGATGAAACCTCCTATAACAAACAAACGCTACAAAACACATTGGACACAAACTTGCCGCTCCTGCGCCCGTCCCAACACGCTATTTTCACGCGTGTCCCAACCGCGGCTGACAATAACAAACCATTATGCCTTTTCATCGACGCCCCCGCAGGAGCCGGGAAAACATTTTGTTTCAATACCATTCTCGCATATGTTCGAAATCAAGATCGCGTCGCGCTTGCTGTAACTTCAAGTGGAATCGCCGCAACACTATTGCACGGCGGACGAACATTCCACTCACACTTCAAGGCACTTCTTGCACCGACTGCAACCTCCACACTTGATATTCCAAAACAGTCTGCCCTGGCGCAACTAATACGCATGACAACAATTATCCTTTAGGACGAGGCGCCGATGATACACAAATTCCACATCGAAGCGCTGGACCGTACCCTCCGTGACATTTGCTCCTCAACTTTGATTTTCGGTGGCAAAATTGTTGTCCTCGCGGGCGACTTCCGCCAAATACTGTCTGTCATTACGAAGGGAACACGCGCACAAACCGTCGACGCCTGCATAAAATCGTCATCTCTTTGGCCACAATTCCAAACGATGCGCCTTTCCGAAAACATGCGTGTGCTGACCCAGGTCAACACACCTGAAGGACAAGATTACTCTGCATGGCTCCTTGCACTGGGAAAGATGACCCTGCACTATTGCACGCCGCGCCCACAGTATCAATACGAACGCATCACCACTGCCCACCATAGACATTCCTTCATTCGTTTTGCGCCACTACCGCAGCCACCGTTCCTCCGCCCTCACATTGTCCACGAGCCCGGTCCGCCCTGATGGCTCCCGCTCGAGCCCTGGGGCATCACACGTGCAACAACCGTCATCCATGATCTCCTCGCCGCCCGTCACACCTTCGCCATCTATAACATCCCTCACCCACCACGCACCTGGGAGTATCTCGACAGCCTCATTTTTCTTCACCACGATCATATGCAACTACCGCTCCCACCTTTCTCTACCTTCCGGGCCGGCATTGTCCACCGCGCTGTGACACAACTCCAGGCCCTTGCTCCTGCGCTGCCTCGCTGATCCCTCTACGGCTTCGACGCACTCACCGACCGCAATTCCACGAGGCTTCATGCTAACACTCGACCCTCCAACGGAAAAACGGATTGCGAGCTCACACCTGCAAGCCTGCCAGATTGCCGCCTCCGCCGACCGCATCTATGAGCAACAAAATCTGCAAGGGGAAGACAGAGGGAGAGACAAAGCAAGCGGGTGGCAAGGAGACAACGAGAACGAGATCACCTGACATAGAGAGACAGCAGATCTATGAGCAGCAAAAACTGTGAGCGAGTGACAGAGGGGAAGACAAAACAGAGTCACAGGGAGAGCTGACGAGAAAGAGAGACCTGAAAAAACAGTTGTTATGCTTATGTCCTTATCCTCTTAATATGTTTCGCTCTTCTCCTTCTCCAATCCGGCATCGGCAGCATGTCATTTCCTCCAAATGTTTCGCTTTCTGTGAGAGAGAATTCTGACTTCTCTTTCTACGCGCTGTTTTCTTTTTGTTTTCACTCACTTCAGCACATACTCCAATGACAAGAGTCACATACATCGTCGACCCTGAGGCTCGGCTACTCGCTGCCTCTGAGCAAGAATCGTTTCAAAACATGTTACGACAAATTCTCCAGCGTGGCGACATGCTTCTCATTCCCGGCGATTTCCAACAAGTGACTCCGCAGACAAGAGCGCGAACACATCCTCCTCCGTCGCATGCTCCTCCGGCTCCATGAGAGAGAAACAGAGAGAAAGAAGGGAAGCGAGGCAGACGGACACAGAGAGAGAGAGACAAAGAGTAGAGAGAGAGAGACGGACAGCGACAGAGAGAAACAAAACTCTTTTTTTGGGATGTCACGACATCGAAAGATTCCTTCTCATTTTCCGCATTCCCACATTTGTGTCTCTGTGTATATGTGTGTTTGTGTGTGTATATATGTCTGCCTGTCTGAGAAACAAAGAAAGAGAGAGAAACAGAGAGAGCTTTGCCCAGAGGGGAAAAAAAAAAAAATCGGACCGGGAATGTGGCAACACCAGTCCCGCCCCCCCGCTCAGCCCTCTCCTCGGCCGCAGCGTCGCTGCGACGGGTCCACTTGTAATAATAACGATAATAGTATTAATGATAGTAAGAAAAGAAGGAAACAAGACGCCACTAAATAATTCATATGGAAGTGACGGTTTGAAAAGGGTGCAGACTTGACAAGAGATCCCATTTTTATTTCTTCCCTTTTCTTTTTTCAGTTCCTTCCCACCCTGACAATGACTGTAGCTCACTGCACACATCCCATAACTCGGCTAGAGGGTACTCGGTGCATAGTAGAAAAGACTGCGCCGGTCCCTCCACTTCCATGTCCCTGGGCGAGCCCGGCTACCACGGCCACAGGCCGGTTGTGCTCTGATGTACAGCAGGGCGCCGAATCTGCGTGGACCAATGGAAAGTCCAGTGGCACACCCACCCCTTTTGCCAGGGCAAGCGCCGACCGGACCGCTCCACAGCAGAGAAAAACCTATGTGCGCCCAGTGTGTCGCCAACATCCATACGCTAAAAGCTTGGTGAACCAAGTGGGTTTATAAGCAGGTCACTGGAACATAGCACGGTACGTAAGCAGGTACCGGGTACGCAACAAGGTACACGTGCAGGCGCCTGGTACGCAGCGGAGGGCCGGGACACCACGCCCTCCAACATTGCGGACCAATGAGAAAGCAGCTCCGGCCTCACAAACATGCCACAAGCCAATGAGATCACACCGAGCACTTGGAGCATCATGGGCTACCTGCACGTGCCTAACTGCACGGGGCCCAGGCCAGTATCTGAAACTGGGCCTGGGCGCAAACGCTGAGGCCCAACTGGAAGTTACTGTAAACTCACCCAGCCAGGCCCAGGGCACAGCCAAGCAGGGCGCACTTTCCATAAGGGAAAGTGCGCACTCCGGCCAAAGACAATCTGGCCTGCCAAGACATTGCGGCCACGCTGCTGTGTTGTCGCATGAGCGCTGCGTTAGCGCTGGCAGGCTGGGCCGCACCATGCGCTTGGAGGTGAGAGGGAGCTGCGATGACAGCTGGTGCATGGCGGCCATAGCCGGGCTGCACTGCGCACATGCAGGTGATGGCCATGGTAATCTTCAGGTGACTGAGAGCACACAGAGGGGTAGACGGGGGGTGATGAGGAGAGATGTGAGACACGCACCTGGTGCATGTTGGCAGTCTGCATTGGCGTTGACGTCACGTACATTGGTCGTCAACTTCGATGTGTTCCTGTTGTATGAACGTAGATAGGATAGATAGGCTGAGTACTGTAGGATGGGCGCTAGGCGCCACTCAGTAGGAGCAACATTGGATACTATGTTGGTGTGGCCAGAGAGCGTTGGCATTGACATTGAGTTCATTGTTTTGCTCTTATTTGGATGGTATCTTGGTGCATGGTGCTCTCTGCTTGGTACATGACTATCTGTACTTCAGTGTACTTTTGCAATTTGGATTTCTGTCTATTGCTCTCGCTCATATCGCTTGCAACTGACGTCTGAAAAAGAAAACCATGACCGAGCACAGAGCATGCAGAGCAACAAAGACAGAAAGAAAAGGCATCCATAGCACAAAGAGCAAACCCTTTCTCGATTTATGTGTCCCATCCTCGCACAGAAGCCATGTTAATATTCTTTGTACTGTTCCAATTTTAGACCGGTTGTGCCGGAGGACACAGGTTTGATTCCTAGTGAGTTGATTTTGCAACTTCCTGTGCTGCCAGGCAATCTTGCCATAGAGCTGGTCCAATTATGTTTCCAGCAGCATACCTTAAGAGTGACCATAGCTAGAAGTACTGATGGTCACGTCAAAAGAGAGAGAGAGAGAGAGAGAGAGAGAGAGAGAGAGAGAGAGAGAGAGAGAGAGAGAGAGAGAGAGAGAGAGCACGCCTCGTCCGCACTACTCGCCAAATGTGGAATTGGCAAGTGCAACTTGCAGGTTAGCATTGTCAGATGCATTTGCCATTTCCGTAGTTGGCAAGTGCTTGAATGTGGCCCCGTATCCATGTATATACATACGTTGACGACTTCTTGGGTACTGATGGTCAGGTAGAGAGAAAGTGAGAGAGAGAGAAAGCGCACAGGCCTCAACCGCACTACTTGCCAAATGTGGAATTGGCAAGTAAAACTTGCAAGTGAGCATTGTCAGATGCATTTGCCATTTTCGCAATTGGCAATGTGGCCCCATATCCATGTATATACATACCTTGACAACTTCTTGAGTTACCTCCATGTACTTGCTCGCCTCATTCTCCTCTCTCCCATTATCCATAATTTCTCCGTTGGCTGCAAACACTTCTTCTTCTTCTTCTTGCATTTCTCCTGAATGATTGGAGAGAGACATCTGTTCTTCCCGTGAAAGCGCAGACATCTGTGAAGACACCATCCAGACAACAGCATCCCGCCAACCAAGATCAATACCCGATGGCCAACACATCACAACAAACACATCCCATGCAGCTGAATGGTACTGCGAGGCCACAGCCTCGATAAGCCCCTTTCAGGCCCTGACAAGCAGCACGCCGGCCGCCCTAAGTGAAGGCAGGCTCGACGAGGACCTGAGGGCCCCTATTTCGGCCACCACGCAACTAACGAAATTCATGCAGTTGCGCAGCGCCAGTTGGTTGAAAGAACCCAGGCCCTGGGCCGCCTGTTTACATGTATCAAAGGCAGGCCCTGGGCTGGATACGGGATGTGGGCGAAACACAGGCCTAAGGCAGTTGGGTGCAAGCAACCACCTCAGGCCCTGGGCGTGATTTGTTTCGAACTGGGCATCAGCCTACCGGGGCCCACCGGAAGCTTCTTGGGAAAAGCCCAGCGCAGTCTGGGACAGAACGCAGGCAGGCCACTTCCATATAGCAAAGGGCCTGCCTCCGAATTGGACATTCGCGTGCTGGCTGCATGCTGCGCAAGCGCTGCAGCGCTGAAGCTGGCTAGCGCTCACGCGCTCAAGGGCGAGCTGGAAGGAGCAGGCAGCCATAGCCGAGCTGTGCTGCTGGGAGCTGGGTGAGGCGCAGGGTGGTCCTTCGGTGCATGTCGCGTCTGTGTGTTGGGGAACGAGGTTGTGAGTGATGCGAGAGACATACCTGGTGCTGGAAGCGTGCGACATTGGTCGTTATCTGCTCCTACTTCGGGAGAGCTGTTGTCGTCATCTTCGGCATTGTAGTCTAGGCTAGATAGGATCTGCCATCTGTAGTCTGGGCGCCGAGCGCCAGATAGGATATCAACATTGGTTCTTCGTTGATGATGATGATGAGAATATTCATCAGCATTGACAATTATGAGCTTTTGGTGTGCTCTTATTTGCTGAAACTCCTGATGCAATTCTGCTCTTGGTTCGAGGTCACGACTATCTGGTCTAACGTGTATGATGCTGTTTGATTGCTGAAGTTCGCTATGGCTCATCTTCCTTGCAATTTCGTATCGGAGCTGTGATACGTTGCGCTCATCTGGCGCTTGTCTTATGCCTACGCGGTACATACTTGCGGTCTGCTTGGTGAGTGAGGCCGTAGGTGGTGTTTAGTGAGGAGGGCAAAGACAAGGTGTGGCGACCCAGGAGAAGAGGGGAATCGCCAGGAAGGCTACGATGTGTATATTGGGCGTTCGCAGTCTGATGAGAACTATCTGGTGGTTGATTGATGCTGAGGCGGAACGGCGAGATAGTGTTGGTTGTGCCGATGCAGTGACTGGTCATCGCAATCGCCATCAGGTCATCTGGTGAGAATATCTGTGGTTGGGGGCAGCTATAATGAGGTAAGGTGCTCTTAACCTTATCTACCCTCTTCATCACTTCTTACCGTGATGTTGTGAGTTCCTTCTTGAGAGTCCTCTCATGTGAGGTGTCGTGTGCGCTCGACCTTGAGAGTCGGCATTGTTCACGTGGAGCATCTGGAAGGAGAGGGCGGTGCTTTCTGAAGGGCCCTGGCGAAGCACTGGGTCACAGTCACCATGCCAACCCACCGGGAGTAGAGCACTCATGCTTTGCTGCTTTGTTGTGGCATACTGCGTAGCCACACGGGCCCTACAGGGCCCGTCCCAGACAGTCAGCCTAAAAGCCTAAAACTTAGGGCTTACAGGCCCCGGAGACGTTTCAGCCTGACAACCGAGTTCAGGCCCTACAGGCCCTAAAACGGTTCCCAGACTGAAGCCTAAAACTTAGGGCTTACAGGCCCCGGAGACATTT
>BFEA01000739.1:84273-99157 GCA_003427395.1 Chara braunii | reverse complement strand
CACACACACACACACACACACACACACACACACACACACACACACACACACACACACAAACACATCCGAAAACAGGACAGAGGCTGCATGGGCAGAGAAGAGAGCCGAGTTGGCAGCCGGTCAGGGCGGCCGAGGAATAGCGGAGGGGAGAAGGTAAGGCACTGTAGCGGAATAGGGCTGCGGAGGAGCGGAGGGGAAACGATTTTGGGGGCGGGGGGGAGTAGGGTGGTTGGAGGAGTCAGGAGGCGTACGAGCAGCGGAGGGCGAACGAAGACAGGGAAAGGGGGGGGAAGTGGTTTGGGGAGGGAGCCATGCCACTGACCTGAGGGTTCCATCTTGCAGCAGAATTCAGCCGATGACGACTCCACCACACACCACAGCTCACGGCGCAACAGAGCAGTTAGCCAACCCTAGGTGAGAGGGAGACAGGGATAGTGTGTGTTGAGGTTTCATCCCCGACAGTCTGCCCAGGACGCATTTGGTGACTCACAGAACTATACACTCGAAAAATAGCATGATTGTGCCAGACTGTTTCATCAGACTTTCACCGACTCATCAGGAGGTTGAACCCCGACGGTCTGCCCAGAGTGAAAGAGAGAAGCAGAGAGCGAGAGAGAGAGTTGGGCGCCACGCAGCAAGGTGGACAACAGCAAGCAAGGCATACACAACACGGCGCGAAGGCAATACTCAGCACGCACTATGGCAAACAACATGGACGTGTAGGCGCAAAGCTCAACAAAATATCGCGCGATGAGGTTGCAAGTACCCGACGACACTTCGCGACACATCTATCTGTGCCCACGACACTTGAGTCTGGTAGTACCCCACGACACTCCGCGACGCGTTTATCTGAGTTGTCGGTCCAAACCGATGGCCTGGATCTCGATGCGGTCCTAAGATCTTAAAACTGCATCCATCCAAACCGTCGGTCTGGTAGGACTCGACGACCGAGATGGCAGATTTGTTACATGGTTCGGTCGATCTGGGCTGTGGGCCGGTAGGACCAATGACGGCCTGGATTTCAGATTTGTCACGTTAGCGATTTTAATAGTGTAGGGATCTGTGGGCCAATGAGATCACGCCCAGGGCCTCATGTGTACGTGCCAATGTGTGACCAGAGGCCAACACACATGTGCAGGCCAATGAGAATGCAGAATCATCATCACACACTGGCCAGCAGCCAATGAGATCACAGCGCACACTCGTAGCCCCGTGGCCCTGGGCTCAACTGCCTCTCGAATTGCTGCTTCTGGATTCAGCCACAAAAAGGCTCACGTTACCTTGTAACCAACTGGCGTGCCGCAACTGTCTGGTACCCCACATGCAGAATTGATAAAAATAGGCCTCTCGAAAATTTTCTGACCCGCCTTCTCTTAGGGCATACTCACACTAGCGCGTACAATCGCAAATTATATGTGAGCCAATTTGCAATTATACGACACTTCCCAATCACACAGCACACCCGTATACAGGAAAATGAATGGAGAAGTGGTGGAACGTGAAGAACCTTATATTGGTTTACTTCATAGAGATACGAAAAAATTAATTGAATATAAAACCTATCTACCAGCTTTGACTTATTTTGATCAATTAGATTATGTTTCTATGATGGCATAGGAACATGCTTATTCTTTAGCTGTAGAAAAACTTTGTAATTGAGAAGTAACATTACGAGCTCAATATATACGAGTGCTATTTTGTGAGATTACCCGGATCTTAAATCATCTACTTGCAGTCAGAAAACGTAAAGCACACAGTCTCGGCCTGCTCTACGAATGCGACTATATAGGCCGAGGGGACACACAACAGAGTGCATAAAAATCCATCCCTTTTTCTTGTTTTTTTTTCCTTTCCTTACGAGAGGTGCCCACCAAACGTTGAATTCTTTTTTTTTGTTTCCAGGAAGAAACAGGTCTTAAAGAAATACACAACTGCGGGGACCTCCAGGGGTCTGGTTCCACCTACAGCGTTGAGTTTTCTCAACGTTGAGCTTTCTATCACGTGTGGCATGGTGGGACTGAGCTCTATCGTTGATGTATTGCGAATCTCATGATACCGAAACACAGGAGAATAACCTATTAGATTTTGTTATTTCGTAGACTTTTCTTTGACGTGAAATCCGTTTGGTAGTATGCTTTGGCCCTTTTGGTTTGGGCAGGAAACCATTTTGCATTGAGAAAACTACCCTACTGAGGGTAGGGTACATCTCTCAACGGCAGTGCCTTTCCTTTTTTTCGGTTTTTTAGACATCATTACATCCTGAAACGGAGGAACTCTGACAACTGTGTTTGGCTTTCTAGCATCAAACTCGTTTCCTTTTTTGGGCAATGAATGCCTTTGGTCATCCACGTTGTCCCTGTCCATTTTACAAATGGTGACCTCCTGTCCCCTCACCACGGGGAGTATCCCTTTTTCACGGAGATAGTCACTCTAACTGTTCCATACATATTTCATTTCTCCGAGTTACTTTATCAAAAATAAGAAGAAAAGTTGTTTCTAACGTTTTTTTTCAGTTTTTTAATTTCTTGTTTCGAATTTATTAATGTCAAAATGGCGTCACACCGTTCAGTTTTGTAAACTCAACAACGGTAGGTGGGACCAGACCCCAGAGGTTCCCGCAAAATATGTGACCTATTTGCATGAAAACACAAGGTACCTAGCCCGTGTGACCCAAAAAATCACCTATAATTTACGATTTTATGAAAATGCGTGCTAGTGTGACTATGGCCTTATGGCGGGCACAAGTCTGTACGGTGCCTCAGCCGAGATGTGGGGTGAGCCCTAGAAGTCCCACTGCAAAGATTCAGCCCCGCATATAGATTCCAACAGCCCTTTAGCGTGATCACACTGGCCTGTACCCAAGCCTTGGCGCATACTTAGACCCTCCTTCAATTAGGGCGGGCAAGGCCTTTTCCAGCACTGTCGAGGGCTCGAATCCTCGCACCAGAAGAAAAAAACACAAAAAGAAGTGAATAGCAATGTGCAACAAGACTGTCTGAAGGACAAGATATCGATGATATCAAAAGCACGGAGACATTTGCAAAAGAATCCTTTCGGTACAAAAAAACAACCGGTATAACTTTTGTGTTGCATCCTCGAGACTCGTCTCTACATTTGCAAAAGAATCCTCTCGGTACAATTAAACAGCCGACATAACTTTTGCGTTGCTTCCTCGGGACTCGTCTCTCGCAACGTCAATGTAGCCTCCACCTACTGGCTTACTTTTCCTTTTTTTCGGGGGGGTGGCTTCATCAAAATGTGACACTGGTGCAAGGAACATGAATGTGGACGAAGCACAAAAATCCAAATTGCAAAATCACACTGAAGTCCAAGTAGTCAAAGCAAGAGCAGATAGCACAATGGAACCGAGTAACCATCCATTTGAGAACAATAAAGAAGAATCGTGAGTCAATGTCCAAGCCCAATCGGGCAACACCAACAGCATAACCCAATGTAGCTCTCTCTCTTAAATGGCGCCAGACGCCCTACCTACTCCACAGCCTATCACTACAACTACAGCATGGAAGCAACCAGACAACTTGACGACCAGCGAGTGATGACGTCAACACCAATGCCGACCTCCTCTCCACCAGGTACGTCTCTCTTCTCCCTCACTCTCCCTTGTTATCCCACACAGCGCCCTTCACCTCCGAAGAACCACCTTCGCCCTTCACCTTCTCTACGCCCACAGGCAGCCCAGCTATGGCCGCGAGCGCCCTGCCCCCAGGCTGCGCTCTACCGCTTAGCACCAGCCTGCCCTCACTCAGCCTAGCGCAACGCAGCACACTCGCAATGCAGCAGCGCAACGCAGCACACTCGCAATGGCCAAGTGTCCGGTTGCGTCATGACATTCTCCTAAGAATAAACTACGCAAATGTTCACTACATGGAACAACTAACCTTTTAAATCCGGCCTTATAAAGAAAGAGAAGCCCGTCCACCATCACAAACTCATCTTCTGTGGCCTTGTTTTTTGCCTGAAGTTTGTGTATGATGTCCATCGTGACAGGGTCTTCCTTATAGGCTCCCACCAACGATTGATTTAGTTCCTCAGATACACCAAACTCAAAAACTACCACCCCTAGGTAGTCTGCCCTACGTGATAGCACATCTGCAACCTTGTTGTACTCTCCCTTCAAATACTCAGCTTGAAGTCATACTGATGTATGACCTCAAGCCAGCACTTGAGTGCATAAGAAAGAGTCGGTTGAGTCTTGATCCATTTAAGGGTCTAATGGTCAGTCCTCAAATAGAAAAACCGTCCCAACAGAAAGTGTCTCCAATTGACAAGTGCTTTGCAGAGAGCATAGAGTTCCCTTTCATAGGTGGACTTTGCCAGTTTCTTAGATGGCATCTTTTTGCTCATATACTCAATCGGTCTCAACTTCTTCCCATCCTCTTCAGCAAGCACTGCGCCAATGTCGTATTGGCTTGCGTCAATGGTTACAATGAATGGCTTCTGAGGATCGGGCACCATGAGAACCTCGTGATTCATGAGTGCATGCTTCAATCGTTTGAAAGCAGCCTCGCACTAATCACTCCAGTCCCATGGCGTGTCAAGTCGAGTTAGATCAGTTAAAGGAAAGGCGACTGTGGAATAGTTCTTTACGAAGTGTCTTTAGTAGCCGCACATTCCTAAGCAAGATCTGACCTCAGTAACAGTCTGAGGTCGTGGCCAGTCCCTGATACTAGCCACCTTCGCATCTTCCGGCCTGATACCTTCCGCGGATACTTCATGACTTAAGTATAAGATCTTGGTGCGTCCAAACTCACATTTCTCTAGGTTGACCTTATACTTGCGTTGTCGCAGGAGGGAAAGTACAGTCTCAACGTGTTGTGCATGCTCCTCGACAGACTTACTAAAGAGCCTCGTTCGTCGCGCGCTATTAAAATCTTAAGATCGGGCAGTCGGGCCTGGTTCGCCGCGCGATATTAAAATCTTAAGATCAAGGGGCAATTCGGGCAGTCTGGCCGGTAGGTCCGCGGACAGCGCGGATGCCAAAATTCTCACATTAGCGACTTTAACAAGTGTAGGGATCGTGGCACCAGATGAGGTGTGGGTCTTAGACGTTGGCACATTCTCAGGCTCTGAAGGGTTACATGGTCCATCTTCCACCAGCACCTAAAGCACAAATGACCACCGAGAGGGGAGTTATAAAAGAGAGAAGACACAAAGAGGGATAGCAGTTCATTTTGTTTATTCTACTACCACCATGGACAACTTGCGAGACTCCGCATAGCCCTGTTGTCTCTCGCATCACTCACAACCTCGTTCCCCAACACACAAATGCCACATGCACCCAAGGACCACCCTGCGCCACACCCAGTAGGCCCCGGTAGGTTGAGGCCCAGTCAAGAACAAATCAGGCCCAGGGCCTGAGGTGGTTACTTGTGCCCAACTGCCTTCGGCCTGTGCTTGGCCCACATCCCGTATGCAGTCCAGGGGCTGCCTTTGATACATGCAAACAGGCGGCTCAGGGCCTGGGTTCTTTCAACCAACTGGCACTGCGCAACTGCCTGAATTTCCTTAGTTGCGTGGTGGCCAAAATAGGGGCCCTCAGGTCCTCATCGAGCCTGCCTTCACTTAGGGCGGCCGACGTGCTGCTTAACAGGGCCTGAAAGGGGCTCATCGAGGCTGTGGCCTCGCATTCCCTCCTCCATAGCTTGACCAGTCCTCTGAGAAGCTCAGTCTTCACTCATCGGGCGCCTTTATTTCTGCAGAGATCTCGTATTGCGCTACAACCTGAGGAGAGGTCTGCATGCGTTCCTCCGTGGTGAACCATCGATCTTCCTTTGGATCAATATGATGTCGGAACCGAACGCGGTACTACAGCTTCGGTTCCGAAGGACGTCCCCTGTCGGTCGGTCTTGACATCGCAGCTCCCTGTGATCCACGATGTCATCGATGTCCAACTCTCCGTCCATGGTTGAGGGCAGCATTGAGCGACACGAGGGGAACTGGTCTGTTTCCTTGAAGAGCGCAAGCTTAGAGGAGTGAAAGACAGGATATGTGCAGAGATGACCTGGGATCCGGATTACATAAGACGGCCCATCCAGATCAGTCTCGACAATGTCTAAAACCTCCCATGGTCCAAAGTATTCAGGCATGAGCTTGCGGGAGATCCCGTGCTCCTGTCCCAATTTTAAGGACTTAACCCAAACTCTGTCCCCAACCTGGAATGTAGATGGGCGGCGGTGTCTGTTTTCAGATTCTATCATTGCCGCCTACGCCTTTTGCATCTGTTCTACTGCCTGTTGCATCTTCCATTCGTAACGATAAGCAAACTCTTAAGGTTCTCGGTGCAGCAGTTGGCTGGTTCACGAAGGAGAAAATCTAAGGGCAGTCTAGGTCAGTAGTAACCTATTTGGGCTCACACAGGTGGCGCTGTGTACATTGTTATTGTACAGGTTGGCGATGAGAGCAAGCTTCTCATCCCAGTCCACCTGATTGGGATGATGTAATGCCGCAGTAGGTGTTATACAACGCGGTTCAGTTGCTCAGCTTGGCCATTGGCCTCTAGGTGATTCCCAAAGGTCATCTGCAACGGTGTTCCCTGTTCAGCAGCAGCGGCCTTCCACAACTCACTGGTGAATCGAACATCCCTGTCACTCACAATTGGCTTAGGCAGACCAAAATCCTTGAGTTAGTTCTCCTTAAAAAGTTTGATTACGTACTCGGTCTTTGCAATCTTTAGCATGGTTATCACCCTACCATACTTACTAAATCTATCCACGATGACGAAGATATGCCTCATCCCGCTCTTGTTGGTTACCAATGTATCCATGAAGTCCATGGACAAACTCTCACCACGCCTTTCCGAAATTGGAAGGGGCTTCAAGAGACCAAGAGGAGCCCGAGTACGTGGCTTGTCCCTCAGACAGACCTGACAAGTCTCCACGTACAGCTCGGCATCTCGCATCATCGTGGGCCACCAGAACCGCTACAGCAGATTGGTTGTCTTTTTATAGCCAAAATGGTCGGTGGCATCATGACATTCACCTAAAAATAAACTACGCAAAGACTCTATTTGGGACACACAACCGTTTATTCCCTGCCTTCTCACGGAACAACAAGTCGTTGACCAACTCGAACTCGGCAGAAGTCTTCTCATCCTTCGCCTCAAATCTGTGTATGATCTCAGACATGAACTAGTCCTCGCGATAGGCTTCCACAAAGGAGCGAGTAACATCGTCCGTAAGATCGAACTCAGTAATCAGCGCACCTGAAAAATCAGGTCTCCGTGATAGCGCATCAACAACCTTATTGTACTCGCCATTGATGTATTGAGGCTTGAAGTCAGACTGCTCTATGACTTCAATCCAACGCTTGAGAGCATCGGAGAGCACAGGTTGGGTTCTCATCCACTTCAGGGTCTGATGATCAGTCCTGACGTAGAAGAACCTCCCAAGGAGATAGTGCCTCCAATGGGTGAGCGCCTTGCAGATCGCATAGAGCTTCTTCTCACATGTGGACTTGGCCAACTTTTGAGAGGGCATCTTTTTGGACATGTACTCTATCGGCCTCAACTTTTTGCCCTCCTGTTGTGCAAGTACGGCGCCTATGCCATATTGGCTAGCATCCGTAGTTACTATAAATGGCTTGTCAGGATCAGGAAGTTTCAAGACCTCATGATGTGTCAACGCAGATATTTGAAAGCAGCCTCGCATATGTTTGTGCACTCCCATGGGGTGTGAAGGCGAGTTAGGTCGGTCAAAGGGGCAACAACTATGCTATAGTTCTTCACGAAGTTGCGATAGTAGTCGATCATCCCTAAGAAAGACCTCATCTCAGTCACGGACTGACGACGCGGCCAGTCACAAATGCTGGCCACCTTCGCGTCATAATCCCTCCGCAGAAATTTCATGACCCAAGTACAAGACACGGGTGAGGCCAAACTCGCACTTCTCACCGTTGATCTTGAACTTGTGTTGTTGCAGAAGATTAAGGACTATGTCCAAGTGCGCAACGTGCTCCTCAACTGTCTTACTAAAATAAGTATGTCAACGAGGTACACGATGACAAACTTATCCAAGTAGTCAAGAAATATCTCATTCATAGCGTGCTCAAAGGTGCTAGGAGCACTGCAAACGCCGAAAGGCATTACCACAAACTCGTATAGAATGTACTTGGATTGCAATCTAATGGTACTCGGACTTCACATCTATCTTAATGAAGTACCGACACCCTTGCACTTTATCTAGCAAGTAATCAATGTGTGGGAGGGCTCTCTGTTCTTGACAATGATGGCATTGAGGCCCCTATAGTCAAACGCACATCCTAAGTGTTCCTTCCTTTTTCTCGAGTACAAATAGGACTGGAGACCCATAAGGAGAAACACTCGGTCGGATCCAACCTTTTTCTACGAGTTCCTTGAGCTGCCGGCGAAGCTCATCAAGCTCACCTCGAAACATCTGATAGATCCTACCCTTTGGAATGCTAAACACTGGATAATCTCTATCGCATGGACGACCTCCCTCTCAACAACCCCTGTCGTCTCTTCAAATAGATCAGGGTATTTAGCAACAACTCCCTCTATCTCCGGCGGCATTTTCACCGGCTCGCCTCCAGCATGGACATAAACTAGATACATACCCTCCTCCTGATATTGCTTATAATAATTATAGAACGCGGCCGCATACATGCATCGATAGGACTTGATCAGACTACTAGCTTTGAACTTTCGTAATCTGGCGGTCCCTCCACCTGGCAAAGTGTGTTTGACCACTTCTGGGTCCCAACCGAATTGGGGCATTGCCATAGAGAGGTAGTACATACCTAACAAGATATCCATGGGAAGTTCATCGCTCACTAGGAACGAGAAACGATGTCTCAGTTCCCCTCCCGCATACGGGAAACAACACTTAACATCCTGGAGGTAGTCATTGACTGCCATGCACGTTCGTTGGCACAAATCTTCCACAGGTTGACTCACACGCTTCACTTGCCCCTGTAAGCGCAACCTCTCAACGCACTCGCGACTAATGAAGTTTCGTGTCGAGCAAGTGTCATAATAGGCCCTGGCCTTGCGGCCGCCAATGACCACCTCACTGTGAACATCTCACCCTTGGTGCTTTGACCAATGTCGTCCAAGAAGCTAGCGAGTCTATTCTAGACCACTCCTCCTCATAGCTCCTCTAAGGACTCCCACACATTCATCAAACAGAGACGACGATGGAGTTAGTCGCTTAGGCCATCTCTCCGGATGTGAGGGTGTGTCCACCACCTCGACCCTAGCAAGAACAACTACTATTCCTACTGGCCCGACGTGTTTCCCGAAGTAGTGCGAGAAGTGCTAGCCACATTGCTGCCAACGAGAGTGGACGATCCCAACACCTGCCCCATCGTAGGCGAGATCTTCTCGGTCACCTTCTTATTTCGGCACTCAAATTGGTTATGGCCATATTCGCCACAAGGAATACAAGTCTGCCGTATGTACCGATCTCTCCACACATCCTTAGTGAGACCGCTTTCTCCCATGGAAAAGCATTGGGGTCAACTTGACTCCTTGACCGAAAACCTCCACGGCGTCTACCAGTCGCCTCACCTTTCTGTGCTGCTACAGCGACTACTCCACCCCCTGAAGCCTCTACGCTGCCAGCCTCTGAACCTACTCCCGACTGAAAATCGTCGCCCAAATCGATGATAGAACCATCGTTGTCGACGAACATAATGCGGCCCTTCGCCTTCCAATTGGGCGGCAGTAACTTCTTCCTACCATCCGTCGTGGGATTATTTCCATGCCCTATCTTTGCCTCATAGTCTAGGGCCTTCTTGCTGAACGAGGGAAAGTTGTGCATATTGATGCTGGCCTCACCTGCCAACTGATTCCTGAGAGGCATGGGAAAGCATCTCAAGTAGGAGGTGAGTAAGACCTCGGGGTCATAGCGCACCCCAGGGACAGATCAGCACTCTACAACATCACTGGCCTCTCTTACAGACTTAAAATGCTTTGTGTGCAGTGTCAAGATCGCATCAGTGGTCTTTTGGGCCTCCCGAGGATCGTGCCACCCATCTTTCACCAACTTGAGAAAGTCGTCCAATTTGTGGGCGACCGCCCAAGCGTGAAAGTCATGACCGTACCCCTGTAGCTGCACTAAACCACTCAACCATCGTGCTACACACCCCTCTAAATAGGAGGCAGCCACAAACACTTCCTCGTGCGGCAAGGTAAGTTTGCACTTGACATAGACCGGCAATGCCCTCAACCACATGTCGAGGTCTTCGCCCCTCTTATCCCCTGTAAAGGGTTTCGAAGCGGCGATGGCCGTTTTCGGTACCCACTGACTTTGTCCCGGCCCCTGCATCAGTCTGGGTTGTGGACCGTGTGACAAAGGCTGCTGCACTGACTGCAGGGGCTGTGTACCCTCTGGCTGTACAAGCTGCGAGACAGCAGGCTGCACACTTACGGCAACATGCGACGGAGGTTGGGTAAACACTGTCCGTACAGGAACCTGTAAACTAGGACCTATTGAGAGCCCTTCTGTTAACGGCATACCCGGGGAGACAGGCTGAACCGATACTGGAGCGATATATGGGGATACCCCAGTCACCGGAGGAACAGAAGGAGGAGGATGTACAACGGGCCAGGCATTAAGGCCGGACAGTTATGGTGCCGCCTCCGCTCGTCCGACCAAGACGGCCAGACTCTGCTAGATGTCTTGTAAGATTGTCGTCTGCTAGTCTTGCATCTCTACTACTCCTAACAAGACCGACCTCAGGGCCCTCACCGGATCATCCAACTCCGGTGGGTCCATCTCCTCTAATTCACAAATGTCCGCTTGTCGCCGCTGCAACCTGGCTCTTCTTCTAATCATTCTTTCTTTTTCTGCCTTAATCTCTCCTAAAGCCTTTTGTAGTTGTGCCTCTTGCAGGGCAGCGTGCTGTATGGCGATCTCCTTGGGTGACAACACCAATGGCTGGCTTGCCATAACTCCAGCCAACTGACTCTGGGTCTGCACGATCGTTGACCCTACAGATCCTCAACTACCAGCCTGAGAAGTCTGCTGTGCAGAAGTGGTCATGGCTTCCGAAGCTGCGGCTTCCCTTACTAGCTCCCTGCTAGCCTCTGCTGCTCTAGCTCTTCTCTGCTGCTCTAGCTCTCCTCTGCTGCTGCCGCCTCTCCCTAAGCTGGCGGAACAGATATTTGTCGCCCTCTGGTCGTAAGGCCAAGTGGGCTATCAATCGTCTAGCCAATCACATGATCCGCTCATCCTCACTTGTGGTGTCCCTATGATACAGAACTGCAGACCGTCTACACTAGGCCACGCAATGGATGCCTACCGCAGCGACATGTATAGACCGATATGAATAATCAGCAGCTGTATTAGAGACTAATGTTCGAGTCCAGCATAAAAGTTCAGATTCCTACAAATAATACCATTTTACTTTGCCTCGCTCGCAAACAGAAAGCACAATGAACAAAGTCAGTTCTAAACTATGTTGTGTGTCCGATGTCAATGGTGGTACACCTAACTAATCAAAATAAAAACAGTATCATTTGTTGGGTCTGTTTGCAGCATGGGATCTTACTCAAACTTGTCATCTGGAATCGACCCCTTCCCCAATTCCCCTTGATTGTCACTTGGCATCAGCGTCCCTGAGCAATCTGGTTTAGCGTGCGTGACTAAAGGTGTGCACACGGCCCGCCCCTGTGCCCCGACTATCTGCTGAGTTGTCTCGCCCTGCACTTTTGTTTATCCTCGTGTGCAGCGAGCCTCACACCAATTGGCTGATCGAGAGGCAATTTAATGACCGCCCCCAAGTGTTATCAGGAATTATTTTACGTCGCAGCAGGACGACGATCACAGCCAATGGTTTCCCTAGTCGGTGTTTATTTATAGACGCCCGGTACTTGTCTCTCCCATGGGGCTGGCCTGCCCTGCAGTACCCCTTCTATGAGCGCAGCAAGTAGACAAGGACAAAGCAGCAAAGCATGCGTGCTCTATTCCCGGTGGGTTGGCATGGTGACCGTGACCCAGTGCTCCGTCCAGGGCCCTTCAGAAAGCACCGCCCTCTCCTTCCAGATGCTCCAGGTGAGCAATGCCGACTCTCAAGGTTGAGCGCACACGACACCTCACATGAGAGGACTCTTAAGAAGGAACTCACAACCTCATGGTAAGAAGTGATGAAGAAGGTAGATAAGGTTAAGAGCAACGTACCTCAWTATAGCTGCCCCCAACCACAAATATTCTCACCGGATGACCTGACGTCGATTGCAATGACCAATCATTGCCTCGGAACAACCAGCATTATATCGTCGTTCCACCTCAGCATCAATCAACCACCAGATAGTTCTTATCACACTGCGAACGCCCAATATACACACTGTAGCCTTCCTGGCAATTCCCCTCTCCTCCCGGGTCGCCATACCATGTCTCCGCCCTCCTCACTACACACCACCTACTGCCTCGCTCACCAAGCAGACCTCATGTATGTACCGCATAGGCAGAAGACAAGCGCCAGATAAGCGCAACGTACCACAGCTCCGATACCAAATTGCAAGGAGATGAGCAATAGCGAACTTCAGCAATCAAACAGCATCATACACATAAGACTAGATAGTCGTGACCTCGAACCAATAGCAGAATTGCATCACGATTTTCACCAAATAAGAGCACACCAAAAGCTCATAATTGACAATGCTGGAATAGTCTCGTCATCATCATCAACGAAGAACCAATGTTGATACCCTATCTGGCGCTCGGCGCCCAGACTACAGATGGCAGATCCTATCTAGCCTAGACTACAATGTCGAAGATGACGACAACAGCTCTCCCGAAGTACGAGCAGATAGTGGCCAATGTCGCACGCTTCCAGCATCAGGTATGTCTCTCGCATCACTAACAACCTCGTTCCCCAACACACAGATGCCACATGCACCCGAGGACCACCCTGCGCCTCACCCAGTTCACAGCAGCGCAGCTCGGCTATGGCTGCCTGCTCCTTCCAGCTCGCCCGTGAGCGCGTGAGCGCTGGCCAGCTTCAGCGCAGCAGCGCTTGTGCAGCATGCAGCCAACATCCGAATGTCCAATGCGGAGGCAGGCCCTTCGCTACATGGAACTGGCCTGCCCGCCTTCTGTGCCAGGCTGCGCTGGGCCTTTCCCAAGAAGCTTCCGGTAGGCCCCGGTGGCTGCGCTGGGCTTTTCCCAAGAAGCTTCCGGTAGGCCCCGGTAGGCTGAGGCCCAGTCCTAAACAAATCAGGCCCAGGGCCTGAGGTGGTTGCTTGTGCCCAACGGCCTTCGGCCTGTGTTTGGCCCACATCCCATATCCAGCCCAGGGCCTGCCTTCGATACATGCAAACAGGCGGCCCAGGGCCTGGGTTCTTTCAACCAACTCGCGCTGTGTGGTGGCCTGAAAAGAAAAGAGGTAACAAAAACTTTGAACACGACTGAACATATGCATACCATCCAGAAAACAATACCTCTTCTTTTCTTTTTTATTTTTTTTGGACGCGGAGTCGTCTTTCTTCCTTGCTTCATCTCAGGTTCCTTCGGGCAAGGTTTACGTTTGCTCTTGCTCACCATTGCTTTTCGTTGCTTTGCCTCATTCCTGCTTGGTTCACGTCTGCATGCATGGTAAACTACGTCTGCATGCAGGGTAAACTACGGCTGCATGCACAGTAAACTACAGCTGCATGCACGGTACACTACGGCTGCATGCACGGTAAAATACGGCTGCATGCACGGTAAACTACGGCTGCATGCATGGTAAACTATGTCTGCATGCACGGTAAACTACGGCTGCATGCATGGTAAACTATGTCGGTATGCTTCTCTGCACAATGCATGCTGCATGCATGGTAAACTATGTCGGTATGCTTCTCTGCACAATGCATGCTGCATGCATGGTAAACTATGTCGGTATGCTGCTGTGCACAATGCATGCTTCTTCTCTTGTTCTTTCTGAATACCTATGGATTGATATATGGATTCAGAAGCTGAGTATGGACGCCGCCCGGCCGGGCGAGGCCCGGGCAGGTGGCTCGGGCAAACCGGGCGGGCCAAAAAACAGCCCAGAAATATACATATATATTTTTTGAGGGTGGGGTACTGTGCTCGGCGAGAGGACCCCGAATCTGCAATAAAATTTTGATTTTGGTTTAGGTTGTCTGGTGTGAGGGGAGGGGGGGGGAGTTATGGGTATTGGGGACTCTGCATGTATGTTGGCTGCTGTTTTGCTGCATATGTGATACCGAGTATATACTAGGTTGGGGCCTCACACGACCTCACGACCCTGCGAATACGATGGAGAAGATGGTGGCGGCGGCAGGGCGGTATGGTGTGGGAGCGGTGTATGGCGACGGGCTGTGGCGGCGGTCCACAAGAAGAAGAAAAAGAAGAAGAAGAAGAAGAAGATGGGCGGAAGAGGAGGAGGAGAGATGAGGAAGGAGAAGAAGATGAGGGGGAGGCGAAGGAGAAAAGAAGAAGAAGAAGAAGAAGATGAAGATTTTTTTTTTTTTTTTTTTTAACCTGCGGCGCCTCAGGCGACCTGCAATACGATGGAGAAGATGGCGGCGGCGGCAGGGCGGTATGGTGTGCTGGCGGGGTATGGCGACGGGCTGTGGCGGCGGTCCTACAACAAGAAGAAGAAGAAGAAGAAGAAGAAGAAGAAGAAGATTGGCGGGAGAGGAGGAGGAGAGAAGCTGAAGGAGAAGAAGATGAGGGGGAGGCGGACGAGAAAAGAAGAAGAAGAAGAAGAAGAAGAAGAAGAAGATGGGCGTAGAGGAGGAGAGAATTGGAAGGAGAAGAAGACGAGGGAAGGCGGTGGAGGAGAGAAGAAGAAGAAGAAGAAGAAGAAGAAGAAGAAGATGACGATCGGAGCAGTTTCTTTTTTTCCTTACCTGCTGTTTATCTCGCGACCTATCAGGAACGAATGTAAAAAAAAA
>BFEA01000739.1:63895-84251 GCA_003427395.1 Chara braunii | reverse complement strand
AAAAAGAAGATAGAGAGGAGGAGGAGGAGAGAACAATAAGAAGAAGAAGATGAGAAGAATAAGAGGAGGAGGAGGAGGAGGGAAGAAGAAGAAGAAGAAGAAGAGACCGGCAGTCCTTGATGACGGGCGGCAGTGCAGGCAGCAGCTTCTACGACGGGCGACGGCAGTCCCAGCTGATGGCGACGGCAGGCAGCAGCTTCGACGACGGGCGACCGGCGAAGGGCGACGGCTGTCCTGGGCGATGGCGACGACGGGCAGCTGCTTCGACGACGGGCAGCTGCTTGGACGACGGACTCCGTGTGGTCAAAACGCGGCGGCTGGAGCAGGGGCCCCGTTTGGAAACCCAATGCAGACCGCCCAAGCCACTCGCTTGTTCAAACGGGGCGTCCTGTTTCCCTCCAAAAACGAACGGCCCTCTGGCCGTCGATCATCCATGATTGACGGCCGGAGGGCCTTCCAAAATTCAAAAGAAAAAAGCAGGCCTCACGGGCCCGACGCGCCGTTTTCTGGGGGTGGTCGGACCCGGTAGGCTCTGGCAACGCAGAAACAAGTCCATTCGGGGTCTGAAATCCCCCTACAGGTGAGTGTGCTGAGGGGGCCCGGCCCCCAACCGGGCCGCCCGCCCGGCCAGGCCGCCTGGGACCTCCCCCGGGCAGGCACCGGTCGGCCGAACAGTCCGGATCCGTACTCAGTTCAGAAGTAAATATTCCACAAATACATCTTTTTCAGCATTCACTGTAAAACCTCGGCTGCATGCATGGTAAGCTGAAAAAGATGTATTTGTGGCAAATTTACGTCCATCAATCAATGGGCATTCCAAAGGACGAAAGAAGAACACATTCCTATCTTTTCTTCAAAAAGCACCAAGACAAAAAAGAAGGGAAAAAAAGCACCATGACGCATCCATGATGTATGGATTGTGAGGTATGTACCCATTTATTACCAGTAGGACCCCTACATGATTACAGAATGTGATCATATCTCCTCCCCCTTCCCTCCCCCGGGGCATAGGTGGATCTGTCTGAAAGCGGTCTTTCCAATCCCAGAATGCCCCCTTTTTCTTTTCTTCTATTCTCCCTCTCCCTTGCTCGAGGAAGAGTGTCACTGCGCTAGGCTATCAGAGTGGCCCGGGACCACTTGCCCGGCCGGGCCAAAAAAAAAAAACTTCGCTTCTTTTAATTTTCATTTTAAATTTGGTAAAGAATTTCGATGTCACCCAGACACAAAAGCTCTTCAGTTTATTTTTCTGCTTAACAAAGGGGCTTGCCACACCATTGTCAAAAGGCTAAAAAGATTAGACGGCTGTCAGAATAAATTGGACAGCCTCCCTTCGACCGGTTGCCCCCCTTCAGCTACACAGCACTGTACAATGGACGCACTTGTGAATGCACAATCAAAAAAGATGAGCGCGCCTGAGGGTACGACAAGAATTTAGTCCATCCCTTTTCGAACTCGCGACGAAGTTGCCTTGACTGGTGCCACTCTTATGTGTTCACAAATGGATTGCTTTATTTTCCTCTGTTTTTTTTTGTGTTTACCCTCCAATCCTTTTCTTCGAATTGATGATACGACAAGCATTTAGTCCATCCCTTTTGGAACTCGCAACGAAGTTGACTTGACTGGTGCCCCTCTTATGATACACAAATGGATTGCTTTATTTTTCTCTGTTTCTCATGTTTAACAGTTTAACGTCCAATCCTTTTCTTCGAATTTCCTTTAAAGCACTGATTGGGGAAAATAATTCAACCCTGTACTACAAGACCCCGTATTGGCTATACATCCTCCTTGTATTTATGCAGGATACGTTGCCAGTACTATTGGTTTTCGTTTATGTGCATCTGGAACTCAACAAAGAAAACACACTGCGCATTAAATCATTGAAAACTCACCAAATTTCGAGAAGAAGTCGATCGCGCAAAGGACTGTTGAAAGCACGCTGAGGATTCAACAACTTTCGAAAGGAGGTGTCAAGGAAGCATTTTTTGACAACTTGCGAATTCTTCCCGTCTCCAATTTCAACAGGCCTTGTGGCCAAGAGAAACAGTTGTGTGGCAATTCCCATAGTTTTTTTCGATTTCTTTTTTTTTTGCTGGGACCATCCCTGGTTCTTGCACGGCCGGGTCACTTGCGAATTTTCTTCCCATCTCCAATTTCAACAGGCCGTGTGGCCAAGAGAAACAGTTGTGTGGCAAGCCCCATAGTTTTTTTACGATTTTGTTTAATTTTTGCTGGGACCATCCCTGGTTCTTGCACGGCCGGGTCGCCTGAAAAAGCAAGGTGACCCGAGCAGCCCAGCTGGTAGCCTAGTCCATGCGTTAAACAACCAGTACCTCACCCCGCTATAAAAAAAAGCCACGGACGTTAAGGCGCCGCAACTCTCGGAGGTCGGGGAAATCAACGCCCGGTCGGTGCAATTTCCGGAAAAGAGAAAAATTGCAACGAAAATGAGCGATAGCGAATTCCAGAAACCAAGCAGCATCATACACATGAAACCAGATAGTCATGACCTCGAACCAAAAGCAGAATTGCAACTCGAGTTCCACCAAATAAGAGCACAGCAAAAGCTGACAAGTGAACGGTGGAATAGTCTCATCATCATCAACAAAGAACTAATGTCAATTTCCTATCTGGCAATCAGCGCCCAGAGTGCGAATGGCGAACCAAAAGCAGAATTGCAATTCGAGTTCCACAAAATAAGAGCACAGCAAAAGCTCACAAGTGAATGTTGGAATAGTCTCATCACCAAAGAACCAATGTCAATTTCCTCTCTGCGCTCCGCGCCCGGACTACGAATGGCAGATCATCTAGCCTATCTACAATACCTCTGGTGACGTCATCAGCTTCCCGAAGTACGAGCAGATCTCGGCCAATGCCGTTCGCCTTAAGCACCGGGTATGTCTCACGCATCACTCACAACCTCGATCCCCCACACAGATGCCACGTGCACCCAAGGACCACCATGCACCCCATCCAGCACCTCGCACGCCAGCTCGGCTATGGCTGCCTGCATGCACCTTGCTCACCCGTGAGCGAGTGGGCGCTTGCCTGCCAGTAGCGCAGCATGTAGGAAGTGCCCGAATGCCGAATGCGGGAGCAGGCACCTGCCTATATGGAAATGGCCTGCCTGCTGTGTGCTGCCTGGCTATGCTGGGCCCCTCACCCAGAAGCTTCCGGTAGGCCCCGAGTGGCTGAGCCCCGATCCAAGGGAATCAGACACGGCCTGGGGTGGTTACCCATGTCCAAATGCCAACGGCCTGTGCGCAGTCCATGCCCCGTGTCTAGCACAGGGCCTGCCTCAGATACATTTCAGAAAGGCAGAGAGGGCCTGGGTTCTCTCAACCAACCGGCATGCGGAACTGCCTGAATTTGCCAATTGCATTGTAAGCCCAAAATAGGCCTCTCGTCCTTGGTCGCCCCTGCCTTCACTTAGGGCGGCCGACATTGCTGAAAACAGGGGCCAGTAGGGCTCATCAAGGCCTTGAGCCTCGCAAAATCACAAAATTAGAAAAAAATGAAACCATTTTCTTCTACCAAAAAAACGAAAAAAACGAAAGGGAAACAAGAACGGCACGCTTGTGACCCTCGTCTACTTCACGCGCCTGCGAGGGGCCGGGGGGGGGAAGAGAGAGAGAGAGAGACGGCGACTTTGGCTGCGCTACACTCGCTGGCTCTCTCTCTCTCTGGTCTGCGTGCTTATGCGGAAATGCTACAAAATTCCACGGGGAGATTCTTTCTCATTTTGTAAATTTTAGGGTCCGCGCACTAGGGAGAGAGAGAGAGAGAGAGAGAGAGAGAGAGAGAGTTTGGCGCAGCCGGATATTGCACAAATGTGCAAAACGAGACTGAATCTTGTAAATGTTACAAAATTCAAATGAATCTCCCCACTTCATTTGTAAATTTGAGGGTCCGCGCACTAGGGAGAGAGAGAGAGAGTCTGGCACAGCCGATTTCGCCGGCTCTCTCTCTCTCTCTCTCTCTCTCTCTCTCTCTCTCTCTCTCTCTCTCTCCACGGATGCCCAAAATGAGAATGAATCTTGCACGCAGGAGGCAGAAGATTCATGTCCGTTTTGCACATTCTCATTTTGCACATTTGTGCCCAGTCGGATGCGCACCCTCTCTCTCTCTCTCTCTCTCGGCGAAATTGGCTGTGCCAGACTCTCTCTCTCTCTCTCTCTCTCTCTCTCTCTCTCTCTCTGTCTCTCTCTCTCTCTCTCTGTCTCTCTCTCTCTCTGTCTCTCTCTCTCTCTCTCCACGAATGCCCAAAATGAGAAAGAATCTTACACGCAGGAGGCAGAAGATTCATGTTCGTTTTGCACATTCTCATTTTGCACATTTGTGCCCAGTCGGCTGCGCACCCTCTCTCTCTCTCTCTCTCTCTCTCTCTCTCTCTCTCTCTCTCTCTCTCTCGAGGTTAGCAGTGAGTCCACAGTCGGTCAGCGGTAAGTCCACAGTCGGTCAGCGGTAAGGTCCAGTCAGTCCCAGTCCGGTCCACCAAGTACCACGAGGAACTGTGAGCACCATGGGCCGATGGAAAGGGGCAGACCACCGAGTTTCAGAAGTATAAATCAAGAGGCAGCGCCCAGCCATCCATTCATTCCTGCGAGAGCCATGCGGAAGCGCTGCCACAGCGACTTGTGCAAGGAGGTCTGCAGAGAGCCCGGAGCTGAAGTGGGCGAGAGAGAAGGAGCGTAGCATAGCNGCGGAAGCGCTGCCACAGCGACTTGTGCAAGGAGGTCTGCAGAGAGCCCGGAGCTGAAGTGGGCGAGAGAGAAGGAGCGTAGCATAGCGATAGGGGTCGAGGCAGCCATACCTGCCATAGCTGTAGTTTAGTGTGAAGTGTGTGTGTGTATGTGCGAGTGTTCAGAGTGACGCGTGTGGGATATCCAGGGTGATCCGGTGTATGCGAACAGTGAGTTGTTTGGGCGCTGAGTCGCCATAGCCAGTTGAAAGTGAACTCGTATCTGGATGCTATATCTCTGAGTTTTGAGTGGGCGCATGTCGCCAGTTTGCTGCGCTACTGTTTACATGCATGAAAAGTGTGAATGAGGACGAGTCTGATTGCATTGGTATCGGAGCTGGTGCCCGCTATTCCATGCGCGCCGTCGTGTGCAGGGCCTGATGCGCCATAGCAGAGGTGGCCGTCGAAGGCTGTAGTCCGCCATAGCGGACCTGAGGTTGGAGAAGCCGCCACGCACCTGCAAAGAAGACCACGACGAAGAAGAAGACCGAGAGAGAGAAAGAGAGAGAGAGAGAGAGAGAGAGAGAGAGAGAGAGAGAGAGAGAGAGAGAGAGAGAGAGGAGCGATACAAGCTTGGTTGTCACATACCTGTGAAGCCAGCTGTGCAGTCCCACGTGGAGGAAGGAGAAGCGGCCATAGCCGCCGAGTGTCACCACGGAGTAACGAAAGAGGGAGAGAGACCGGACAGGAGGGGAGAGACCGAGAAGGGAGAGAAAGAGGCCATAGCCGAGAGGTGAAGAGAGGGCTGATCAAAAAAAAAAAAAAAAGAAGAAGAAGAAAGTCGGGGTGAAAGGAGGCGAGGAGGAGCGGGCAGCCATAGCTGACCGGAGGGTTGACCAAGAGGGTTGACCGAAGGTGTTGACCGACGTTAACAGGCGTTGACCGGAGTCGACCAGGGGCTGACTGGGAGTTGACTTCAATGTTGACCGGCGTTGACCAAGACTTTGACCAAGCTGGAGCCGGTAAAATCTCGCCAAGCCTTCAGCCTACCCCTCGCCCTATGGATGTGCACACACCCCTTGGTACTTGCTGAGTCCAATCTGTGTGTCTATTCTTTCTGCATCGAGTCGCTTCTGTCCTAGGTGATAGTACTTTGTGGATGAAGGATAGGGTCTTGTTGACCAAACCCACAACGGCTGAGTAGGGCTAAAACCTGTGTGTGACAACTCAACTGTCCCGGAGGACACGAACCCTCCCAAGGACTGGTACTGACCGGTGGGCTGCTCGGTGTGGCACGGTAGGCCCAAAATCCGAGCTGTGGGTTGTACAACAAATTGTCCAAGTCTTGAGAGACCTGCTGATCACGTCGTCCAGTCTGCAACGTTAAATAATTCCTGAGGAGTTACAGGGGATCTCCTTAAATGCCTCCTGATCAGCAAAGGTCTAGTAGTGACAGCTATAGTTAGGTCCAGGCTAGAGACCCTAGTTGGCAGGATCCCTGTCCGGATTTTGTGAGTCTTAGGTTGAGTCTGTAGGTCTGTCAGTTGGGGGTTTCTACGTGGTGAGGTTTGGAACCACTAATCCGGTTGTACACTTATCACCATGGTTGACACCCGGAGTGGGTTGAGCACTAGCCCCTGCACTCAGGAACAGCAGGAGAAAATCACCGCCTTAGTGAAAGAGAACAAAGAGAGGAAAGAGCTCCAGAAGCAAGGCTATCGCAGAGGAGCAGGTGGCTAAGATGAGGAGGTTGGAGGAAAAGATGAAGAGGGTTCAACAGGAGGAGAAAGAGAGAGGAGAAAGGTTGCTGAGGAAGAAGCGGCAGCAGAGGAAGAAAAAGAGAGAATGCGGATTGGAAGTAGAGAAGGGAGCAGCGACACGAAAAAGGATAAAGGCGCAGAGATGGAGAAAAAGATAAGTGCGTGGGTTGCTACTTTATCGTTGGGAGAAGACGAGGAGGCGGAATCTTATGTGCCTCAGGAGGAGAGAGATGCGCTAGCCAGGGAGCTAGCAGCAATGGAGGACCCTATGGAACGACGAGAAAGGGAGGAGGAACAGAAGTTGGCATGGAAATTGAGAATGAAGAGGGAGAAGAAGAGAAGGAGGGAGGAAGTCAATAGACTGACCGCAAAGGTGGCAAAGGTGCAAGATTGTAGGAAAGAAGTGCAGGCCCAGGCAGACGACAAGGCCAAATGGGATAAGGTGTTGGGATACTTGGAGGGGCTGAGCACGGCTTGGATGGAGGAGCGCCAAGCCAGTTGCAGTCAAGAGGTAGCCTTGAGTGCCATGTGGTCGGGGTTTAGGAACTTTGCGCGCGATATGGTCACCCATATTGGGGGCGAAGTCAGGCAACTAAGGGACAACGTGGGAAAGTTTTGCGAAGGTGCAATTGAAAGTGCTAAAGCGATAGCCGCGGTACAGGGCGAGGCCAGACCTCGTAAAGAGCCCGTAAAGCTCAAGTTCTGGAAGGAAGGAGGAGAACTTTGACAACTGGGAGGCTAGTGTCAATAGTTATGTGTACCTACAGGACATCCTGACAGAAGAGCAAGTCCTCGTAGCTTTCCAGGCCCTCAAAGATGAAGCGGCTAGTTTTGCCAGGTCCCTTGCGCGCGCAGCCGGTTATGAAAACAACATGGTTGCATATTCCAAGGTCACCGCCCTTCCTCAATTCTTCAAAGTCCTAAGGGAGAGATTCGCTGACCCAACGAGAGGCGTTAGAGCCTCTGACAAGTTACAGACGATCCACTCGTGACAGTGGAGAAGTGCGAGAGCACTCAAAGGCGTTATGGACGACTTGGTAGTCGTCCCAGACCATGGGGTCACTGAGACCCAACTGGTCCAGTTGTTTTATCGTGCCATGCTAGAGGCCCTGAGTGGGCATTTCTTTGACAAGTCTCAACAGGCCCACATCACTTATGATGTGTTGAGTAGGGAAGTGGTCCTGTATGAGTCAAGGTCCATGCCAGTTACCACTTTCTGGCATAAGGACCTGGATAAGGGAAAAAGGTGGAAAGGCCGTACCATCTCAGGCCAGGTGAGGGCCAAGGATCACACGATCCTTACCTTAGAGGAAGGTGGTACAGACGAGGTCCCATCAGATTGAGTTGGGCCTAGAGGAGGAGGCCAGTAGCGTGGGGCAAGGGAGGTCCTATGCTGCTGTCGCGGCTGGAGGGAGGCCGCAAAGTAGAGGAGGCCAAGGCCAAAGGGGCCAGGCCATGCGAGGCCGAGGACCGGGCGCACAGGGGGTTGGCGGACAAGGGAACCGCCAAGTGGGAGGTAGGGGTCAATGTCCCCCGCCAAATCACCAAGGTTCTTGTCGGTCCCCGCAACGAAGACGTGGAAGAGCACCTCAAGGAGGATGGCAACCAGGCTTGCCACAGGGCAGTCCCTAGGAGGATTTGGGCTTTTGGACCAGCACGTATGGCAGAAACGTGTGAACCTGGGTCAGTGCGTGTTTTGTGGTGACCCGGCCCACGTAATTAAATTTTGTCCATAGTACAGACAGGCCCAATGGGCTGCTCAGCAGTCAAAAGGCAGCCCGCCAGTAGGGGTTGCAACTGCCCCTACTTTAGGCCCATGTGGGGAAGCGAGCGCGCGCGAACAGGAAACTCCCAAACGACATGAGCCTATGGCAGAGGTTGCAGGCCCGTGCCCAGTTAGCTGTCCAGAGACTGCTTGTGTTAGCATCTCTCTAGGCCCATCCCTCACAGGCGTAGCAGAAGAGCTAAGGGAGAGGATGCCAGCCTGGGCCAAAATGAAGAAGGAGAGTGAGGACAACATATCTTAGTAGACGTAGAGGTGTTTAGAAGTAGAGTAGGGGCCCTTATAGATTCAAGGGCCACCCGCAGTTATATTAGTCGTACAACACTGAAGAAGTTGAGGCTAGGATTGAAAGTCCAAGAGTTGGTAGTCCCATAGTCAGTGTCCTCGCAGACAACCGCACAATGCGTGTTGAGGACTACGTAGAGGGAGTCCAGGCGTACTTCCGCCTAGAAAAGGATGGGAAAGTGGAGAAGGTTCTCCATTCCTTGACTCTCATCGTACAGGATGACCTTCCTTTTGATGTAGTGTTAGGAATGTATTGGGGAGAGGCAGCAGGGGCCACACTCCATTTGAGAGAGCATGAGTGTAGGCTCCAGCCCATCAAGCGAGGTTAAGACTGCCCGCCTGTTTCATGTGTCAGGTGTAGACAACACCTTGGCACATTGTTGTCTCAGTGCTCCCGCGTTCGTGCGGTTAGTGAAGGAGCGATTAGAGGAACAGGTCTTTGTAGATTATGTTAGACCTGCACTGAGGCTAAGGAAGAGGTGACTTCCACAGATCCAACCATTGCCAAGCTGCTGGAGGAGTTTAAAGACTTGACTAAGTCGCCGACAGGCGTAGTGCCGCGACCCATCTAGCACAGGATAGAGATAGAGCCTGGCAGTAGTACTCCTAAGGGAGCAGTCTACAGGATGTCCCCTAGACAGTTAGAGGAGTTGCGCAAGCAGTTACACGAGCTCCTTGTGAAAGGTCGGATTAGGCCCATTTCACCTCCTTTTGGAGCACCAGTTTTATTTGTCCCCAAAAAGGAAGGAGAGCTTCGTATGTGTATAGACTATTGGGGTTTGAATGCGATCACTGTAAAGAATGTTGAACCGCTGCCCAGGACAGACGATCTCTTAGATCGAGTGCAGGGTTGCAAGTATTTCTCTAAGATAGATCTAAAGTCGGTTATCATCAGATAGAAGTCCATCCTAATGACCAGTACAAAACTGCGTTCCGAACTAGATATGGGCACTATGAGTTCATCCTGATGCCGTTTGGACTAACCAACGCGCCAGCCATCTTTCAGCGTTGTATGAATGATTTGTTTAGACCATGGTTAGACAAGTTTGTGGTAGTTTATTTACATGACATCTTAGTTTTCAGCAAGACCCTCCAGGAGCATCAGGGTCATCTGAGGCGGGAGTGAAACGGTTTTCACCTTTTGCAGTAGCAGATGCAAACCCCCGAGTTCGATCCCTAGCCCTCACCCTACCGATGTACAGTATCTGTGTCGGCCCCAAGGCTTGAACCCACGACCTGTGTATTTATAACAGTTAGTAGTCTATCGTAGGGTCCCATCGGAAGCAGGGGTTCGATCTGTAGATCTATAGAGTAGGAGTCTTAGCGAGTTCCAAAAGCCTAGCTGTAGTCCTTCTAGAAGGTCAGCAAGTGGGCAAGTGGGCAAGTGGCGAGTCAAGTGGTGGACTAAACTGCAGTGCAATTGCAGTACGACTACGGTAGGTTAGCAGTGGGTCCACAGTCGGTCAGCGTTAAGGTCCAGTCAGTCCCAGTCCGATCCACCAAGTACCACGAGGAACTGTGAGCACCATGGGCCGATGGGAAGGGGCAGACCACCAAGTTTCAGAAGTATAAATCAAGAGGCAGCGCCCAGCCATCCATTCATTCTTGTGTGAGCCATGCGGAAGCGCTGCCACAGCGACTTGTGCAAGGAGGTCTGCAGAGAGCCCGGAGCTGAAGTGGGCGAGAGAGAAGGAGCGTAGCATAGCNGCGGAAGCGCTGCCACAGCGACTTGTGCAAGGAGGTCTGCAGAGAGCCCGGAGCTGAAGTGGGCGAGAGAGAAGGAGCGTAGCATAGCGATAGGGTAGAGGCAGTCATAGCTGCCATAACTGTAGTTTAGTGGTGTGTGTGTGTGTGTATGTGCGAGTGTTCAGAGTGAGGCGTGTGGGATGTCCAAGGTGATCCGGTGTATGTGAACAGTGAGTTGTTTGGGCGCTGAGTCGCCATAGCCAGTTGAAAGTTAACTCGTATCTGGATGTTATATCTCTGAGTTTTGAGTGGGCGCATGTCGCCAGTTTGCTGCGCTACTGTTTACATGCATGAAAAGTGTCAATGAGGACGAGTCTGATTGCATGGGCAGACGAATTGTCATTTTTTTTTTTTTTTTTTTTTTTTTTGTACCTACCCGTAGCTCGACCCTCGGCAAGGTTCAGGTTACTAGTAGGCTGAGCCACGGGCCTAAACAACCACTAGGTACTGGTGGTCTAAAGAGACGCAAAAAGAGGTATGACGGTGCGTAAAAAAAAAAAAAAAAACACAAAAAGAAAAAAAAAAAGGTGTACCGGTGAACCATTTTAGAGTGCTGTCGTTTCTGAACAAACATCACTTAGAACGCACTACGTGGCACGTTCATAGCAAAATGCATCAAAACCAAGACGCAGCAGGGGCTATTTATTTGAGGAAGAAAAGGACAATTAGTTGTCGCATAGCATTTGAAAAAAAAGAAAAAGAAGCCAATGAGTGAACATACCCGGTGACAGAGCACTTTCACGACAATAATTATTTATTATTTACTACTAATGCAAGGAAGATGAGCAATAGAGAAGTTAAGCAATCAAACAGCATCATACATACGAGTCCAGATGTCGTGACCTCGAACCAACAGCAGAATTGCATCACGAGATTCACCAAATAAGAACACACCAAGAGTTCATGTTTGACAATGCTGAAATAGTCCCATCATCATCAACGAAGAACCAGAGTTGATATCCTATCTGACGCTCGACTCCCAGACTACAAGTGGCAGATCCTATCTAGCCTATACTACGATGCCGAAAGATGACGTCAACAGCTTTCCCGAAGTACGAGCATATGGCGACCAATGTCGCACGCTTCCAGCACCAGGTATGTCTCTCGCCACACTCACAACCTCGTTCCCCGACGCACAGATGCCACTAGCACCCAAGGACCACCCTGCGCTTCACCCAGCTTACAGCAGCGCAGCTCAGCTATGGCTGCGTGCTCCTTCCCTGCTCGCCCGTGAGAGCGCAGGCGCCAGCCAGCAAGGGGCTGCAAAAAGGGGCCTTATGGGGCTCATAGAGGCAGTGGCCTCGCATTCCCGCCTCCTTAGCTTCAACAGTCCTCTGAGAAGCTCAGTCTTCAATCATGGGGCGCTTTCCCTTCTGCAGAGATTTCTCGTACTGGGCTACAACTTGAGGAGCGGTATGCACGAGTTCTTCCCTTGTGAACCATCGGTCCTCCTTGGGATCAGTATGATGTCTGAACCGAACGCGGTACTCCAGCTTCAGTTTCGGAGGACGTCCCCTTCCTGCAGATCTCTGAGCTGGCAGCTGCCTGTGATCCTCGATGTCATCGATGTCCACTTCTCCATCCATGGTTGGGGGCAGCACTGAGCGACGAGAAGGAAACTCATCTGTTTCCTTGAAAGTTGCAAGCTTGGAGGCGTGAAAGACGAGGTAAGTTCGGAGATGACCAGGGATCCAGATAACATAAGGCACTGTCCCAACGATGTCCAAGACTTCCTAGAGACCAAAGTACTGGGGCATGAATTTGCGGGAAATCCCGTGCTCCTGTCCCAGTTGTGAAGACTTAACCCAGACTCTGTCCCCAACCTGAAACGTAGAAGGACGGCGGTGTCTATTTTCAGACTCTATCATTGCAGCATGTGCCTTCGGCATCTGTTCTACGGCCTGCTGCATCTTCTGTTCATACCGATAAGCAAATTCTAAGGTACCTGGTGCAGCAGTGGTCTGATTCTCAAGAAGAAGAAAGTCTAAGTGTAGTCTAGGCTCGAAAGTTAGCAGTAAGCTGTTTGGGCTCACCCCGGTGGCGCTGTGTACAGCGTTGTTGTACAGGCTGGCGAGGAGAGCAAGCTTCTCATCCCAATCCACCTGATTGGGCTTGATGTAATGCCTCAACAGGTGTTGAACAGCGCGGTTCAGTTGCTCGGCTTGACCATTGAACTCTGGGTGATTCCCAGAAGTCATTTGCAGCTGGGTCCCCTGCTCCACAGCAGCGGCTTTCCACAACTCACTGGTAAATCGGACATCCCTGTCACTCACTATGGATTTGGACAACCCAAAATCTCTAACCCAATTCTCTTTGAACATCATAATGACGTACTCTGTTTTAGTTGTTGCCGGCATCGCTACTAGTCTAGCAAACTCACTAAATCTATCCACAATGACATAGTTAGAGCGCATTCCACTCTTGCTGGTGATCGAAGTATCCATGAAATCCATGGACAAACTCTCACCTCGCTTTTCCGTTATCGGAAGCGGCTTCAAGAGCCCAAGAGGAGCCTGAGTACGTGGCTTGTCCCTTTGACAGACTTGACAAGTCTCCACGTACAGCTTCGCATCTTTCATCATGGTGGGCCACCAGAATTTCTGCAGCAGATTGGCTGCAGTCTTCTTAAAGCCAAAATGTCCGGTGGCATCGTGACATTCTCCTAAAAACAAACTACGGAAAGACTCTCTATTCGGAACACACAACCGTTTATTCCCTGCCTTCTCAAGGAACAGCAGGCTGTTGACCAACTCAAACTCGGCAGAAGTTATTGTCCTTCGCCTCGAGTCTGCGTATGATCTCGGCCATGAACGGGTCCTCACGATAGGCTTCCACCAAAGACTGAGTAACATTGTCCGCAAGCCCAAACTCAGTGATCAGCGCATCAGAGAAATCTGGTCTACGCGACAAGGCATTATCAACCTTGTTGTACTCGCCCTTGATGTACTGGGGCTCGAAGTCATACCGCTCTATGACTTCGATCCAACGCTTGAGAGCGTCAGAGAGTACCGACTGAGTTCTCATCCATCTCAGGGTCTGATGATCAGTCCTGAGGATGAAGAACCTCCCAAGGAGATAGTGTCTCCAATGGGTCAGAGCCTTGTACACCGCATAGACTTCCTTCTCATAGATGGACTTTGCCAACATCTGAGAAAGCATCTTATTGGACATAAACTCTACTGGCCTAAACTTTTTCCCCTCCTGTTGTGCAAGTAGCGCCTATGCCATATTGGCTAGCATCCGTAGGTACTATAAATGGCTTATCAGGATCAGGAAGTGTCAAGACTTCGTAATGTGTCAACGGATGCTTTAGATGTTTGAAAGCAGCCTCTCATCTCTAAGTCCACTCCCATGGGGTGTCAAGGCAGGTTAGATAAGTCAAAGGGGCGGCAACTATGCTATAGTTCTCCACGAAGTTGCGATAGTAGCCGGTCATCCATAAGAACGATCTCATCTCAGTCACAGACTGAGGACAAGGCCAGTCACGAATGCTGGCCACCTTTGCGTCATCGGGCTTCAACCCTTCCGCGGAAATCTCATGACCCAAGTACAAGACACGGGTGTGGCCAAACTCGCACTTCTCACCGTTGATCTTGAACTTGTGCTATCGCAGGAGACTAAGGACTTTGTCCAAGTGTGCAACGTGCTCCTCGACAGTCTTACTACAAATAAGTATGTCATCGAGGTACACGATGACAAACTTATCCAAGTAGTCATGGAAAATCCCACTCATAGCGTGTTGAAAGGTGCCAAGAGCATTGCAAAGGCCGAAAGGCATAACCACAAACTCGTACAGACCGTACCTGGTCTGAAAAGCGGTTTTGTGTTGATCCTCGGGCCGGATTGCAATCTGATGATACCCGGACTTCAGATTTATCTTACTGAAGTACCGACACCCTTGCACTCTATCTAGCATATCATCGATGCGCGGTAGGGGCTCTCTGTTCTTTAAGTGATGGCATTGAGGCCCCTATAGTCAATGCACATCCTAAGTGTACCCTCCTTTTTCTTAGGTACGAATAGTACAGGAGATCCATAAGGAGAGACACTCGGCCAGATCCAACCCTTCTCTACGAGTTCCTTGAGTTGTCTGCAAAGCTCATCGAGCTCGCCTGGAGACATCCGATAGATCCTACCCTTCGGGATGCTAGACCCTGGGATAATCTCTATCACGTGGACGACCTCCCTCTCTACAACCCCTGTCGGCTCTTCAAATAGATCAGGGTACTTGGCAACAACTCCCTCTATCTTCGGTGGCATTTTCACCGGCTCGCTTGCAGCAGAGACATAAACTAAGTACATACCCTCCTGATTTTGCTTATAATAATTATAGAAAGCAGCCGCACACATGCACCCGTGGAACTCAATCAGACTACTAGCTTTGAACTTACGCAAACTGGCATCCCTCCACCCGGCAAAGTGTGTTTGACTACTTTTCGGTCCCAGTCAAACTGGGGCTGTGCCACAGAGAGGTAGTGTATACCTAACAACATGTCCATGGGGAGTTCATCGCTCACTAGGAACGAGACGCAATGTTTCAAGTCCCCTCCAACGTACGAGAAACAATACTAACATCCTGGAGGTGATCATTGACTACCATGCGCTGTTTGTTGGCACAAATCGACTCCACAGGTCGACTCATGCGCTGCACTCGCCCCTGTAAACGCAGCCTCTTAACGCATGCGCGACTAATAAAGTCCCTTGTCGAGCAAGTGTCATAATAGGCCCCAGCCTTGCGGCCGCCAATGACAACCTCGCTGACGAACATCTCACCCTTAGGGGCTTTGATTAAGGCCGTCCAAGAAGCTAGCGGGTCTGATCTAGAGCACTCCACCTCTAGCTCTTCTAAGGACTCAAACACATTCATCGAACAGAGGCTCGATGGGTCTGAATGTGTTTGCGGGACGACATTGGAGTCAATAGCTTGGGCCATCTCTCGAGATGGTGAGGGTGTCTCCACCACCTCGACCCTAGTAGGAACAACTACTATTCCTTCTGGCCCGACATGTTTCCCGGAGCAAGGCCTGAAGTACTGGCAACATTGCTACCAATGGGGTGAGAGGATCCCAACACCTGCCTCATCGTAGGCAGGATCGTTTCGGTTACCTTCTTGCTACGACACTTGTACTAGCTATGGCCATATTGACCACAATGAATACATGCCTGCCATGAGTACCGATCTCTCCACACGTCCTCAGTTAGACCCGCTTTCTCCCATGGAGGAGCATTTAGTTCGACTTTGACTCCTTGACCGGGTGCCTCCGCGGCGTCTACCGATCGCCTTACCTTTTTGAGCTATGGCAGAGACCACTCCACCCTCTAAAGCTTCAACGCTGCCCGCCTCTGAACCTACTCCTTCCTTCAAGTGTTCGTCTACTTCAATAGTAGAACCATCGTTATCGACAAACATTAAGCGACCCTTTGCCTTCCAGTTGGGAGGCAGTGTCTTCTTCCTTCCATCCGTAATGGGTGCCTGTCCATGCCCTATCTTAGCCTCAAGGTCTAGGGCCATCTTGCTGAACGAAGGGAAGTTGTGCATATTGATGTTAGCCTATCTTGCCAACTGTTCCTTAGAGGCTGAGAAAAGCATCTCGAGTACGAGGTAACCAGAACCTGGGGGTCATAGCGCACACCAGGGACACAGATCAGACGCTCAACAGTGTCAGTGGCTTCCCTAACCGACTTAAACTGCCTTGTGTGAAGTGCCAGGATCGCGACAGTTGCCCTTTGGGCTGAGGATCGTGCCACCTTTCCTCCACCATCTTCAGGAAGTCCTCCAACTTCTGGGTGACCGCCCAAGCGCGGAAGTCATGACCATAGCCCTAGAGCTGCACTAAACCACTCAACCATGTTGCTGCACTAACTTCTAGGTAGGAAGCAGCCACAAGCACTTCTTCATGTGGCAAGGTAAGTTTACACCTGACATAGACTGGCACTGACCTCAACCATGCGTCGAGGTATTCGCCTCTCTTGTCCCCTGTGAAGGGTTTCGGAGCGGCGATGGCCATCTTTGGAACCCACCGTGTTTGTCCTGGTCTTTGCATCACTACGGGCTGTGGACCCTGTGACACAAGCTGTTGTGCTAGCTGCTGGGGTTGTGTGCCCTGCGGCTGCACAGACTATGAGACAGCAGGCTCCGTGGTGACTGCAACCTGCAACGGAGTTTGGGTGAACACTGTCTGAACAGGAACCTGCAAACTAGTCCCTGCTGATACCCCTCCTGATAGCGGCATGCCCAGGGAAACGATCGCAACCGATGATGGGGCTACATATGGGGATACCCCAGTCACCGGTGGGACATAAGGAGGAGGATGTACAACGGGCCAGGCACCAGGCCCTGACATTGGCGAAGTTGTCTGCGTTCACCCAACCAACAAGGCCAGACTTTGCGGGATGTCCTGCAGGATGGTTGTCTTATGGTTCTGCATCTCAACCACATTCAGCAGGACAAGACCGTACGAGTCTCACATCATCTGTCACGTTCGTCAGGTCCATCTCCTCAACTTACTAACGTCCGCTTGTCTACGTTGCATCCTGGCTCTTCTTCTAATCATCCTTTTTTTCTCCGCTTTTATATCTCCTAACGCCTTTTGTAGTTGTGCCTCGTTTAGAGCTGCCTCTATATGGCGATCTCATCGGGAGTCAACACCAATGGCTGGCTTGCCAGTACGCCAACAGACTGACTCTGGGTCTGCACGACCGTTGACCCAACAGACCCTGAACTACCAGCCTGAGTAGACTGCCATGCTGAGGTGGCCATGGCTTCTGAAGCTGCGCCTTCACTCACTAGTTTCCTGCTAGCCTTTGCTGCTCTAGCCCTCCTCTGTTGCTGCTGCCTCTCCCTAAGCTGGCGGAACAGATGTCTGTCGCCCTCCGGTCCTAATGCCAAATGGGCTACTGGGCGCCTTGCCAATCGCAAGATCCGGTCATCTGGTTGCTGTTCCTCCCTATCACTCATAAGCTACAGCCTTGTACACAATCTGCACTAAAATGCACTCTAGGTGCCTACCGCAGCGTAGCGCACAGACCAATCAACTGGTGGCTGTTTCAGAGACATCACATTCGGGTCAACAGGTAAGTCAGGTTCCTACAAATAAAACTACTTTTAGTTTGACTAGTCCGCAAACAGAAGCACCAGGAACAATAAACAGTTCTAACTAATGTTGTCTGTCAGATGTCAAAGGTTGTACACCTAACTAATCAAAACATAAAAATACAATTATTTGTGTGGATAGGACAGCATGGAATATTCTCGAACTTATCAACTGGAATTTACCCCTCCCTTAGTTCCACCCGAGTATTACTTGACGTCAGCGTCCCTTAGCAATCCAGAGGCGTTGCGTGTCTAAAGGTGTGTGTCCGGCCCACCCCTGTGCCCCGAGTATCTGCTGAGCTGGCCAGCCCTACACTGGATTATCCTCGCGTGCAGCGAGCCTTACAACCATTGGCTGATCCAGACGCAATTTAACGTCCGCCCCCAAGTGACTCCAGGAATTCTTTTACGTCGCAGCCAGACGACGATCACAGCCAATGGTTCCCCTTCCGGTGCTTATTTAAAGACGCCCGGTCTCGTCTCCCACAAGGGCTGGCCTGCCCAACAGTACCCATCTAACAGCGCAGCAAGCCGAACAAAGGACAAGCAACAAGGCATGAGTGCTCTACTCCTTGTGGGTTAGCATGGTGACCGTGACCCAGTGCTTCGTCCAGGGCCCTTCATAAAGCTCCGCCCATCTTCTCCCAGATGCTCCACGTGAACATTGCCGACTCTCAAGGTTGAGCGCACTCGACACCTCACAATAAGAGGACTCTCAAGAAGGAATACACAACCTCACGGTAAGAAGTGTCGGAGAGGGTAGATAAGGTTAAGAGCAACATACCTCAAATAGCTGCCCCCAACCACAGAGATAATCTCACCAGATGACCAAATGGCGATTGCGATGACCAGTCACTGCATCGGCACAACCAGCATTATCTCGCCATTCCACCTCAGCATCAATCGCACATTAGATAGTTCTCATCACACTGTCCAGACCACATTAACCCCACGTAGCCTTCCTAGCGATCCCCTCACCTCCTGGGTCGCCACTCGCTCGCCTCCGCCCTCCTCACTACCCACTTACGGCCAAACTCGCCAAGCAGACTGCACGTATGTACCGCACCAGGCAGAAGACAAGCACCAGATGAGCGCAAACGTACCACAGCTCCGATACCAAATTGCAAGGAAGATGAGCAATAGCGAACTTCAGCAATCAAACAGCATCATACATATGAGTCCAGATAGTCGTGAGCTCGAACCAACAGCAGAATTGCATCATGAGATTCACCAAATACGAACACACCAAGAGTTCATAATTGACAATGCTGAAATAGTCCTATCATCATCAACAAAGAACCAGATATGATATCCTATCTGGCACTCGGCGCCCAGACTACATTTGGCAGATACTATCTAGCCTATACTACGATGCCGAAAGATGATGTCAACAGCTTTCCCGAAGTACGAGCATATGGCGACCAATGTCGCACGCTTCCAGCACCAGGTATGTCTCTCGCCACACTCACAACCTCGATCCCCTACGCACAGATGCCACTAGCACCCAAGGACCACCCTGCGCTTCACCCAGCTTACAGCAGCGCAGCTCGGCTGTGGCTGCGTGCTCCTTCCCTGCTCGCCCATGAGAGAGTAGGCGCCAGCCAGCAAATAGCGCAGCAGCGCTTGCACAGCATGCAGCCAGCAGCCGAATGCCGAATACGGACGCAGGCCCTTTGCTATATCGAAGTGGCCTGCCTGCGTCCAGTCCCAGGAAGCTTCCATTAGGCCCCGGTAGCTCGAGGCCCAACAAGATGAGAACAGGTCTTGGGCCTGAGGTGGTTGCATGTGCCCAACTGCCTTTGGCCTGTGTTTGGCCCAGTACCCGTATCCAGCCCAGCGCCTGCTTCACATACATTCACACAGGCGGCCAAGGGCCTGGGTTCACTAAACCGACTGGCGCTGCGCAACTGCCTGAATTTCCCTGAGTTGTGTAGTGGCCAGAATAGGGCCCTGAGGGCCTCGTCGAGCCTGCCTTCACTTAGGGCGGCCGACGGGCTGCAAAAAGGGGCCTTCTGGGGCTCATCGAGGCAGTGGCCTCGCACTAACTTGACAAAAAGGAAACAGTCCGAGACACACATATAGCCGCTCTGCTAGCATTAACTGTTCCCTCCTCTACCATGCAGATAAACTTCCATATTCTTCTTCCAAAAAAAAAAAAGAACGTTAATTTTATCTTTTCTTTTCTTATCAGATTAAAACAAAAGAGATTAACCCCCTCATTAATTGATTAAGTCATGCAGGTCAACGAACTTTCCTTGTGTCAATCAATCAATCAGCTCGCGAGACTCTTTGGGGCTCCCTCCACTACGCAGCATACTAAATGTACCTGGACCTGATAGAGGTCCGATACACTCAAAATGCTTGATCAGTCCAAATGTATCTGGTCTAGATAGCAATTCAGATTCTTGTCGAGTGCTGACTACTGGCGCGAGGACCTTTGTCCATGGAAAAGCTTTCCGAACTTCCCTTGCAGCGATCAATCAGTTACACCGCCGGCTGGGAGGGTAAAACTCACTCACAGGCACGAGGAGCGGCCACGCACACACGCGAGGAAGTTGCAAGACATGACATGGAGAGAGGAGTCGGTGACATGAAGAGTGGAGTCAAGATCCAGAGAGGACACGCCCCAAAAACAAAAAAACGACATAGGGGACTCAGAAACACTTAATTCAAGAACGGAGTAAAATAAATAAATTTAACAAATTAGAAAAAAATATAGACTCTCCATAAACACAGGAGGCACTCCACAACTTCAATTAAACCATAAGTACACCGCCCAGGCAAAAGAAATTCATTGACGACTCATTCCGAAAAGATCGGGGGTCGGGAAAGGCTCGTCAGTAACATAATGTTCAAAGTTCAAACCCGAAATACAAAAAAAAAAAGATGCAACTGCAAAGAGAGGTGTAACGAGCATGAGGCTGAGGGTGAGCCGAGGGAGATGAGAGAGAGGGAGAGACAGGGAGAGAGTGAGAGCACACACACACACTCACTCACTCGACACGACGGAC
>BFEA01000739.1:38858-58974 GCA_003427395.1 Chara braunii | reverse complement strand
AGGGAGAGAGTGAGAGCACACACACACACTCACTCACTCGACACGACGGACTCRGACTGAGGGTCGGACGCAGACACAGTGGCAAGGCACAAAGTCGAAGTCTTGGATTCCCGGATGCCGAAACGGTAAGTCACCCTGAGTACGAGTACAGCAGCAGAGAACTGGTACGAGGACTGGTCCCCGTATGGTACGGGGAGCCGGTATAAGTACCGGTGACACGTACGGTACCGGGGGCATTTCTGCAAAGGCCCCGAGGGCAGAACTGAAAAATGCAGTATTTGAAAGTGGCGCCCGAATTGCAGCATGGCGCCAGTTGTCCAAAATCCTACGGTACCAAAAGGAGGGGTTTGGAAAAGGGGTGCCAGGCCTAAAACGGGATGCAGCCGAAACAGCAAAAGATAGACCAGGGATCGAGCCCTGGCGAAGTCCGTAACAAGAGGAGTGACGTCCGGGAAGGCCGTGAAGGACATGTGCTCACACTAGTGCACTGGGGAATGAATCTGCCTGCAACTATGGCCAGTATTCACTTTTGTTGCTTTTTTTTTTTTCTTTTGTTTGCTTTTTGTTGCCCAGCCAGCGAGGCAGGGCGCACTGCACAGACTGCTGACACTTTGTCAAAGAGGGCATATACTCCAGATTCGGTATCTAACGGCTTTCACGTCCATATTGTTGTTGCCCCCCCCCCCTCCCCTGAAAGTAACGTCCGTGATGAGTGCGTAGCTGCAACGCCCTCACTAAGGGCATACTCTCATACTGAACCCAGATTCTGTATCCGACTGCTCTCTCGTCCTTAGGTTTGTTGCATTTTTTGTTTTGTTGTTTCTTTTTTTTCTTTACGCTGCTTATTTCGGAGGACTGCCAAAAAAGAAACTACAACGGGACTCGGGCTCGGCAAAACTCAGCGCGCAGTGAAATTCAGGTCCGTTTAAATCAGGTGCAGGTGTACTCGTGGTTTAAGCGAAGAATTAAAAAAAAAAGAAAAGAGCTTTCTGAAAGGAAGATATTCAATCATAAGAGAGGAAAGTGCGCAAACGACCAATCTGAGATTTACTAAAGGGACAAGATTTTTATTTATGTTTGTAATAAAAAGGGAATACTTCTCTTCTTGCGCCCCTCCCTCCGCCATTGGACTCTCCACAAAAAAAAAAAAGACTCAGAAGAAGTCAAGAGAGTCACCCTGTGAACTTTAAAAGACTTACAAGAAACACAGGGTAAATTATGCCGCTTTTAGCAAATACGCCAAAAATATTGCAATCAGACTCGCTCTCATTCACAATTTACATGGATGCAAACAGGCGCACAGCAAACTGGCGACAAGCGCCCACTCAGAACTCAGAGATATGGTCGCCGAAAACACAGTCCAGATACAAGTTCACTTTCGATGGCTATGGCGACTCAGCGCCCAAACAACTCTCTGTTCGCATACCCCAGATCACCCTGGATATCCCACACACGTCTCTCTGAACACACACACACACACACTGAACACTCACTACAGCTATGGCGGCTATGGCGGCTACTACCCTATCGCTATGCTACGCTCCTCTCTCGCCCACTTCGGCTCCGGACTCACTGCAGACCTCCTTGCACAAGTCGCTGTGGCAGCGCTTCCGCATGGCTCACGCAGGAATGAATGAATGACTGGGCGCTGCCTCTTGATTTATACTTCTGAAGCTCGTTGGTCTGCCCTTCTCCATCGGCCCATGGTGCTCACAGTCCCTTGTGGTACTTGTTGGACCGGACTGGGACTGACTGGACCTTACCGCTGACTGAATGGGGACTCACTGCTATCCTACCACTACCGTCCTGCGGACGTACTGCAGTTGGTCCACCACTTGCCCACTTGCTCGACCTTCTAGAAGGCCTACAGCTAAGACTTCTATTCTACAGATTTACAGATCGAACCCCTGCTACCTACGGACCCTACGACAGTCGACTAACTGTTACAAATACACAGGTCGTGGGTTCAAGCCTTGGGGTCGACACAGATACTGTACACCGGTAGGGTAAGGGCTAGGGATCGAGCCCTGGGGTCTGCATCGGCTACTGCAAAAGGTGAAAACCGTTTCAATATCCACCAGAACACAAAGGCCTGACCGAGCTCTGAGATTCAATAGAAGTGAAACAAAAAGAAAGAAATTTTCAAGAAAATAAACATGCTCTTACTTGCCTCTATACTTGAAAACCGGGACTTGCCTGACATTGCGAAATTTTGAGCTTTTGCCACTCTGCCGACTTTCAGCGCTCAGTCGGTCGGTCAGTCGGGTGAGACTACCAAAAACAACAACAAATAAACACAGAGAAGAAAAACAAAGACAAAAGAGGAACGGGCCTCCAGCGTGGATGGAGACGCATAGCTGGAGGAATACGCTTACCGTGAAGTCATTCATCCGTACGTAGCCAGATTCAAATCGGGATACCATGTCATGGACGGCCTGGACGCACATGAAAAGAACAAACGCAGAGAGGCAGACAAATACAGTTTGTAAATTAACAAGTTTGTAAATTAATTCATCCGTACGTAATAATGATACATAATATGGTTATTAATTTATTAGTATATTATAATATTACCACTTTTTCCCTACCATTATTACCCGTGCAAGGAAAATGAGCGATAGTGAACTTCAGAAACCAAGCAGCATTATACACATGAGACCAGATAGTCGTGACCTCGAACCAAAAGAAGAATTGCAACGCGAGTCCCACCAAATAAGAACACAGCAAAAGCTCATAAGTCACAATGTTCGAATAGTCTAATCATCATCAACAAAGAACCAATGACGACGTCCTATCTGGAGCTCTGCGCCCAGACTACAAATGGCAGATCCTATCTAGCCTATCTACAACGCCGCTGGTGACGTCAACAGCTCCCCCAAGTACGAGCAGATCTTGGCCAATGCCGTCGCCTCAAGCACTAGGCATGTCTCTCGTATCACCCACAACCTCGATCCCCCACTCACAGATGCCACGTGCACCCAAGGACCACCATGCGTCCCATCCAGCATACAGCAGCGCAGCTCAGCTATGGCTGACTGCTCCTTCCAGCTCGCCTGAGAGCGTGAGCGCTGGCCAGCGTATAGCGCAGAAGCGCTTGCACAGCATGCAGCCAGTGCCCGAATGCCGAATGTGTGGGCAGGCCCTTTCCTAACTGGAAGTGGCCGGCTTGCTTGCGTGGAGCCTGGCTGCGCTGGGCCCCTGCCCAGAAGCTTCCGGTAGCCCCAGAGAGGCTGAGCCCCAGTCCAAACAAATCAGGCCCTGGGCCTCTGGTTGTTGCCCGTGTCCAACTGCCCACGGCTTATATTCGGTCCATGTTGCGAATCTGGCCCAGGGCCTGCCTAAGTTACATTCGAAAGAGGCAGCCTGGGCCTGGGCGCTCTCAACCAACTGGCGCTGCGCAAGTGCCTGAATTTACCCAGTTGCGGTTTGTAGGCCCAGGGTCGAGCCTGCTCCATTTAGGGCGGCCTACTGTACAGAAAAAGTAGGGCCCAGTAGGGCAGATCAAGGCCTTGAGCCTCGCACCCGTATTATTGCTATTATTATCATAATAATTATTATCATCAACTGGCCGGCATTCGGGACGGGCTGAACACCCGAACCCGAACGCCCGAACGTACGGGATCCCTTGGGGATGCGTTTGGTCGTTCGGGCCGAACGCAGACCCAAAAAAAAAATCAAAAACAATATCAAAAGTTCATAATTGACAATGCTGAAATAGTCACATCATCATCATCAACGAAGGACCAATGTTGATATCCCATCTGGCGCTCGGCGCCCAGACTACAGATGGCAGATCCTATCTAGCCTATACTACAATGCCGAAGATGACGATAACAGCTTCACCGAAGTACCAGCAGGCAGCGGCCAATGCCGCACGCTTCCAGCACCAGGTATGTCTCTCGCTTCACTCACAACCTCGTTCCCCAACACAAAGATGCCACATGCACCCAAGGACCACCCTGCGCCACACCCAGCTTACAAGAGCGCAGCTCGGCTATGGCTGCCTGCTCCTTCCCTGCTCGCCCCTGAGCGCGTAGGCGCCAGCCAGCAAATAGCGCAGCAGCGCTTGCGCAACATGCAACCAGCACCCGAATGCCCAATGTGGAGGCAGGCCCTTTGCTATATGGAAGTGGCCTGCCTGCTTGCTGTCCCAAGCTTCCGGTAGGGCCCGGTAGGCTGAGGCCCAGTCCACACAACTCAGGCCCTGGGCCTATAGTGGTTACTCGTGCCCAACTGTCAACAGCCTGTGTTAGGCCCTCATCCCGTATCCAGCCCTGGGCCTGCATTCGATACACTCAAACAAGCTGCCCAGGGCGAGGATTCTTCCAGCCAACTGGCGCTGCGCAACTGCCTAAATTTCCTTGAGTTGCGTGGTGACCGAATTAGGGGCCCTGGGGACCTCATCGAGCCTGCCTTCACTTAGGGCAGCCGACGTACTGCTTGAAGGGTCTGAAAGGGGCTCAAAGAGGCATTGGCCTCGCATTCCCTCCTCCTTAGCTTCAACAGTCCTCTGAGAAGCTCAATCTTCGACCATCGGGCGCTTTCCCTTCTGCAGAGATCTCTCGTACTGTGCTACATCTTGCGGAGTGGTCTCCATGAGTTACTCTCTGGTCAACCAGCGGTCCTCCTTTGGATCAATATGATGGCGGAACCGAACACGGTGCTGCAGCTTCGGTTTTGGAGGACGTCCCCTGCCTGTTGATCTTGGAACAAGCAGCTCCCTGTGGTCCACGATATCATCAATATCCACTTCTCCGTCCATGGTTGGGGGCAGCATTGAGCGATGAGAAGAAAACTGATCTGTCTCCTTGAAAAGTGCAAGCTTGGAGGCGTGAAAGACAGGGTAAGTGCGAAGATGACCAGGGATCCGGACTACATAAGATGGCCCATCCGGATCAGTCCCAACAATATCTAAGACTTCCCAAGGTCCAAATTACTGGGGCATGAGTTTGCGAGAAATCCCGTACTCCTGTCCTAGTTCTGAGGACTTAACGTAGACTCTGTCCCCAACCTGAAACGTAGAAGGGCGGCGGTGTTTATTCTCATATTCTATCATCGTTGCCTGCGCCTTCTACATTTGTTCTACCGCCTGCTGCATCTTTTGTTCATACCGATAGGCAAATTCTAAGGTACCTGGTGCAACAGTTGACTGATTCTCAGGAAGAAGGAAGTCTAAGGGCAGTCTAGGCTTGAAAGTCAACAATAAGCTGTTTGGGCTCACCCCGGTAGCGCTGTGTACAACGTTGTTGTATAGGCTGGCGATGAGAGCAAGCTTCTCATCCCAGTCCACCTGGTTGGCCTCTCGGTGATTCCCAAAAGTCATCTGCAACTGGGTTCCCTGCTCCACAGCAACGGCCTTCCACAACTCACTTGTGAATCGGACATCCCTGTCACTCACTATGGATTTGGGCAAACCAAAGTCCCTGACCTTGTTCTCTTTAAACAATCTGATGACGTTATCGGTCTTCGCTGTCTCTGGCATGGCTACTAATCTAGCATACTTACTAAACCTATCCACGATGACGAAGATGTGTCGCATCCCGCTCTTGCTGGTGACCAGAGCATCCATGGAGTCCATGGACAGACTCTCACCAGGCCTTTCGGGAATTGGAAGGGGCTTCAAGAGCCCAAGACGACCCTGAGTACGTGGCTTGTCCGTCTGACAAACCTGACATGTCTCCACGTACAAATGGGCATCTCGCATCATCGTGGGCCACCAGAAGCACTGCAGCAGATTGGCTGCAGTCTTCTTGTATCCAAAATGGCTGGTGGCATCATGGCACTCACCTAAAAACAAACTACACAAAGACTCTCTATTCGGAACACACAATCGTTTATTCCCTTCCTTCTCAAGGAACAGCAAGCCATTGACCAACTCAAACTCGGCAGAGGTCTTTTTGTCCTTCGCCTCTAGTCTCCGTATGATCTCAAACATAAACTGGTCCTCTCGATGGGCTTCCACCAAAGAGCGAGTAACATCGTCTGTCAGATCGAACTCGGTAGTTAGCGCACCCGAGAAGTCAGGTCTACTCGACAAGGCATCGGCAACCTTGTTGTACTCCCCTTTCAAATACTGAGGGTCAAAGTCATACTGCTCAATGACTTCGATCCAACGCTTCAGGGCGTCGGATAGTACCGGCTGAGTTCTCATCCATCTCAGTGTCTGATGATCAGTCCTGAGGAAGAAGAACCTCCCAAGGAGATAGTGCCTCCAATGGGTCAGAGCCTTGTACACCGCATAGAGTTCCTTCTCATAGGTTGACTTTGCCAGCCAGCAAATAGCGCAGCAGCGCTTGCGCAGCATGCAGCCAGCACCTGAATGCCCAATGTGGAGGCAGGCCCTTCGCTATATGGAAGTGGCCTGCCTGCTTGCTGTCCCAAGCTTCCGGTAGGGCCCGGTAGGCTGAGGCCCAGTCCACACAACTCAAGCCCTGGGCCTGTAGTGGTTGCTCGCGCCCTACTGTCAACAGCCTGTGTTAGGCCCTCATCCCGTATTCAGCCCTGGGCCTGCCTTCGATACACTCAAACACGCTGCCCAGGGCGTGGGTTCTTCCAACCAACTGGCGCTGCGCAACTGCCTGAATTTCCGCGAGTTGCGTGGTGACCGAATTAGGGGCCCTGGGGACCTCGTCGAGCCTGCCTTCACTTAGGGCGGTCGACGTACTGCTTGAAGGGCCTGAAAGGGGCTCAAAGAGGCAGTGGCCTCGCAATATGTTATGCAGAAAAATAAACTAAACAACATTTGCCTGAACTTTACATNGGCCTGAAAGGGGCTCAAAGAGGCAGTGGCCTCGCAATATGTTATGCAGAAAAATAAACTAAACAACATTTGCCTGAACTTTACATCCAAATTCCTTACCAAATTTTGAAACAAAAATAAAAGAAGGAAAATAAATACTAATAAGAAAAATAAGAAAGCATAAAAAGAGAAATTGGAGAATTGCGGTGACCCGTCCAAACATGGACTTAAAACCACCAGTAGTTCCTAAAGTTAATGCTACGCGATTTTCGGAAACGTACGGGCCACTACAGGAGCGCCCAAATTCATCCAACTAGAAACGTTTCTACTCTATTTTTTTCCGCGGCCGATAGCTGGGCCAAGTACCGGTGGTTTAAACACACAGCTGATTTCTGAGTTTTGCCCATAAACAGAATGCCTTGCTAAGTTTCCCGCCTGCTACTAAGTCTGTGTGTGCATGCTTGCTGGACTGCATGTCTGTCTGAGTGCTGGTTGGCTTGAGTGTGTGTGTGGCCGTGCCTGTCTGAGTGCTGGTTGGCTCGAGTGTGTGTGTGTGGCCCGCAAGGGCACTTGCTCATTCATTGGGCCCTCAGGGCCGGTACTTACCTGTGGCCGTGACATTGATGTAGTCAGACTCGCTCTTTCACACTTCACATGCATACAAACAGGTGCGCAGCAAACTGGCGACAAGCGCCCACTCAAACTCAGAGATATGGTAGCCGAGAACACAGTTCAGATACAAGTTCACTTCATTGGCTATGGCGACACAGCGCCCATACAACTCTCTCTGTTCGCACACACATAGGATCACCCTGGATAGAACACGCGAACTTTGTACACACACACACACACACACACACGCACACACACACACACACACACACACACACACACACACAGAACTCTATCTACGGCTATGGCGGCTATGGCCGCTGCTAACCTATCCCTATGGCTAAACTTCTTCTCCCTCGCCCACTTCGTCTTCGGGCTCACTGCAGACCACCTCGCACAAGTCGCTGCAGCAGCGCTTCCGCATGGCTCACACAGGAATGCATGAATGGCTGGACGCTGCCCTTTGATTTATACTTCTGTAGCTCATTGGTCTGGCCCTTTCCTTTGCCTGTGGAACACACAGTCCCATGCGGTACTTGCTTGACTGGACTAGGACAGACTGGGACCCGTACTGCTGACTGCATGGGTTTGCACTGCCAACTCGATGCAATCGCCCTGCCGACGTACTGCAGTTGGGCTCACCACTTGCCCACTTGCCTCAGCCAAAACGTGAGCAACTTCGAAAGGCCACTCCTAGGACCTTCCGGAAGTCTGGGTCCTGGCCTTTCGAAGACTGTAGCAGCTACGACCTTGACCCTTCAGGACTGTAGCAGCTACGACCTTGACCTTTCAGAAGTTCTACGGCTGCGACTTCTAGAACTCCCTGGGACTTCTACTCGACAGGTCTACAGATCGAAACCCTGCTACCTACGGGCCCTACGACAGTCTACCCACTGTTACAAATACACAGGCCACGGGTTCAACTCTCGGGGTCGACACATACTGTACACAGGTAAGGTGAGATCTAGGGATCGAGCCCTGGGATCTGCATGATCAAGCCCTGCGATCTGCATGATCGAGCCCTGGGATCTGCATCGGCTGCTGCGAACTGGTGAATACCGTTTCATCGAGGGATTGCAGGGGGAAAAACACTCAAGTAGCGGGTAGGCCAGTACCGCACCTTGAAGAGGTAGATGTGCGGGTACAGGACGCCGAGCAGAGAAGACGAAAGTGGCATTTTTAGAGGCCCAGTAGTTGTAGGTTAGGTCTAGGCGGGTACCAGTCCAACCACTCTGGGTCTAGGGCCTGTACGGGCAATATCAGAGTCTGCAATGATGTTTCCCTCCGAAAGGGAGGAGGTACCGGTCGCTTGGAAGGCCGAGCCGCCTGGAAGTCACCGCCCGAAGAGGCAAGCAGGCCGCTATATCTCCCAGCCGGGCGAAGAGCCCGGCCTCATTCTTGATGTGCAAGTTTGGCGACACACTGGTTGGAGCGCCGGTTGGAGCAGCGCTCTATCCGGAGCAGCACTACTCCAGGAAGGAGAAGGACAAGGAGGAGCAAGAAGGACAGGAAGGGGGAGGAGTGCCAGGGGTACTTACCTGGCTATGGTGGAAGCCATCTTCATCACCTTGGTGGGCACTGCAGCAGGGAGTCCCCAACTGGGGAGAGCAACAGCAGAGTCGGGCATGGCGGCCTGAGTTGGAGCAGCCATAGCTGCTTTGGGTTGTCCTTTGGGCATCTGGGCAAGGCCTAGTAGTCCGCCATAGCCTCAGCCTATGATGATGAAGGGAGAAAGAGGCGGCCATGGCTATGGTGGACCTCAAGTGATGTCGGCAGTAGAAGAGGAACTCATACATTGATACTGGATCAGCCATTCAACATTGTATTATTATTTCTTGTATGAATAAGAGAAGGGGGAGATAAGGAGGAGGAGATTGTTGGGCGAAAAAGACGAGCCTTGTCATTTGTCTATGCTGGTGTACATAATCTTCTTCTTTCTGACTTCTTTTTCTTCTTCGAATCCTCTCTCTTCTCAAGTTCATTCATTTCTTTCTGCAATTGGACGACATTGTACTATCTGATGGATGTGTATCTCGAAATTGGTCAGCATCATAACATTGGTATCGGACCGCGTTCTACTTGCTGGTGAGAGTTGACTTTGCTGCCCTAACCCTAAGTGGTTGAGGGCAACACTTAGGGTTAGGGTTGGATGTAAGGAAGTGGGGTAGCGTGGCTAAGGGAAGCTGCCCCCACCTGGTTAGGTCATGTGGGGTCGACATTGAACCTAACCAGGTTGCTTGAGAGTGAGATTAGGGTGGCAAGACATTTCGAGGAGACTTCATGCATGTTATGACCCTGGCCAATTTCGAGATACACATCCACTGGAAAGTACAATGCCATCCAATTGCAGAAAGAAATGAATGAACTTGAGAGGAGAGAGAGGAGTAGAAGAAGAAGAAGTAAGAAAGAAGAAGAAGATGTACACCARCAAAGACAATGACAAGGCTCTTCTTCTTTGCCCAACAATCTCCTCCTCCTTATCTCCCCCTCCTTTTATTCATACAAGAAATAATAATACAATGTTGAATGACTGGTCCAGAATCATGTCCGAGTCCTTTTTCCTACTGCAGGTATCACTCAAGGTCCACCATAGCCATGGCCGCCTCCCCCACTCTTCACACACATAGGCCGAGGCTATGGCGGACTACTAGGCCTTGCTCCGATGTCCAAAGGACAACGCAGGGCAGCTATGGCTGCTCCAGCTCAGGCCGCCATGCCCAGCCCTGCCTTAAAGCTTCTTGGTGTAGCTTCCCCCGGCTGGAGACTCCTTGCAGCAGCGCCCACCAAGATGATGAAGATGGCTGCCACCATAGCCAGGTAAGTGCCCCTAGCGCTCCTCCCCCTTCCTCCTTCCTTCCTCCTCCTTCCTCCCTTTAGTCCTTCTTCCTCCCCAGCAGCGCTGCTCCCTCCAGCGCTCCACCAGTGTGTTGCCAAACTTGCACACCGAAAAAGAGGCCGGGTCTTCCGCCCGGCCGGAAGATATAGCGGCCTGCTTTGCCTCTTGGGCGGTGACTTCCAGGCCGCTGGCCTTCCCAAGCAACCGGTACCTCCTCCTCTTTTGGACGGAACATCATTGCAGACTCTGATATTGCCCCTACAGGCCCTAGACTCAGACTGGTACCCGCTAGACCTAGCATACACTACCGGCCTCTAAAAATGTCACTTTTGTCTTCTTCTGCTCGGCCTCCGGTACCTGCATATCTACCCCCCTGCCGGGTGCGGTACCGGCCTACCCGCTACTTGAGTGCTTTTTCCCTGCTGCAACCCTTCGAAGCCACGGCCACAGGTAAGTACCGGCCCTGAGGGCCCAACGAACGAACAAGTGCCCTGGCGGGCCACACACACACACACTCATACCAACCAGCACTCAAACAGGCACAACCAGCACTCAAACAGACATGCAGTCCAGCAAGCACACACACACACAGACTTAGCAGGCGGGGAACTCAGTAGGGCATTCAATCTCTGAGCAAAACTCAGAAATCAGCTGTGTGTTTCAGTCCGTGTTTGGACAGGTTATCACACTAAACCCCCCTCAAGAGCGGGGTCCCTTCGAGCGAGTAACTCATTCAAAGTCCTGAGCAAACGCATCGTAGGCGAGCAAGGCAAAGAGATTCCTGGAATACTCTGTTGCAAAGAACCTTGCTGTGATCTTCGGTGTGGCGTTAGCGGCGATCTGTCACTCTAAGCTTTAACAACGCGCGGTGCGCTGCGTAGCAGTTCCTGTTTGGAGATCCAGTAGAGATCATCTAACGGGTGATACATGAAATGAACCTGGTACTGCCTGTTTCTCCCTTTACCTACATGTTGTTTAATTATATCTATCTCATGCCCGCCCTTGATTGCGCGAGGGATCATATCTTCGCGGTATTCGAATGTCCCGCCCTTGATTGCGCGAGGGATCATATCTTCGCGGTAATCGAATGTCTCGGCATCACGATGGAGGTACAGTTTAGATGCATGGAACACAGGATATGTGCGCAGGTGAGCTGACACGTCTACAACGTACGAAGGGCCGAAGTGAACTTCCCCAATTACATCCAAAACTTCCCAAGGCCCGTAGTAGAGTGGGAGGAGTTTGCGTGAGACTCCCTCCTCTTCTGAGAATTAAGACATCTTCACCCAGACACAGCTTCCTACCTGGATCTCCGATGGTCGGCGCTTTTGTTTTCATGGTGGATCATGGCATGTTGTCACTTGGTCATAGTTGCAACAACAACTTTGAGCAAGCGATCATACTTTAGCCCTGAAGTCGGGCCTGTCGGGTGTTAAGCCAGGTGACTGCTCAGGGAATAAGTAGAAGAGCGGATTACGGATCTGCCAACCGTAGTGCAACCTGTTGGGTGTCATGGCGGTGGCAGAATGGACAGAGTTGTTGTACAACCCCTTGACAGAATACAGCTCTTCATCCCATGTCTCCTGATCCGGAATGATCAACGCACGGAGAAGTTGGAATACAGTCTGGTTTATCTCCTCAGCCAAACCGTTGGCTTCGCGGTGTCCGCCAGATGTCATGCACAGTTTGATTCCTAGGTGGGACATGAAATCCTTCCATTCATTGCTAATGAAACGCAGATCCCGATCGCTCACAAGAGTCTTCGGGGTTCCGAATTGCAGCAAGTATTTCTGTTGGAATTCGCGAATCACTAGATGTGTTGGGGCGTGGGGCGGCAACGGAATCTGATTGAGAAATTTTGAAAATCGGTCAACAATCACCATGACTTGTGAATACCCGTTCTTGCTTACCTTACCCATATTAATGAAGTCGATGGAGACAGACTCCCCGGGACCATCAGGAATGGGTAGGGGTGTGAGTAGACCCATGGGCTTTTGTTTGGAAGGTTTAATTCGTTGACAGACTCGACATTCAGCCACAAATTTCTCAGCAGTCCCTTTCAAGCCAGGCCAATCAAACTGTCTCAGCAGGTTAGCGTACGTTTTTGCCATGCCGAAGTGCCCGCTCCGGCCATGAGCCACGTCCAGAAAGTGTGCGTGGAGAGGCTCATGGTTGGGCACACACAAACGGTCATGGTTCCCGTAACGACGAAAAATCAGTCCTCCATACTCGTGAAAATCAGGCTGACTACTAGGATCAGCCTCCAGCTGCTCAAGGATGGAGCTAAGCTTCGGATCCTTGGTTGTCTACTCTACGCGTTCCTCCTTCAGTTTCTTCCGGAGGTCGTAGGATTTCACAAGGCAAGTCATGTACTCAGGGTGGCGAGACAATGCGTCAGCGACTCGATTATAACAACCCTTTTTGTGTCCTAATTCAAAATCAAAAATGTCAATCTCATGGAACCAGCGAAGCAAGGTAGGGGACAAAGTAGTCTGCTGTTTGATCCACCTCAAGGTCTCATGATCTGAGAAGACTTTGAAATGGCGTCCCAGAAGGTAATGTTTCCAGTGATCCAACGCCATACGCAAAGCGTAGAGCTCGCGCATGTATGTGGAAGTGGCTACCTTTACGTTGGGCATTCGTTTGCTGTAGTACTCGAGTGGCCGCAGGCCATCGCCGTCATCTTGCTGCAGCACTGCACCGATTCCATACTGACTTGCATCCGTAGTGACTACGAAGGTCAGTTTGGGATCTGCAATGCGGAGTACCGGATAACTTACCAAGGCTTCCTTGAGAGCTTGAAAAGCTTCCGTACACGCGGCATCCTAGGAATAAGGCACATTTTTACTGGTAGGTCGCGACATCGGACGAGCAATGATAGAAAAACGGGGTACAAACTTTCAATAGTACGACGCGAGACCAAGGAAAGAACACAATTCGCGAATGTTCGCAGGCTCAGGCTCTAGGCCCGCAACAGACAACCGGTGCCCAAGATAGATGACGCTATCCTTCCCAAACTCATATTTCTCCAAGTTGAGATGGAGCTGCGTCTTCTTGAGGATAGCGAGCACCTCCTCAAGATGCTTGAGGTGTTCCTCCATGGACTTGCTGAAGATCATAATATCGTCCTGGTACACTACCACGAACCGGCCAATCTGTTCGCGGAGGACCTTGTCCATGAGGCTTTGGAAAGTGGCTGGTGCATTCATGAGACCGAAGGGCATAACGGTAAACTCATAAAACCCGTCGCGTGTTTTGAACGCAGTCTTGTGCTGGTCCGCAGGATCGACTTCAATCTGGTGGTAACCAGACTTGAGATCGATCTTGGAGTAGACCTTGCACCCGCCTGCGGCATCAAGCAAGTCGCCTATACGAGGCAATGGATAAGCATTCTTTCTTGTGATGCGGTTTAGACCGCGATAGTCAATACACATGCGGAGTTTGCCTCCCTTCTTTGGCACAAACAACACAGGAGCACCAAATTCAGATTCACTTGGTTTGATCCACCCTTTGTCAATCATCTCATCAATCTATCGTCGGAGTTCCTCCAACTCGTCGGGTCCCATATGGTACACGTAGCCCTTTGGAGGAACAGCACCCTCGACCAACTCGATGGTGTGTCAAACCGGTCGCGTGGGGACTCCACGTGGCTCAACCAAGACTTCTGGAAACCGATCGGGGAGGGTTTGGATGTCTGATGGGATAGGTGGGGGTGGGGAATCAGCAAAGGGATCACCAAGGTCCGATCGCAAGTCGCGTATAGAGACGACTGAATCTGAAGTAGTATCATTTGGACTATTAGAAGATAGAGAGATAGAGGTGCTAGTAGTAAAAGTACCAGAAGTAGGATTATCAATCAAAGTAGTAGTGGTATTAGCCGCAAAAGTAGAAGGCACATGAGCAGGACGAACAAAGGCAACATACAATTGTTCTTCCTCTTTGTGCTTGCACCACTTCTTGCAGAACTTCAATGCATTCAGAAAAGTCATTGGGGATTCGAGCTTCTCATCCAAGAGGACAAGAAGCCCGTTCCCCTAAGCATCTTTGACCATGAAGAGTGATTCCTTCCACTTGGTCCATTCGCATTGGGACTGCATCCAGCCCAAGCCAAGGACAGCGTCGAAGGGGCACTTGTCAAGGACAAAGAAGTTTAGTGCATGGGTGACAGTCTTACCTCTGTCAAAGGTAGTGCGCACACCTTTGACAGCATGTGTTGAAGAGACAACTTCTTTGTTGCCAATTTGGGTCCGGCAACGGTTCTGCAGGGCCACTTGCTTCATCCCCAAGCCCACCTTGCGTATCCCATGTGGTGACATGAAATTCATTGTAGCACCACAATCAACAAGCACACGGAGATCGCGGTGGTTGATGAGAAGTTAAAAAAAGATCAACTTCACTGTCCCTTGGGCACGTTCCTATTTCATCTTAGCCCAATGCTCCAAGTGGTAGTGGAAGTCAACCATCTCAGACTCCTCCCAAGGCTCGACATACACGACATTACTTACCTCAGCCTTGTCTTCAGCACATGATTGGGCTTCAAGGGAGGGCTGCTGATTTTCAACAGAACCGGGCTTCAAATGATTGGGCTTCAAGGGAGGGCTGCTGATTTTCAACCACCGCTATCTCCGTGTCTTGACTGACTGTGGTGCTACGACCAACTTTATATAACCTTGCAGTGGGTTTGGGAATGGAGCAAGGGGCCTTGCAGAACCCTTGCCGAACCCAAGTTGGCAACAAAGAAGTTCTCTTCGAGCATGCAGTCAAAGGTGGTGCTACGGCTAACCTTATATCTGTCTCTTATACACATCTAGATGTGTATAAGAGACAGGTTATAACCTCATGGGATACGCAAAGTGGGCTTGGGAATGGAGCAAGAGGCCTTGCAGAACCCTTGCCGAACCCAAGTTGGCAACAAAGAAGTTCTCTTCTACGCTTGCAATCAAAGGTGGGCGCACTCCCTTCGACAAGGACAAAATTGTCACCTACGCGTTGAACTTTTATGTCCTTGACAAGTGTCCCTTTGACGTTGTTCTTGGTTTGGGTTGACTGTAGACCCAATCCAAATGGACCAAGCGGAAGGAGTCACATTTCATGGTCAAAGATGCTCAAGGAACGAGCTTCCTGTCCTCCGGGATGAGAAGCACAAGAAATGGCGCAAGCACAAAGAGGACGAGCGGTTGTATGTTGCCTTTGTTCGTCCTACCCATGTGCCATCTACTTTTGCGATTAATACCACTACTACTTCAGCTAGTGATTATACTTCTAGTATTTCTACTTCTAGCACCTTTACTTCTCTACCTTCTCCTAGTCCAGATGATCCTACTTCAGATTTGGTTGCCTCTATTCGCGACCTGCGACTTGATCTAGGTGATCCCTTTGCTAATCCTCCACCCCCACCGGTTCCACCAAAGATCCAAAACCTACTCGATCGGTTTCCGAAAGTTCTGGCTGAGCCACGTGGAGTCCCCACGTGATCAGTCCGACCCACCATCGAGTTGGTCGAGGGTGTTGTTCCTCCAAAGGGTTGCGTATACCGAATGGGACCCGGCGAGTTGGAGCACCCCCAACGACAGATTGACTAAATGATTGACAAAGGGTGGATCAAGCCTAGTGAGTCTAAATTTGGTGCTCCTGTTTTGTTTGTTCCAAAGAAAGGAGGCAATCTCCGCATGAGTATTGACTATCGCGGTCTAAACCACATCACAAGAAAGAACGCCTATACATTGCCCCTCATAGATGACTTGCTTGATTTCGTAGGTGGGTGCAAGGTCTTTTCCAAGATCGATCTCAAGTCTAGCTACCACCAGATTGAAGTCTATCCTGCGAACCAGCACAAGACTGCGTTCAAAACACGCGATGGGCTTTACGAGTTTACCGTAATGTCGTTCGGTCTCACGAACGCACCGGCAAAGTCTCATGGACAAGGTCCTCCACGAACAGATTGGCCGGTTCGTGGTGGTATACCTCGATGATATACTAATCTTCAGCAAATCCATGGAGGAACACCTCAAGCACCTCAAGGAAGTGCTCACTATCCTCATGAAGACGCAACTCCATCTCAACCTAGAGAAATATGAGTTTGTCTGTTGCAGGCCTAGAACCTAAGGCAGTGCTCTTTTTTTGCTCTCTCGTCATACTATCGAAAGTTCGTGCCCCGCTTCTCCATTGTTGCACTTCCAGTGTCACGGTAGACAAGTAAAAATATTCCCTATTCTTGGGACACCGCTTACACGAACGCATTTCAAGCTTTGAAAGAAGCCTTGGTAAGTTACCCAGTACTCCGCATTGCAAATCCCAAATTGACATTTGTAGTTACTACGGATGCAAGTCGGTATGGAATCGGCAAAGTGTTGCAGCAAGATGACGGCGATGGCCTACGCCCGCTCGAATATTACAGCAAACGCATGCCCAGCGAAAAGGTAGCCACTTCCACCTACATGCGCGAGCTCTATGCTTTGCGTATGGCTTTGGATCATTGGAAGGACTATCTTTTGGGACGCCACTTCAAAGTATCCTCAGATCATAAGACTCTAAAGTGGGTCAAGGAGCAAACTACCCTATCCCCTACGCTACTTTGTTGATGCATTATCTCGCCACCCTAAGTACATGACTTGCCTTGTGAAAGCCTAGACCTCCGGAAGAAACTGGAGGAGGAGCTCGTAGAGCACACAGCCAAGGATCCGGAGCTTAGTCCCATCCTTGAGCGGTTGCGGGTTCACCCTAGCAGTCAGCCTGATTTTCATGAGTATGGAGGACTGATTTTTCGTCGCTACGGGAACCAGGACCGCTTGTGTGTGCCCAACCATGAGCCTCTCCGCACACACTTTCTGGATTTGGCTCATGGCCGGAGCGGACACTACGACATGGCAAAGACGTACGCAAATCTGCTGAGACAGTTTGATTGGTCTGGCATGAAAGGGAATGCTGAAAAGGTTACAGTTAATAGTCAAGCCTGTCAACGAACCAAACCATGCAGACAAAAGCCCATGGGGCTACTCACACCCCTTCCCATTCCCAATGGTCCCGGGGAGTCCGTCTCCATCGACTTCACCGACTTAGGAAGGGTAAGTAAGAACGGCTACTCACAAGTCATGGTGATTGTTGACCGATTTTCTAAGTTCCTTAATCTGATTCCTTTGCCACCTCACGTTGCAACATAATTTGTGATCCGTGAGTTCAAACAAAAATACATTCTGAAGTTCGAAACCCCGAAGACTCTTATGAACGTTCGGGATCCACGCTTCATTAGCACTAAATGGAAGGACTTCACATCTCAACTTAGGATCAGGCTATGTATGACATCGGGCCGACACCCCGAAGCCAATGTGGCTAACGAGATCAACCAGACTGTGTTTCAACTTCTTCGCGCCTTTATTATCCCTGATCAGGAAACATGGGTTGAAGAGTTGTATTCCGTTAAGGGGTTGAACAACAACTCCATCCATTCTACCCCTGGCATGACAGCCAACAGGTTGCATTACGGTTGGCAGATCCATAATCCGCTCTCCTACCTGTTCCCTGAGCAGCCAGCTGACTTAACACACGGCAGGCCTAGCTTCAGGGCCAAGTATGATCGCTTGCTCAAGGTTGCCATTGCAGCCAGATCCAGCGACAGCACGCCATGATCCGTCATGCAAACAACAGGCGTTGACCATCGGATATTCAGGTAGGAATGACTGGGTCAAGATGTCTGAATTTTCAGAAGAAGAGGGAGTCTCTCGCGAACTTCTCCCACTCTATTATGGTCTGCAGGAAGTTTTGGATGTGATTGGCGAAGATCGCTTTGGCCCTTCGTACGTAGTTGATGTGTCAGCCCATCTGCGCGAATACCCCGTGTTCCACGCATCAAAATTGTACCTCCACCGTGACGCTACGACGTTCAATTATCGCGAAGACATGATCCCTCGTGCAATCAAAGGTGGGCATGAGATAGACAGAATTAAACAGCACGTAGGGAAGGGACGCAACAGACAATACCAAGTTCACTTCGTGTATCACCCGTTGGACGATCTATACTGGATTTCCAAGCACGAACTGCTACGCAGCGCACCACACGTTGTGAAAGCCTACGAGCGACAAATCACAAGTAACGCTACTCCTTAGATCTCCGCAAGGCTCACTGCTACGGAGTATTCTAGGAACCTCTTTGCCTTGCTTGCTTACGATGCGTTTGTCGAGGACTCATAATGAGTTACTCGCTCGAAGGGACCTCGCTCTTGAGGGGGGGGGAGTGTGATGACCCATCCAAAGATGGACTGAAACAGACGGCTCATTTCTGAATGCCTTGATGAGTTTCCCGCCTGCTACTAAGTTTGTGTGTGGATGGTTGTTGGATTGCATGTCTGTCTAAGTGCTAGTTGGCTTGAGTATCTGTGTGGCTGTGCCTGTCTGAGTGCTGGTTGGCTTTGTGTGTGTGGCCCGCAAGGGCACTTGCTCGTTCATTGGGCCCTCACGGCCGGTACTTACCTGTGGCCATGACATTGAGGGATTGCAGCAGGAAAAACACTCAAGTAGCGGGTAGGTCAATAATGCCCCTTGAAGAGGTAGATGTGCGGGTACTGGAGGCCGAGCAGAAGAAGACAAAAGTGGCATTCTTAAAGGCCCAATAGTTGTAGGTTAGGTCTAGGCGGGTACCAGTCCAACCAGTCTGCGTCTAGGGCCTGTACAGGCAATATCAGAGTCTACAATAATGTTTCCCTCCGGAAGGGAGGAGGTACCGGTTGCTTGGAAGGCCAAGCCGCTTGGAAGTCACCGCCAAAAGAGGCAAGCGGGCCGCTATATCTCCCAGCCACGCGAAGAGCCCGGCCTCATTCTCGGTGTGCAAGTTTGGCGACACACTGGTTGGAGCGCCGGTTGGAGCAACGCAGCTAGGGGAAGGAGAAGGACAAGGAGGAGCAAGAAGGACAGGATGGGGGCGGAGGCGGAGTGCCAAGGGTACCTACCTGGCTATGGCGGCAGCCATCTTCATCACCTTGGTGAGCACTGCAACAGGGAGTCCCCAACTGGGAGAGCTACACCAAGAAGCTTCGAGGCAGAGTCGGGCATGGCGGCCTGAGTTGGAGCAGCTATAGATGCTTTTCGGTTGGCCTTTGGGCATTCGGGCAAGGCCTAGTAGTCCGCCATAGCCTCGGTCTATGATGATGAAGGGAAGAAGAGGCGGTCATGGCTATGGTGGACCTCAAGTGATGTCGACAGTAGAAGAGGAACTGGGACATGATTCTAGATCAGCCATTCAACATTGTATTATTACTTCTTGTATGAATAAGAGAAGGGGGAGATAAGGACGAGGAGATTGTTGGGCGAAAAAGAAGAGCCTTGTCATTTGTCTATGTTGGTGTACATCATCTTCTTCTTCTTTCTTGCTTCTTTTTTTTCAAATCCTCTCTCTCCTCTCAAGTTCATTCATTTCTTTCTGCAATTGGATGGCATTGTACTATCTAATGGATGTGTATCTCGAAATTGGTCAGGTTCATAACAGAATTAAAATTAGTGAGTGTGCAAGCCCGTTTTCGACACCTCCATCTTTGGCGACTTTTCTTTCTTTTTTTAAGCATATCCATATGCCCTGCAATGTGTACTTCAAATAATACAAAACTCGTGCAAAAAGTTTCAAAAAATAATAAAATATTCGGGGCACCAAAATAAAATCACAACAAAAAGTGAAAACACCAAAAGTGAAAAAAAAAAAAAAAAAACTGAGTAGCCAAGCACATTTTAACACCGCCACCTTTGGCGATTTTCCTTCTTTTTTTTTGGCATAGCAAAATGCCTTGAAACTTTACATGTGTGTAGTGTTTAGCCCCCGAAATACATTTAGCGGGGGCCGAACCCCTTTGCATGGGTCCTGGGGACCATCTTATGCAGATGTGTACATGTCATGCATCATCTTCCACACACAATGAACAGTAGTCTGACCATAGACAAAGGTA
>BFEA01000739.1:15380-29783 GCA_003427395.1 Chara braunii | reverse complement strand
CATCTCCTGGTGAACAGGTAAGTCTTTTGACAATGCCCTTTGCCTTAGCTTTAGATATGCCTGTTAATAGAGAACTTGACCTTTGACCTGCTTTCGCGTTTCTGAGCTCTGGCGAGATACCTTTTCACAATGCTTTACCTTTTCAAGGCCCATACTGCATTATTTTTACAAGGCCTAAGGCCTATATCGGGTAAAGGCCCTTTTACCTTTAGGTTCGGCCCCCGAATGGGACTACGAACGCCCGAAGGTTCGGGGGTTAGCCCCGGGTCCCCCGAACATTCGACCTGGTAACCAATGATTCTCGTTATAATATTTTATTATTTTATTTTATTGTTATTTTATTATTATTATTATTTTATTATTGTTATTACTACCACTTACCGATATAAAAGTAATTACAGCTTCTTTTACAATATACAAACGGTGCAGAAACAAAGAATCACGTGCAATTACTTTTATTATTACCACTTAATGATATAAAAGTAATTACAATTATTTTTACGATATACAAACGGGGCAGGAAAAGAGAATCGTGTGCAAATCACCTTGTTGTTAGGCTAAAACATGTAACACATATCTAACCTTTACTTTCCATTTACGTTGTTAATTATAAATATGATGTCAGAATTATCATGGGGTAGCGGAGCAATAACAAAGAATCGTGAATAATAATACCGTTATCAATTTATCACTACATATCCATTGACGATTGCAACTTCAATATTTCGATATTCTTAAAAATATTATTATTAATAATTTAACATGTACTTATCATTAAGATTATCATAATTACTTTGACAAAAGCACAGCATCTACTCAGTTTTCGACTACATCACAATGTGCCTAGCTGTTAGTATAAAAATACTTCACAAGCTCATAACCCTTGATTGATACACATATCCCACTTCAGGATGTCATTTGTCGGGCAGTCATTGATGCTTAACCACAACCGAGGTTAAGGCAGATTATCACTTTTAGTGTAATCAGTTGGGGGACTCTGCAAACTGTTGAGGGTTTAGCCTCGCGATGAGTCGATGAAACTAAGACGAAACAGTTAGTCACAGCCCCTCCTTTGTTTTTTTCTTCTCCCTTTCTGCTGACAGTTTACCAGGCAGTTCTGTTTGACGATATATATATATATGATGAGGTTGTAACAACCCCTCGCTCGTTGTCCTCTTCTCCCTCTATGAATACGGTTGACCAGGCAGTTTCGTTTGACAATATATATCTTCACAAACAGAACTGCCCGGTAAACCGTAGGCAGAGAGAGAGAGAGAAGAGGACAACAAACGAGGGGYTGTAACAAACTATTTCGTCGGAGTTTCACCGACTCATCAAGAGGCTAAACCCTCGACAGTCTGCAGAATCCCCTCACTAATTACACTGTAAATGGTAATCTACCTTAACCAAAATCAAAGTAGACTATCACTCACCCACACCAGATGGAAAACTCTATAGACTGTCGGTTCACACCCCATATATACACATAAATACATGTCGTCATATAGAGAATAAAACCTGAATAGACAAAAAATATGAATAAAAATAAAAATAAGAAACAATCAATAACTGACGAACCTGCTGCGCACATGATCCAGTTGTCCGACATCGCAAAGATTCAACCAACAACCTTATCAAGTTGTCCAACATCACCGGTCAACCAAAACACCCTTATGCAGGTTCAACCAACACCCTTACCCAATCCACCTGTTTGACATTAGCTCATGCTAAAAAAAATAATGAAATAAAGATTCCACACCCTTATCCCGCTTTCTGACATCACCAAAAGATTCAACCACCACCAACACCCTTATCCACTTGTCCAACATCACCATTCAACTACCACCTTGGCTTTTCAATATCACCAAACCATTCAACTAACACCCTCATCATTACTGCAATTATCACTACTACTTCATTACTATCACAATCTTATCATTACCATTATTACCCGTATTATCACTTTTTTTTATTCTATTCATTATTATTCTGTTTTCTAATATTTTATCTAATAATTACTACCACTATGTATTTTTATTTTTGTTTTTTTTTTCAATTATTATTACTTACCGATTTAAGTGATTATAACTACCAACCAACATCCTTATATACTATTACTTTTATTACTATCATATTATTATTACTGCAAGGAAAATGAGCGTTACCGAATACCAAAAAACAAGCAGCATCATACACATGAAACCATATAGTCTTGACCTCGAACCAAAAGCAGAACTGCAACTTGAGTTCCACCAAATAAGAGCACAGCAAGAGCTCACATGTGACAATGCTGGAATAGTCTTATCATCATCAACAATGAACCAATGTTGAATCCCTATTTGGCGCTCAGCGCCTAGTCTACGAATGGCAGAGCCTATCTAGGCTATCTATAATGTCGTTGGTGACGTCAACAGCCTCCCGAAGTACGCACAGACCTCGGCCAACGTCGTTCGCCTCAAGCACCAGGCATGTCTCACGCTTCACTCACAAAATCGATTCCCCCCACAGATGCCACGTGCATCCAAGGACCACCATGCGCCCCATCCAACATCTCGCAGGCCAGCGTGGCTATGGCTGCCTGCTTGTGCCCTGCTCACACGTGAGCGCGTGGTCGCTTGCCTGCCGATAGCGCAGCAGCATTGGTGCAACGCGTAGCAAGTGTCCGAATGTCAAGCCCTCAGCCAGGCCCTTTCCTATGGAATGTGGTTGCCAGTCGTGGCTGCCTGGCAGGCCTAGGCCTCCCCACGGAAGCTTTCGGTGGCCCCAAGTGGTTGAGCCTCTGTCCCAAGGAATCTTCCATAGGGCCTGAGGAGGTTACCCATGTCCAACTGCCAGCGACCGGTGTTCAGTTCATGCCCTGTGTCCGACCGAGGGCATGACTCAAATACATTTGGGAAAAGGCATGCATGGCCTAGGCGTACTTAACCAACTGGCACTACGCAACTGCCTGAATTTCCCACCTCCGTCAAAACCCAAACATAGGCCTCCCGTCATTTGTCAAGGCCCGCCTTCACTTAGGGCGGCCGGTCTGTGCCTGAAACAGGGCCAGTAGGGCTTCGGTTCGTGCCCTGTGTCCGACCCAGGGTCTGCCTCGAATACATTTGGAAAAAGGCAGGCAGGGCCTTGGCGTACTTAACCAACTAGCGCTGCGTAACTGCCTGAATTTCCCAGCTCCGCCAAAACCCAACATAGGCCTCTCGTCATTTGTCAACGCCCGCCTTCACTTAGGGTTGTCGATCTGGCTGAAACAGGGCCTAGTAGGGCTTACTGAGGCCTTGAGCCTCACATTCCCTCCATACTTCGACAGTCCTTTGAGAAGTTCACTCAATCTGGCGCTTTCCTTTCTGCAGCAATTTCTCATAGTGAGCGACAACTTGCGAAGCGGTTTGCATTAGTTCCTCCTATGTAAACCACCTGTCCACCTTAGGATCAATATGATGTCTGAACCGAACGCGATATTGCAGCTTCAGCTTCGGAGGGCGGCCTCTGCCTGTTGGTCTTGGAACCGAGCATTTCCTTGTGATCCACAATGTCATCGATGTCGACCTCTCCATTCATGGCTGGGGGCAGCATTGATCGACGAAAGGGAAACTGGTCAGTTTCCTTGAAAGGTGCAAGTTTGGAGGAGTGAAAGACAGGGTATGTGCGAAGGTGACCAAGGATTTGCACCACATACGACAGCCCATCGGGATCATCTCCGACCACGTCTAAAACCTCCCATGGCCCGAAATAATGAGGCATGAGCTTGCAAGATATTATATGCTCTTGCCCAAGTTCAAACGACTTAACCAAGACTATCCCCAACCTAGAACGCAGACGGGCGATGATGTTTGTTCTCAGCTTCTATGATAGCCGCATGTGCTTTGTGCACTTGCTCCACTGCTTGTTGCATGAGGCTTTCATATCGGTAAGCAAATTCCAATGTGTACCAGGCGCAACAGTGGGCTGGTTCTCGGATAGTAGAAAATCTAGAGGCAGTCGAGGTTTGAAAGTTAGTAGCAGACTGTTGGGGCTCACCCCTGTTGCGTTGTGCACAACGTTGTTATACGGACTGGCAACGAGAGCAAGTTTCTCATCCCAATCCACCTGGTTAGGCTTGATATAGTGCCTCAACAAGTGTTGTACAGCGCGGTTCAACTGCTATGCTTGCCCGTTTGCCTCTGGGCGGTCTCCAAAGGTCATCTTGAATTGTGTCCCCTGTTCATCTGCTGCAGCTTTCCACATCCCACTGGTAAATCGCACATCCCGATCACTAACAATATACTTTGGCAGTCCAAAATCTTTGCCCTAGTTCTCTTTAAACAGCTTAATCACGTACTCGATTGTAGTTGTTTCGGGCATTGCCACTAACCTCGCATACTTGCTAAACCTATCCACAATGACAAAGACGTATCCCATACCGCTTTTGCTAGTGACCAGTGTGTCCATGAAATCCACGGGCAGGCTCTCACCAAGCCTTTCCGAAATCAAAAGGGGCTTGAGAAGCCCAAGAGGGGCCTGTGTTCGTGGCTTGCCTCTCTAACACACCTAATAAGTTCGCATCTCTCATCATTGTGGGCCACCAGAACTGCTGAAGCAAGTTTGTTGCAGTCTTCTTATAGCCAAAATGTCATGTGGTATCATGACACTCACCTAAAAATAAACTACGCAAAGACTTGCGGTTTGGCACACAAACGTTTATTCCCGACCTTCTCAAGGAACAGCAGGCCATCGACCAACACAAACTCATCAGAAGCTACTTTGTCCTTTGCCTTGGGTCTGCGTATGATCTCTGCCATAAACAGATCCTCGCAATAGGCTTCCACCAAGGATCGAGTAACATCGTCCACAAGCCCAAACTCAGTGATCAGCGCACCAAGGAAGTCTGGCCTACGCGACGAAGCATCAGCAACCTTGTTGCACTCTCCTTTGATGCACTGGGGTTCGAAGTCATACTGCTCTATGACTTCAATCTAACGTTTTAAAGCATCGAAGAGCTTAGCCTGTGTTCTCATCCAATTCAAGGTCTGATGATCAGTCCTAACATAGAAGAACCTCCGAAGGAGATAGTGCCTCCAGTGGGTTAGCGCTTTGTAAATCGCATAGAGTTCCTTCTCATAGATATACGGCGCATTTTTTTGGAAATGTACTCTACCGGCCTCAACTTTGCCCCCTCCTGCTACGCAAGCACAACACCAATGCCATATTGGCTGGCATCCACGATTACTACGAACGGTTTATCAGGATCAGGAAGTTTCAAGACCTCATGGTGTGTCAAGGAATGCTTCAAATGTATGAAAGCAGCCTCACACATGTTTTTCCACTCCCACGAGATGTCAAGGCGTGTGCGGTTTGTCAAAGGTGCGGACACTATGCTTTAGTTCTTTACAAAATTGCGGTAGTAGCAAGTCCTCCCCAAGAAGGACCTCAGCTCAATCACAAACCGAGGACGAGGTCGGTCATTAATGTTGGCCACCTTCACGTCATTGGGCTTCAATCCCTCCGCGGAAATCTCATGACCCAAATACAAGAACCGAGTGCAGCCATACTCACACTTTTCCCGCTTAATCTTGAACTGGTGCTGCCAAGGACACTCGACAGTCCTACTAAAAATAAGTATGTCATCAAGGTACACGATAACAAACTTGTCTAAGTAGACATGAAAGATCGGGTTCATAGCGTGTTGAAAGGTGCCAGGAGCATTACAAAGGCCGAAAGGCATCACCACAAACTCGTACAGACCGTACCTGGTATGAAAAGCGGTTTTATGTTGATCCTCGGACCGGATTGCAATCTGATGGTACTCAAACTTCAGATCTATCTTACGGAAGTATCGTCACCCTTGCACTCGGTCCAACAAGTCATCGATGCAGTAGGGGCTCTGCATTCTTCATGATGATGGCATTGAGGCCCCTATAGTCAATGCACATCCTCAACTTTCCCCCCTTCTTTGGTACAAATAAAACAGGAGACCCATAGGGGAGACACTCGTTTGATCCAACCCTTCTCCATGAGATCCTTAATTTACCTGCGAAGCTCATCAACCTCCGTTGGAGACATCCAATAGATTCTACCCTTCGAAATACAAGACCCTGGAATAATCTCTATCTTGTGGACGACCTCCCTTTCAACAACCCCTTTCGGCTTTTCAAATAGATCAAGGTACTTAGCACCACTCCCTCTTTCTCTAGAGGCATTTTCACCGGCTCACCCTTTGCACAGACATAAGCCAAGTACATACCCTCCTCCGGATTTTGCTTATAATAATTATAAAACGTGGTTGCACACATGCATCCGTAGGACTAAATCAGCCTACTAGCTTTATACTTACGTAATTTGGCAATAGGGTTGTGCAACGGAAAGATAGTACATACCCAACGAGATATCCATAGGGAGATCATCGCTGACTAGGAACAAGACTCTATGTCTTAGTTCGCCTCCCACGTACGAGAAACGACACTCAATATCTTCTAGGTAGTCATTGACTTCCATGCATTGTTTTTTGGCACAAATCGACTCCACAGGTCAACTGAGGCGCTACACTTGCCACACTAAGTGCAGCCTTTCAACGCACACGGGACTGATAAAATTTCTCGTCGAACAAGTATCATAAAAGGTCATATCCTTACGGGCGCCTATGTCTATCTCGCTGACAAATAACTCACCCTTGGGAGCTTTAGCCATGGCCGTCCAAAAAGCTACTGGGTTCGATGTAGACCACTCCTCTACCTCCTCTAAGGACTCAAACGCATTCAGCGAACAGAGGATCGATTGCTCTGAATGCGTTTGAAGGACAATGATGGAGTCAATAGCTTGGGCCATCTCTCGAGACGGTGAGGATGTATCCACCACCTCGACAATAACAGAAACACCTATAATTCCTACTGGCTCGACGTGTTTCCCGAAGCAGTGCCAGAACAATTGGCTACATTGCTACCCTGGGAAGCAAAGGAGACCGACACCTTGCCCATTGTTGGTGGGATCTTTTGCATTACCTTCTTATTTCGACACTTGAACTGGTTATGGCCAATAGCGAATACAAATCGCTCGAGAGTAGCGATCTCTCCACACGTCCTCAGTAAGCCCCACTTTCTCCCATGGAGGAGCATCGGGGTCAACTTGACCCCGTGATCGTGAACCTCCACGACGTCTACCGATCACATTACCTTTCTGCACAGAGGCAACGACTACTCCACCCCTTAAACCTTTTGCGCTACCCAACTCTGACCCTACTCCCAACTGGAAGTCGTAGTCCAACTCTATGGCAGAACCATCGTTATCGACGAACATAATGTGCCCCTTAACCTTCCAGTTAGGAGGCAGTGTTTTCTGCCTTCCAGTTAGGAGGCAGTGTTTTCTTACTACCATCCGTAGTGGGTTGGTGCCCATGCCCGATCTTTGCCTCTAGATCAAGAGCCTTACATCGTCATCCATGTTGGTCAGGTCCATCTCCTCTAACTCCCTACTGTCTGCTTGCCTCCACTGCATCCTAGACCTACGTCTTATCGTTCTCTCCTCTGTCTGTATCTCATCTAGTGCTTTTTGTAGTTGCACCTCGTGAGCACCAGCTCGCTGAATAGCGACCTCCTTTACACTAATTGATAGCTTGCCATAACACCAGCAGACTGACTCAGGGTCTGTGCGACCGTTGCTCCGACAGTCCCTTAACTACTAACCTGGGAACTCTTGCACGGAGGTGGCCATGTTGGCTGCTGAGGTGGCTGCCTCTCTAGCGAAAGCTCTTCTAGCCTCTGTGTCCCCGCCCTCCTCTCCTGCTGCCTCTCTAACCAGTTATCCCTAAGAAATAACTCATCTCAGTCACAGACTGAGAACGCAGAAATCTCATCGCTCAAGTACAGGACACGGGTGTGACCACACTCGCACTTCTCACCGTTAATCTTGAACTTGTGCTGTCGCAGAAGACTAAGGACTTTGTCCAAGTGCGCAACATGCTTCTCGACAATCTTTACTAAAAATAAGTATGTCATCGAGGTACACGATGTCAAACTTATCCAAGTAGTCACGAAATATATGATTCATAGCGTGTTGAAAGGTGCCAGGAGCATTTCAAAAGTCGAAAGGCATCACCACAAACTCGTACAGACCGTACCTGGTCTGAAAAGCGATTTTGTGTTGATCCTCGGGCCAGATTGCAATCTGATGTTACCCGGACTTCAAATTTATCTTCTTGAAGTACTGACATCCTTGCACTCTATCTAGCAAGTCTTTCATGCACGGTAGGGGCTCTCTGTTCTTGACTATGATGGCATTGAGGCCCCTATAGTCAATGCATATCCTAAGTGTTCCTTCTTCCTGGGTACAAATAGGATTGATGACTCATAAGGAGAAACACTCGTGCAAATCCAACCCTTTTCTACGAGTTCCTTGAGTTGTCGACGAAGCTCATCAGGCTCGCCTAGAGACATCCGATAGATCCTTCCCTTTGGAATGCTAAACCTTGGGATAATCTCTATCGCGTGGACGACCTCCCTCTCAACAACCTCTATCGGCTATCTCCGACGGCATTTTCACCTGCTCACCTTCAGCGGAGACATAAACTAGATACATACCCTCCTCCTGATTTTGCTTATAATAATTATAGAACGCGGCCGCACACATGCATCCATAGGACTCGATCAGACTACTAGCTTTGAACTTAGAAATTCGGTTGTCCCTCCACCTGGCAAAATGTGTTCGACCACTTTTCGGTCCCAGTCAAACTGGGGCTGTGCTTCAGAGAGGTAGTACATACCCAACAAGATATCCATGGGGAGTTCATCGCTCACTTGGAACAAGACACGATGCCTCAGTTCCCCTCCCGCGTACGGGAAACAACACTCAACATCCTGGAGGTAATCGTCGACTACCATGCGTTATTTGTTGGCACAGGTCGACTCCACAGGTCGACTCAGGCATTGCACTCACCCCTGTAAGCGCAGCCTCTCAACGCACGAGCAAAGTTCCGTGTCGAGCAAGTGTCATAATAGGCCCCAACCTTGCGGTCGCCTCGCTGACGAACATCTCACCTTTAGGGGCTTTGACCAATGTCGTCCAAGAAGCTAGCGGGTCTGATTTAGACCACTCCTCTAGCTCCTCTAAGGATTCGAACACATTCATCGAACAGAGGGTCGATGGGTCTGAATGTGTTTGCGGGACGACGATGGAATCAATAGCTTGGCCCATCTCTCGTGATGGTTAGGGTGTGTCCACCACCACGATCCTAGCAAGAACTACTATTCCTACTGGCTCGACGTGTTTCCTAAAGCAATGCCAAAGTGATAGCCACATTGCTACCAACGGGAGTGGAGGATCCCAACGCCTTCCCCATCTTAAGAAAGATCTTCTCGGTCACCTTCTTATTGCGGCACTTGAATTGATTATCGCCATATTGACTACAACGAATACAGGTCTGCCTGGTGTACCTATCTCACCACACGTCCTCACTGACACCCACTTTCTCCCATGGAGCATTGGGGTTAACTTGACTCCTTGACCGGGAACCTCCACGACGTCTACCGATCGCCTTACCTTTCTGTGCTACGGCAACGACTACTCCACCCCCAAAAGTCTCTACGCTGCTAGCCTCTGAACCTACTCCCAACTGGAACTCATCATCCAACTCGATGGTACAACCATCGTTGTCGACGAACATAATGCGGCCCATTGCCTTCTTGTTGGGCGGCAGTGACTTCTTCCTACCATCCGTCCTGGGATTATGTCCATGCCCTATCTTTGCCTCAAGGTCTCAGGCCTTCTTGCTGAACGAGGGAAAGTTGTGCATATTGATGTTGGCCTCACCTACCAACTAATTCCTGAGAGGCATGGGAAAGCATCCCAGGTAGGAGGTGAGTTAAACCTGGAGGTCATCGCGCACCCCAAGGACACAGATCAGGCGCTCTACAAAGTCAATGGCCTCTCTTACTGACTTAATTGCTTCGTGTGCAGTGTTAGGATCGCGTCAATGGCCTTTTGGGCCTCCTGAGGATCGTGCTACCTATCTTCCACCATCTTGAGAAAGTCCTCCAGTTTCTGTTGGGCTGCCCAAGCGCGGAAGTCATGACCGTATCCCTGCAATTGCACTAAACCACTCAACCAACTTGCTGCACTACCCTCTAGGTCCAGTGTTAGGTTCGCGTCAGTAGCCTTTTGGGCCTCCCGAGGATCGTGCCACCTATCTTCCACCATCTTGAGAAAGTCCTCCAGTTTCTGGTGGGCTGCCCAAAAGCGAAACTCGTGACCGTATCCCTGCAATTGCACTAAACCCCACTCGATCATCTTGCTGCACTACCCTCTGGGTAGGATGCAACCACAAGCACTTCCTCGTGAGGCAAGGTGAGTTTGCACTTGACATAGACCGGCACTGCCCTCAACCAAGTGTCAAGGTCTTCGCCCCTCTTATCCCCTATAAAGGGTTTTGGAACGGCGATAGAACCATCGTTGTCGACGAACATAATGCGGCCTTTTGCCTTCCAGTTGGGAGGCAGTGACTTCTTCCTACCATCCGTCGTGGGATTATGCCCATGCCCTATCTTTGCCTCGAGGTCTAGGGCCTTCTTGTTGAAAGAGGGCAAGTTATGCATATTGATGTTGGCCTCACCTGCCAACTGATTCCTGAGAAGCATGGCGAGTATGGCCTCTCTTACTGACTTAAACTGCCTCATGTGCAGTGTTAGGATCGCGTTAGTGGCCTTTTGGGCCTCCTAAGGATTGTGCCACTTGTGCAGTGTTAGGATCGCGTTAGTGGCCTTTTGGGCCTCCTAAGGATTGTGCCACCTATCTTCCACCATCTCGAGAAAGTCCTCCAGTTTCTTATGGGCTGCCCAAGCGCAGAAGTCATGACCATATCCCTGAAATTGCACTAAACCACTCAACCATCTTGCTGCACTGCCCTCTAGGTAAGATGCAGCCACAAGCACTTCCTTATGCGGCAAGGTAAGTTTGCACTTGACATGGACCGGCACTACCCTCAACCAAATGTCGATGTCTTCGCCCCTCTTATCCCCTGTAAAGAGTTTTGGAGCGGCGATCGCCGTTTTCGCTACCCACTGACTTTGTCCCGGTCCCTGCATCACTCTGGGTTGTGGACCCTGTGGCACAGGCTGCTGCACTGATTGCAAGGGTTGTGTACCCTACGGCTGTACAGGCTGCGAGACAGCAGGCTGCTCACTTATGACAACCTGCGACTGAGGTTGGGTAAACACTATTTGTACAAGAACCTCTAAACTAGGACCTGCTGAGAGCCCTCATGTTAAGGGCATACCCAAGGAGACAGGCTGCACCGATACTAAAGCGCTATATGGGGATACCCCAATCACCGGTGGAACAAAAGGAGGATGTACAACAGGCCAAGCACCAAGCCCGAACAGTGATGGTGTCGCCTGCACTCGTCCGATCAAGACGGCCAAACTCTGCTGGATGTCCTGAAAGATTGTCATCTGCTGGTCTTGCATCTCTACTACTAACAAGACTGACCTCAAGGCCCTCACCGGATCATCCAGCTCTGCTGGATCCATCTCCTCAAACTCACTAATGTCCGCTTGTCGCCACTGCAACCTGGCTCTTCTTCTAATCATTCTTTCTTTTTCTGCCTTCATCTCTCCTAGAGCCTTCTGTAGTTGTGCCTCTTGCAAGGCAGCCTGCGATCCGGTTTGGCGTGCGTGACTGAAGGTGTGCACACGACCCAACCCTGTGCCCCGAGTATCTGCTGAGCTGGCCAGCCTTGCACCGTGTTTATCCTCGCGTGCAGCGAGCCTTACACCAATTGGCTGATCCAGAGGCAATTTAACAACCGCCCCCAAGTGTCATCAGGAATTATTTTACGTCGCAGCAGGACGACGATCACAGCAAATGGTTTCCCCAGCCGGTGTTTCTTTATAGACGCCCGGTACTTGTCTCTCCCATAGGGCTGGCCTGCCCTGCAGTACCCCTTCTATGAGCGCAGCAAGCAGACAAGGACAAAGCAGCAAAGCATGTATGCTCTACTCCCGGTGGGTTGGCATGGTGACCATGACCCAGTGCTCCATCCAAGGGCCTTCAGAAAGCACCGCCCTCTCCTTCCAGATGCTCCACGTGAACAATGCCGACTCTCAAGGTTGAGCGCACACGACACCTCACATGAGAGGACTCTCAAGAAGGAACTCACAACCTCACGGTAGGAAGTGATGAAGAGGGTAGATAAGGTTAAGAGCAATGTACCTCATTATAGCTGCCCCCAACCACAGGTATTGTCAGCAGATGACCTGATGGCGATTGCGATGACCAGTCACTACATCGACACAACCAGCATTATCTCGCCGTTCCACCTCAGCATCAATCAACCACCAGATAGTTCTCATCAGACTGCGAACGCCCAATATACACATCGTAGCCTTCCTGGCGATTCCACTCTTCTCCTGGGTCACCACACCTTGTCTCCGCCCTCCTCACTACACACCACCTACGGCCTCACTCACCAAGCAGACCGCGTGTATGTACCGCATAGGCAGAAGACAAGCGCCAGATGAGCGCAACATACCACAGCTCCGATACCACATTGCAAGGAGATGAGCGATAGCGAACTTCAGCAATCAAACAGCATCATACACATAAGACCAGATAGTTGTGACCTCGAACCAATAGCGGAATTGCATCACGAGTTTCACCAAATAAGAGCACACCAAAAACTCATAATTGACAATGCTGGAATAGTCTCATAATCATCATCAACGAAGAACCAATGTTGATATCCTATCTGGCGCTCGGCTATCTAGCCTAGACTACAATGCCAAAGATGACGATAACAGCTCTCCCAAAGTACGAGCCAATGCCGCATGCTTCCAGCACCAGGTATGTCTCTCGCATCACTCACAACCTCGTTCCCCAACACACAGATGCCACATGCACCCAAGGACCACCCTGCGCCACACCCAGCTCCCAGCAGAGCAGCTCGACTATGGCTGCCTGCTCCTTCCAGCTTGCCCGTGAGCGCGTGAGCACTGGCCAGCTTCAGCGCAGCAGTGCTTGCACAGCATGCAGCCAGCACCCGAATGTCCAATGCGTTGGCAGGCCCTGAGGTGGTTGCTTGTGCCCAACCTTCGGCCTGTGTTTGGCCCACATCCCGTTTGGCCCACATCCCGTATCCAGCCCAGGGCCTGCCTTCGATACATGCAAACAGGCGGCCCAGGGCCTGGGTTCTTTCAACTAACTGGCGCTGCACAACTGACTGAATTTCCTTAGTTGCGTGGTGGCCGAAATAGGGGCCCTCAGGTCCTCAGCCTGCCTTCACTTAGGGCATCCGACGTGCTGCTTGACAGGGCCTGAAAGGGGCTCATCGAGGCTGTGGCCTCCCACGTTCAACATTACCACAAAATTCAACCACCACCCTTATCCAGCCGTTCAACATCACCAAGATTCAATACCAACCAACATCACCATCACTCGATACAGATGCACATCGTCGCGAAACCTTTTACATTGAGTTACAGGCTTTCAAAACGGGGTAACAGGCTCTCAATACTACTACAACATCATTATCACCGTTATAATTATCATATCCGATCATCACCAATTAACTAGCTCGCTTCGGAACTCACAAACCCGAAAAGATCAAAACAAACTTCTGCATCACCCTGTTTATAAACTAATTTCCTTTGTTAAAAAAAAAATTGTTAGGAAAAAAATAAACTTCAATCAAATACTTAGCTAATGATTCACGAACAAACGCCACAAGTCCCAAAAAAAATTAAAAAAGAATTTTCCGCAGCTCCATATCCATCAGCCAAATAACCTGTTTCCCGTCCCGACCCGTCCCGATCTAATTGTACATGTGTACAGATGCAAAAGGCGCGACGTGGACAGATGCGGAAGACGCCACGTGTATAAGACGTTCACACAATAAACTTGAAAAAAGCAAAAGCCATGTAGAACCAGTAAGAGAGAAAAAGAAAGTCAAAAACAAAAACAAATAGAGAAGCAAACCAAAAACAAGAAAAAGAAAGAGCCCCACGGCCACTGGCGTGCAGGAAGTCGTTGGCAGGCCACGACAGAGAACTGCTAAAAAAACCAAAAAAAAAAACCTAAAAAAAAAGCTGAGTTCGAATGCAACTACAGAAACTGAAAATGTCCGGATGTCCCAGAGAACGATATTTAAAAAAAAAAACGGAAAAAGAGTCCGGATGGCCCGGCATCTACAAAGGCGGAGTTATGCAGAGTTTATGGCAACCAGTCGGAAGAAAAAATGAGAACGACTGAAAAGTACAGAAGAACCAAAAGAAAAAGCAGAGCGGGAAGTAGGTGATGCAACTGCCGAATAAAAAGAGGCAACGAAATCAAGATACAGGGAAAAAACAAGACAACAGCAGAGCAGAAAGTAGTTGATCGTAATCAGCCGAAGAAAAAGGATAAGAATTAAAAATACACCAAAAAAAAAAAAAAAAAAAAAAAAAG
>BFEA01000738.1:604526-621559 GCA_003427395.1 Chara braunii | reverse complement strand
GCAGGGCCTTGTGGCTATGGTGGTCGGTGGTCTTGGGAAGTTTTGAAGGCGGCGCCTGGGGGCGGCCGCTAATTGAGAATTTTTGTGTACAAGAATGACTCGCTTTTGTCTCCACTGCTGCTTTGTCTATGCATGACGTGTGTGTGAGGCCCCGAGTGATGGGAGCTTGTTGCGCGCATGAGTGATGTCAAAGGTCTATGGATGATTGGATGTCCTGCCAAGGGTTGTTGATTGCCTGCATGTATGTGTGTAAGTACTTATCCGGGCGGGGACGGAGGAACAAAACTGGGGGACCGTCTGCTTAGGAGTATGAGTGTGTTAATCCCGTTGTTCCCCTCCCTTCCGCGCCCCTTCATGCGCGCCCCCACATTCTTGATGTCAACTCACTCTCTCTCCCCCTCTCTCTCCCGCGTTCCTTTTTGAACTGATAGCCATCGCTTTTTTGAGTTTCTCGTCCCCGTACCGGTGACGTCAACCGCCTGCGTCCGCGCGGGAGGTCGACGCCCCCGCAAGGGGAAGAGAGCTTTGGCTCCGCCATCTTCCTCCGACGCACTAACCTTGAGAGAGAAGGTTGCATCGAGTGTTGTATGGAGTCGATGTTGGTTCGGATGACCGGGAGTGCGGGATCTTGCCCGTGTTTATCGCCTACCTCCGATCATCTCATCTCGCTACCGACCTTCCCCATCACAAATGACAACAGCGTCGACTGCGATGCGGATGTACGTCGCGCGCTGAGGCGAACGGAGCAAGTGTGTTGGCGAGACCCACCTCGGGCTTGTGATATAAGGGGGAACGGGTTTGTCTTGATTGAGCGTTTTTATTCCCCGACTCTAATATTGCCTTATAAGGGTTTGACTGTGTTGCCCTGGTCGGCCGCTCACGCCGTGTGGCGGCCGCAGTTTGGTTGTTGCTGGTGTCGCCAGGGGGACTCGTGTTCTTGGCGACGGCTGGTTCTGGGCTACGAGGGAGCGACACGTTTCCCCGGGCTTTCCCGTGGTGCGGGGGCGCTGCCTGCGCAATTTCGAATTCGGATGCCAGTGAGTCCTCCTGACATTTCGCTCTCTCGGGAACTTCCGTGCAGACTTTGCGAGTCCGACGCCGAGGCCTGAAGGCTTCAAACCCACCCCCTATCCCCCGAACCTATGACGGTATGAGTTTCTATCGTCCGACGCCATGGCCCCCTCCCCTTGATGCCTTTTCCCGTCCTGATGCACGGCGACAATTCATTTTCGCGGAAACCCTTCTGATTTTATCGTTTCGGAGTGATCCGACCCCCACGGGACTTCGCGACGACAGTTCGACTCCGGGGAAAACCTCTGGCACGAAACGAGGGCCTCCCATTCTGTCCGGGAGACTCAACCTTTACGGCCAAAAATCCTCGACCACGCCCCTCCTAGAACTCTGATCGGCGACCCCATACGGGACACCGCGAGGGGGCGTGAGGTTGGTATTGGAGCTGATTCGTTTCGGCTCCGAGGTTTTCCAAGGACGAATACCCTGCTTAAGAGTTTTATTTTTTCTGATCTTTCTTTTTAGATTTTTCTCATTTTTGAGTAGGCTGGCTCCCCGTCGCCGGCGGCCTGCGATTAGCAATCAGAACCGAGCGAGAGGCCGGGCTCGACACCCGCCTCCCGCGATGGTGGAACCCAGAATTGGGGGTGAAAACGACGGTGATAACCATGCGGGGATGGCCAATCATCCCCTGTACTTTGTACCTCCTCCTTCCGAAGTTCCCATTTTCTCCGAAGATGATACCGACCCTCGCACCTGGCTAGCTGCCTTGAAAGCCCAGGGCTGGTCGAACCAGTTGCTCCGGAACTGCCTTTGAGTGGTATGGACATAACCCTTTCACATATTGGCTAGCCTTCGAGAGGAAATTTCTCGACAGATTTGATCACATCGCACCAGGTCAATGCCTTCGTCTAATAAAGGAATACACGCAGCAGCCTCGGGAGACCTTGGCTAGATATGCTGAACGTTTTACGTACCTAGCCGAACGCTCCGGGGTGGACGAGAAAATGGTACAGACTGATTTCGTTAGAGGATTGTCAGATTCTCGTCTGCGGAAAAAGATCCGCAAGAAATGCAACCCTATAGAAGATACCCTGACGGAGCTAATTCAGTACACAATTAAGTACGAAAAAGAAAATTACAATGTGGGCCTGAACTCAGAATCCGACGCAATAGCTATTCCGCTACGACACGAATGTTCGAAGATCGCTTCGGATTGGGTCCGGCAAGAAAAGGCTTGGATCGGAAAGCTTCTTCCTCTTCTTCGACCTCCCGTCGCTCTAGTCAAGCACAAGGAGGGCGGGGTGAGGAAGAAGTGTCCATGAAAGAGGTCGTGGCCCAATTAGTTACGGTAGTGGCCCCGCTGACGGAGTTAGTTCAGGGCCTGCAGTGGCAATGCCTAGCCGCCGCACAACGGCAACAAGCGGCTATGGTCGTTGGGGCCCCTATGATAAGACCGGCCATGGCCGGGGCTGTCCCGTCCCTACGCTGTTATAACAGTAATCAGCCAGGTCACCTTGCGAAAGATTGTCTAAAACCTCGAACTCATAATGGGCCCACTGGGCCTTCCCAAATCCCGCTGGCTGCTCCAACCATTGCAGGACAGGGGAGGGTGGCCACGGTGATGGATACCGGGGCAACGGGAATGGTGACCGCTGCGGCCACCGAGATAGGGCCCGATGAATACATGGCTGCGGCGATGTTTGAACCCGGGACCATCGGAGTGATACGTCACGTCCAACGGATTACCGAGGAAAGCTACCTCGGGCCGTGGCAACCGGGGTTCGAAGACCTTGCGACACCTGGTCCTGAATACAAGGATGGCCATATCGACGTATTGGATGCCTTGAAGGCTCTGGATCTGCGGATCCCCGTCCCTATTCCCTATCTGCTAACCATTTCCGAAGCGGATAAACAAAAGTTAATCGAATGATGCCTGAAAAATAGGCGCCCATTTGAGGAAAGTCGAAAGGGCAAAAAGCCGGTCCTACGAGACCTACCCACAAACGAGGAGTCGCAGCGCTCGACCTCAAAGGTGCACGAAGCCGAGTGGATAGGAATGATCCAGATCATAGACTCTGCCTCGGAAAAACCCGAGGTAATCCTCCGAGCCTATCTTATAACCTAGAAGAGCGTTGAGTGTGACTGCAAGGTCTGGGGAAATCCCTCGGCCGCCATCCTAGACTCGGGATCGTCAGCGGTCGCCATTTCTTGGAGATTGACGAAACAGTTGGGAAGGGAAGGACAGGTTCAGCCCCTCCGACCGGATGAACTGTATATATACGCTACGGAAGACAATATTCATTGTAAAGGGCGAATAACGAACGTGCCTATATGGGTGGGGCGGTTCGCATTGTTTGTGCGACGTAATCGTGCTGGATGTACAGACGTATGATGTTCTGCTAGGCATTCCGTGGCAGGCGGCGGTCAGAGCGCGGATGCACTTTGACAGCTGTAAGGTGGTGCTCACATCAGCCCACCCCAAACCCCAAACGATACCAATGAGACTGGCGGTGTGCATGCGCATCCAGCCGGCGCCTCGACTCACCACGAAAGCCCATCAAATCAACATGATCCGACGCCTGTCACTAGACGAAAATGAACCCTCGACGGAAACTGACGAGACAAATGTACCCGACCGATATCCGATCCGAGTTCAGGATCGGTGGCACCGTTCTTGGCGGCGAGAACCACTGGAAATAGTTTGGAGCGAGTCCAATTGGTCGCACGCATTCTCCTCCGTGGTGCAGGGGGAACCCCTGCTCAAGGTGTCCCGAATAGCTGACCTTTCGGAATCCCCTGCGTCCTTGTATCTCAGGACGGACCTCCTACCTGAAAGATTTACTGAGCTTAGGGGACTGTGCAATTTATCTTTTCGACCTTCACGGCCCCTACACACGAATGAAAAAGATGCGATACTCCTGAAAGAGGGGGTGTCGTTTCAACCCCGAACAAAAGAATATCGGTGGGGACCGAGGGAACTAACGCAGGCCTTTTCGGTAGAACCCTCGGCCGAACCCGAACTGGACAGTGACAGTGACATGGAAAGCGAGCCGATGAGTTCGGCGGACAGTCAACTTATTGCGACTGTCCTTTCGGCGAAAACCGACAACTCTTTATTTGGGGCCTCGCCCGATGCCAGCGCGGCGGTCCCCACGGTTACGACGACGGTCTCCTTTCCTGGGGGAACCGTAAAAGTTCAGTTACCAGCCCGTGTTCCAGACGAATACAGACGCCTCCTCCTTGCAGTTATATGGACCTATCCTGAGGCCGTCAGTATTCAGGACCACGACATAGGGCTAACCCCTTTGATACAACACGTGATTGATACCGGGGATCACGCCCCGATACATTGCTGACCGTACCGATATTCCCTTAAAGAAAGACAGTTGGCGTTGGAAAGGGTACGGGAATTCGAGCGGTTGGGGTGGGTCGAACCATCGTTGGGACCGTGGTCTTTTCTCGTGGTCCTCGTGCCAAAACGAAATGGTTCGGTCCGGGTGTGTATCGACTACCGGAAATTGAACGCTATCACTACCAAAGATGTGTATCCCTTGCCGCGAATCGATGATTTGTTAGATGCTATCCGGGCCGCGCGAGTCTTTTCCAAGTTCGATATCTGACACGGTTTTCACCATGTCGCAGTTCGACCGGAGGACCGACCCAAAACGACTTTTGTCCTATTTGAGGGCACGTGGCAATGGGTCCGGTGTCCCATGGGAATTTGTAACGCCCCTGCAATGTTTCAGCGGGCCATGAATATGGCCTTCGCTGAGTTCATTAACAAAGCACGACTAACCCAGCCCCTGATCAATTTCTGCATGATTGTGTACATGGATGATATTTTGGTCTTTTCAAAAACACACGAGTACCACATGGAACACATTGAGTGGGTTTTGCATGCACTAAAAGATGCGGGGTTCAAAGTGCCCTTGGAGAAAAGCGAGTTCTTCTTGTCGGAGATCTCATTCTTGGGGTACATCGTCACGGTCGATGGACTAAGACCGGATCCGAGGAAGGTGGCTGTAGTTCAAGAAGCCCCAGCACTGGTCACACTCACCCAGGTTCGAGCTTTTCTAGGGCTGGCATCCTATTACCGACGCTTCATCAAGGGGTTCGCTGGTATAGCGAAGCCCCTCACGAACCTGCTGAAGAAAGAGGAACAACTGATCGGGACGCCAGAATGCAAAGTGACATTTCAGGCGTCGAAGGAGCTTCTGACATCTGCTCCTGTGTTGGAGCGTCCCGACCCGACAAGACTGTTCGCACTGTACACCAACTGGCAGCCGCATGCGATATCGGCGGTGCTGACTCAGCACGAGGCGGACGGAAGGGAACACGTCATTGAGTATGCATCCAAGACGCTGAGCCAGGCGCAGGCTTATTACGAAGCGTGCAAAGGCGAATGCCTGGCGGTGGTATGGGGGATTCAGCATTTCCGACTGTATCTTTACGGCCAGAAATTCATGCTGGTAACGGATCATTAGCAGCTGCTGTCCCTACGCAACAACAGGGACTACACCGAGACGCTGGGCAGGTGGGCGGTGCGTCTGCAAGACTATGACTTCGACATCCACCACCGTGCCACGCGACAGCATGGTAACGCCGATGGATTGACGCGTCTCCTGCCGCCCAACAAGTGTCCCGCCAACGAGCGACTCATTTCGTGGAGGCCAGAAGTTGCGGCGACGAAACCGTACTATGGGGAGCTACACGTGTTACGCAAGAGCGACGCCTGAGTCTGAAATGGAGGTTTCGCCGGAGATGGCAGACGCTATCTCTTTGCCCTGATCCAACTCCCTCGCCCTCTCGTCTAGTCCCTACTCGTCTCCTAAAACACATCTAAGTCGCTGTTTTTTCTGTACCTTGCCTATGGTCCCGGACCAAGAAGGGTCACATCCGGGAGGGCCCAATTTTCTTTTGTGGGTGCAGTGTAGTCGGTGTCAGGCGGTCAAGTCCCATGGACAATGCGTTAGGTACCGAAGTGAAAAGATGTGGGTCTGTCCCAACTGTAGAATGGACCAAGTCCCTACCGAGAAACGGTATCTGGATGCACGAACAACCGATAGATTTACACCAAGTGTCCGCCGGGCAGAAGTCTGGACGGACCTTCTGCTGCTACGGAGGATGTCAGGCGACTCGCTGTCAGAACTTACCAAAGCTGAGCGGCTGAGAGTCACAGAGCGGGCGCAGGACTATCGCTGGCAGGGACCAACGTTACAAAAACGAAAAGTCGATGATGATGGAGGGTCTAGCTGGTTGACACGGCACGCTGCCGCGCTCCGGCCCTTCCAGCCATCGCTAGGTCCCCTACGGACCCCCGCTCCTGCGAGATCACCCTCTCCTTCTTCATCCTCCTCCTCTTCCCGATCTGCCTCGTCCATTGGTGCTGAGAGTTTCAGGGATCAGGATGAACCATCGCCAGCCGGAGCATGAGCCCTCGAGCATTTCCAGACGCTGCTTGCAGATCGCTTGTTGCGGCATCGGTTTAATGAGGAAAGGCGGTTGCGGTACGACATTCAGCAGGTGAACGTGCCAGCGCCTCGGGTTGCTGATTTGGCGGCGTACTCGTTGCTTTGCGATCGGCTGACGTATGTGGGGGTGTACGTGGATGTGAGGCATTTGCCTGGCTGGGAGACGACTCGAGTATTCATTGAGTTCCGCACGCTCCAGGTGGCACCCAACTTTGTGCACAGCGTCGCCACGTTTATCAGAGACTTGACGATCCTACCACAGCCGGATCGGGAGCCGGCGCGAAGCTTTGTGCACGAATACGAGGTGGAAGCGGCCAGATCGGTGGCTAGATTGCAAGGACGGGGGGGACACCGATTCACAGCCCACGAAGTGCTGCTGCGCAAGGCAGAGGACGGACCAATTGCGTTGGTGCTACAACTCCCCGCGCTTCTTCCTCCCGCTGCTCCTCTCAACTTCCAAGCTATTCCCCGTGTGTCGTACTAAATGCCTCCCTTCTTCTCTTACACCACCCTCCCCTATCAGCTCACGGAGGGCCCTTATCCCATGTGCTAGTTCTCGAAGTATTTGGTGGAGCTAACTGACGTGGAGCCGCTGCCCTTCGCCGATGAAGACGCGTGGGAGTTGCACCGTGCGCTGTACAAGCCGGTGGCGCTGGGGATGTTCTGGTTTTTCGTGGATCACGAAGACCACTGCATCGGGGAGCACTTTGCGTCTACTATGTCATCACACGGCCCAAGCCAGCGGAGAAGGAAGGGACGGTGGCGCTGTACCCATTCGCCCAGCTCCAGACGATCGACCCAGGATTGTTGGAGCTCATACATCTTGAGCTCCTCTCCATTGCGCGAGTGATCGCGAGCGAGGAGGAGGAGATCCAACCACAATTGCGGACGGCGACGGCCCCGCGGAGAACCTACAACGCGGTCGTCATCCCGGATTACATTGCGCGGCGTGCGGAGAGGTTGGAGGACTTCCCAGAGGAAAAGTTGTTGCGGCCTCCCTCGTCATATCCTCAACCGACGCCAGTGAAGGCCCCGAAGAAGACGCCGAAGAGGAAGAGATGCCACCTATCGCTAGGAGCGCAAGGCAGCAGGATCGGCGGCGGCGAGGAGGTGATTCAGCCCGCGCGTACGCGGAATCCTGACCCTGTGCCTGGGAGTGCGGCGACACTCGTTAAGGAGACTTTCGTGTCATCGCCGCCCTTTCCGCGTGTGCCYGATCTCAATCTTSATGGAGYCGGKCCATCATCAKCAGCAGCAGCYGGAGGAGGAAGCCGAATGGGATTTCCGGATCSCATATCCAGASCCCCCGTCCTCGCGGGACCTCTCCGTTCCCGCCAGCCACCSCGGGGTGCCCMGRTCATTGACATTAGTAGTTCCTCCGAGCCGGACGGTCCATCCGACAGAGGTGGACTTCATGGTGGAGCCCGCCACCRTCAGGCTCGAGGYCATCGCGGGGGCGCCKCGCCCTGATCCGKCATGGGAGCCATATCTGACACCCCCTTTTCAAGGGTGTATTGCGRCGCGATTGCCTGGGACRCTCATCTACGRGACCGGGCAGCGTCCCAATGCGATGTACCACTTCCTTGTCTTCGCGGCGCAGAAGCGGGAGCGGCGGCCTTACACCGAGACTCATGTGGTGATGAYGGGTCCAGGGCCCCGATCGGTGCGCAAGCGAGTGGTGCGAGCGGTGGCGGATCTGGCGCCACCCACGTGTCTTGTCTCATGTGCCGGGGGCTTTCCTCTATCCCTCGTTCGTGCAGCACCACTTCCATGAGGAAGATGCGCCGACGACTCCCGCGGCAATGGCCGCTTTTCTTCCGCCTATTCCGCCCCCTCTCAATCCCGACATAGATCACTTCCTCAAATCACCCCCGTCTATCTCTCCCCTGTTCTCTCCTTCTCCTTCTCTTTATCGTCTTCTTCTCCTATCTCCAAAGTTCGCGCGTCGAGACGCGCTGTGTTAAAATAATAATAATAATAATAATAATAATAATAATAATAATAATTTTTTTTTTGAGAACTACTTACCGATCGGGCCAGCTGACGATGAAGGGGCCGCCCGATCGGATGTATACTATGGGAGGAGGCGATGGAGGATGCAGCATGCATGCACATAGATTAGGAAGATGATCGAGCCAGCTGGCGATGAAAAGGCCGCCCGATCATCCAAGGTATGATGACATCAGCAGTCGGGACTCGGGAGACTGCTAATTTTTCGGAACCCCCTGCGTATCACAGATGTGATAAGCTCAGATCCGTACCGCGCGGCTTGCCGTATCCCTGAGGAAAAATCCCGCAGAAGCCTCGAAGTACGGACACGGACAGAAAGGGGTTTTTCTTTCTTTTTGCTTTTGTTTTCTTTTTGAAACGGCTTTTTCATTTTGTTTGGTTAATAATTCCCGCGCGGGCGAATAGCGGCCGCGGTATGAAAAGCAAGAAACGGTTTCGGTTGGAACTTTTTTTTTTGAATTTTTGCGCGCGCGCCTAAGCTCCGACTTCTTCGCGCGTCTCGCACCCCCGTCTCTTGTTTTGCATCCCCGCGCCATCTTCCCCTCCGCCCAGCTCGATCCTTACTCCGCGAAGTGATTGGCCCCGTAGTTGGGATGCTCGGATTAATGTGGAGAGCGGGAATGCGCGCACCACTTGAACAGACACCCCAATCATGCAGAACCATGCCATCCCGCGGGTCGAACCCTCTAACTCCCCACCTCCCTCCTGTCATGCTCATCTACAACCTGCGCTGCCCGCACCTCGCGCTGACAACCCGCCGCCTCCCGCGCTATAAATTCGTGCAACCCTCTCCTCTCTCTCTCTTTGATCTCGGCTGCAATGCTGCGTGAGCTATGCGCGAAGTCCGCGGCGCCGAACAGGCTCGGCGAGCCCAAGGACAGGCGGAGTGACGACGCGGGCTGGGCCCGCGATAGTCTCGGGGCGACGCAGTCGGAGGTACTGAGCAGTGGTGGGGATTGGATGCCGGCCGCGGCAGGGCCTTGTGGCTATGGTGGTCGGTGGTCTTGGGAAGTTTTGAAGGCGGCGCCTGGGGGCGGCCGCTAATTGAGAATTTTTGTGTACAAGAANGCAGGGCCTTGTGGCTATGGTGGTCGGTGGTCTTGGGAAGTTTTGAAGGCGGCGCCTGGGGGCGGCCGCTAATTGAGAATTTTTGTGTACAAGAAGGACTCTCTTTTGTCTCCACTGCTGCTTTGTCTATGCATGACGTGTGTGTGAGGCCCTGAGTGATGGGAGCTTGTTGCGCACATGAGTGATGTCAAAGGTCTATGGATGATTGGATGTCCTGCCAAGGGTTGTTGATTGCCTGCATGTATGTGTGTATGTACTTATTCGGGTGGGGATGGAGGAACAAAACTGGGGAACCGTCTGCTTAGGAGTATGAGTGTGTTAATCCCGTTGTTCCCCTCCCTTCCGCGACCCTTCGTGCACGCCCGGGCATTCTCGATGTAAACTCACTCTCTCTCCCCCTCTCTCTCCCGCCTTCCTTTTTGAACTGATAGCCATCGCTTTTTGAGGTTCTTGTTCCCGTACCGGTGACGTCAACTGCCTGCGTCCGCGCGCGCGGTCGACGCCCCCGCAAGGGGAAGAGAGCTTTGGCTCCGCCATCTTCCTCCGACGCACTAACCCTGAGAGAGAAGGGTGCATCGAGTGTTGTATGGAGTCGATGTTGGTTCGGATGACCGGGAGCGCGGGATCTTGCCCGTGTTTATCGCCTACCTCCGATTGTCTCATCTCTCTACCGACCTTCCCCATCACAGATGACGACAGCGTCGACTGCGATGCGGACGTACGACGCGCGCTGAGGCGAACAGAGCAAGTGTGTTGGCGAGACCCGCCTCAGGCTTGTGATATAAGGGGGAACGGGTTTGTCTTGATTGAGAGTTTTGATTCCCCGACTCTAATATTGCCTTATACGGGTTTGACTGTGTTGCCCTGGTCGGCCGCTCACGCCGCTTGGCGGCCGCAGTTTGATTGTCGCTGGTGTCGCCAGGGGGACTCGTGTTCTTGGCGATGGCTGGTCCTGGGCTACGAGGGAGCGACACGTTTCCCTGAGCTTTCCCGTAGTGCGGGGGCGCTGCCCGCGCAATTTCGAATTCGGATGCCGGCGAGTCCTCCTGCCGTTTCGCCCTCTCGGGAACGTCCGCGCGGACTTTGCGAGTCCGACACCGAGGCTGGAAGGCTTCGAACCCACCACCTATCCCCCGAACCCATGACGGCTGGAGTTTCTGTCGTCCGACGCCATGACCCCCTCCCCTTGATGCCTTTTCCCATCCTGATGCACGACGACAATTCATTTTTGCGGAAACCCTTCTGATTTTATCGTTCCGGACTGATCCGACCCCCACGGGACTTCGCGACGACAGTTCGACTCTGGCACAAAACGAGGGTGTCCCATTCCGTCCGGGAGACTCAACCCTTACGGCCAAAAATCCTCGGCCACGCCCCTCCTAGAACTCTGATCGGCGACCCCGTACGGGACACTGCGAGGGGGCGTGAGGTTGCGTATCACAGACCAGGATCGCCTGCTGGAAAAAAAGAAAAACAAAAAGAAAGGGCCCACTTGGAGTGCTGGCGGTATCCGCTGGCACTTGAACTCAAGGTACCTTCGATGAATTCAAGGGCAATTTTGGCTGTGTCGCTGTGTCGCCCTTGAGTTTCAAGGGCGCACCCTTGGGGCGCAAAAAAGTGAAAACAAAACGGGTCGTTTTAAGGGGGGGTTGGAACAATGACTTTTCGCTGCTTTTGAACTCAAGTGGTGTGGAAAGAGGCCCTCAGGTCTTCATGGGTACTGCCCCATGCATGCGTCATCGCGGGTATGCCCGCGTCATAGTCAGCGCTACTTCTGGGTCGAGTAAACATGAATGAACCTGGCCATTCGTTCGGGCAAAAAACAGTGCTCACCTAGTCTTACTGGGCGCATTCTACACCACTCGAAAATACTTGAGTCTCAATTGCACACTAAATGAGAAATTGTGATTAATTTACACTTACTCCATTTATTGTTCCATGTACACCTGAGGAAACCCTTGAACAGGCTGCACTTGAAACCCAACTCCAGTGGTTGACCAATTCTTTTTTTTTTTTTTTTTTTTTTTTTTTTTTTTTTTTTTTTGATTGAAAAGGGCGATGGCCTTGAGGTATTATCATCGGACTAACCAGCCCAGGTAAATTCAATATTGTGTCTAATCTTGACCAATTCTTTTTTTTTAATTATTATTATTATTATTATTTATTATTAGTATATATATATATATATATTTTTGACAAATTCTGGACCAGTATTGCCTGCTGGAAAAAAAAAGGAAAACAAAAGAAAGCCCCACTTGGAGTGCTGGCCGTATTCTCTGGCACTTGAACTCAAGGTACCTCCGGGAGGTACCTCGGGTTCAAGTGCGATTTCGCCCCAGCGGCACTTGAGTTTCAAGTATGCACACTGGAGAGCAGGAATTCAAAGTGAAAACATTACGGCGGGGTCACTAGGGAGAGGGGTGGAACGAGGAATTTTCCAACATTATGCCTGTTTTCGACCTTGACGTTGAACGATTCAGATGCATAGGGAGGGGATCCTCGGCCTATAACAGCAACAGCAACCGTTAGCTCGGTTGGGACCAGCAGAGGAGGCGGTTGGTTTTTCAGTTCCAACTCCAGCTAGATTGCCAACCATTGATCCACACAATCAAAGGTCTGCAGTCATCAGGGTCTAAGGGGCATTTGGGCAATTGGACCAAGTATCGCAACTTACCCGGGCTGATGCACGGCCTCCCTGGCCCTCCCTGGCCCGCAGCCGTGTCCCGTGACTGTATAAGTAACAGGCGTCTGACCGGCCACAATAGCTTGTGTGCCTTCCCGCGCTGCACCTTCCAGGCCCCGGCTGCTCGCAGCATTCATCGTGAACGCAAATCTGCGCACGCCACACAGGAGTCAGGTCCCTCTGAGGTAGAGTCTTTTTCCCTCGCCTGGATTTTGGCAAAGCGGTCCCGCCCGCCCTCTATTTTCCCACGGTGTGCGGGCCTGCAGGCCTGCCGCCCACGTTTCCGACTCACTTCTGTGCGATCTGGCATCTTCTGTGTTTCTTATTTTTCCTATTTATTTGTAACAGACCTGTGTATCAACCCTTGAGTTCAAGTGGTGTCTAACGAGGCCCTTAGGGCCCGATTATATTTCTCTACACCCGCCAACATTTCGAGTGCATCTGGGCAACACAGTTCAGAATACTTTCATCAATAATGTTGGCGGATGGCGAGTAATTGCAACTACGCCCGTAGCCGTACTGCCCCCGCGCAAGGGTGCTCACGCGTAGCTCCACGTCATCGTCAGCGCTACGCGCTACGTCTGGGCCAAGTAAACATGAATGAACCTGGCCGTTCTTTCGGGCAAAAACCGTGCTTACTTGATCGTACTCTTAGGCCCTAGTTGCATCGCCATCCGCCAAGATTTCGAATGCATCTGGAGAAAACGATGTCCAGATGCAATCAAAATGTTGGTGGACGGCGAGTAGTGCGACGAGGCCCTTACTGGGCGTCACACCCTGCTCAGTAGGGCCTAGTCGCATACCTCTCCATCCGCCAACATTTTGAGTGCATCTGGGCAACCTTGAGTTCAGATGCACTCATAATGTTGGCGGATGTAGTGCAAGTAGGGCCTTGGCCGTACGCTTATTGGTCTAGGCGTCACGGAACGGCAGCCACTGTTGCAGTAATTTTTCGGATAAATTGCCATGCCTTCGACTCGTATTCGTATGTAGTCCTGAAACAACGTAGCGATGTAGCGATCTTGCATGCAGTGACGACGTAGCGACGTAGCGACCTTGCATGCAGGGAGCGCCACTCCCAGAGCGCAGGGAGGCGGCAGCGGTAAACTGGGGGCGCGCAGGAGGGGAAGCAGCTGATCGTTGGAGTGGTAGTCTGGTGTTCTGCGCAGTGATTTCAAGCCGGGATCGCTCCAGCCTGTCTGCACGCCGTTGTGAACCCTGATCGACGGGATGGCCATGTCGTTGACGAGTGCAGGTAGTCTCCATTCAATTGCACCACCCGGTGTGATTGCATGTGAGCGTCGAGATGCAGATTCAGGTGCCTGCGCAAGGAGAGTGCGGACATGGTTGTTATCCCGGAGTAGCGGAGGAGCGTCGACTCAAGCAGCTCCTTCGCTCTCTGAACTTGACTTCTGCCGGACGGAGCCGCATCTATGCGCTGCTCGCAGCGGTGTCCCGCTCAAGGTGGGACTCGGTTCCACGAGGCCAAGCAAGGTGGGACCTGGTTCCTCGAGGGCGAGCAGGAAGTCCCGTTCAAGACCATTTTGGCTGGCGGCAGCGAGATCTGAAGGTGACGAGGGCAGGAGAACGTCGTCTGGAGGTAACGAGGGAGGGGACGGCAGCAACCAGTTGCGCTTCGTACGATGGTTTAGATCGAAGTTGAGCACGTTCTTTCCCTCCGGAGAGGGACAGAGAGAGGCAAAGTCGGGGGAGAAAGGGAACTACAACGTCTACTACATTGTGAAAGATGGTGATACGCTGGAAGGTATCGCGGACAAGTTCGACGTCCCCCGCCATTTTCTGATTGAAGTCAACGATGTTGAGGGCAGTAAGAAGCTGAGTGCGGGTCAGGTTCTGTGGATTCCGCATGTGTACGAAGTGAAGAGGGGCGACACGCTGGACAGCATTGCGGAGAAGTTCGGTGTGCCCAAGTCGAGGCTGCGGGAGGTCAATGGTATTCAGGACGCTGATTCGATATCTAGCGAGGACGCATTGATAATCCCGCCTACGGAAGTTGAGAGCAGGGCGGGAGGGAACGGCCGTGAAGGAGAGCGCCAGGGTGTTCACACTGGGATGGGAGGATCGACGTCCGGCACGGCAGGGACGACGGGCAGCGCAGGGCAAGGAGGAGGATCAACGACGGGGACGGCTGGTAGGAGCGGTACCTCCGGAGGCCAAGGCGGAGGATCAACGTCCGGGGGGGCGGGTGGCAAATCTGCAGGGCAAGGAGGAGCTGGGCGCACGAGTGGCGCAGCCGCCGGGCAAGGAGGAGGATCAACGACGGGGACGAGTGGTAGTAGGGGTACCTCAGCGCAAGGCGGAACATCAACATCTGAGGTGGCGGGTGGCACCTCTACAGGGCGAGGAGGAGGGTCAACGACGGGGGCGTCGGGGACGGGTGGTAGGAGCGGCGCCACAGGGCAAGGCGGAGGATCAGCATCATCGACGACGGGGACATCGGGTGGGTCGGCAACCCGCGGAGGGCAGGGGGACGCAGGGGAAGGACGTGGACAGGGCACTGAGGGCAGGGGATCCGCTGGCCAGTAAAGCGGGTAGAAAGTGGTAACTCAGGGCAGGGGAGCCATTGGAAAGAGGAGGGTTAAGAGGGTTAAGAGGTTCGTCTCAGTTCACGAGACGCAGTGGAAGTGCTTCATGACAATGCGGGGACACCTATCGAGGAGGAAAAGGACTGGAAACGATGGCGTTAAACTTCCTCCTTCCGCCATTGAGGGTATGGACATGGAAAGTGGGACGCAAAGGGAGGTGGGTGCTGCTGAGGGTTAGGACGAGGGGTGGAGGATGTTCAGGGTGTGGATGTGGGAGGACCTTCAGGGTGTGGCTGGGTGGAGCTCGTGCCTTCCTCAGAGTGAGCTGTGCTCTATGATGAGGTGAGAAGAGGAGTGTGACAGATTGACAAGAAGTGCACTCGCGATGGCACTGAAGGTATTATATCTGCTTGGGTGTCTGGCGTCCGGTCCTCGTCAAACGGATGTGCTCGATGTAGAGTTAAACACTGTCAATAACTTGGTTTCGAGGAAGGCGAGGAGATGGAGGCCGAAGGAGAGCGTCCTCAAAGAGACGTCGCTGCACTGCCTACGGTCACGAAGCTTTACATCATAGGAGCCCAATGGAGGGGAGAGTCGCTACAGGGTCGCGAAGCCAGAGCTAGAAGCGACTTCGTTGGTTGGTTGACGGTTGTTTTTTTTTGTTGTTGACGCTCGTCGTGAGCTTCTTTTTTCCTGTTTTGTCCTGATTTTCGGCGCGAAGTTCTTTTATCTCTACAGTCAAGAAGGTGTACGTTAGAGACAGGAGTCCGAGGGAGGGATTATTCAATACCAGAGGAGGCGGAGCCAGAGTGTCGATGGAGTTGGGTTGACGGTCGGTTCTTGTTGTTGTCGTTGTTGTTGTCGTTGTTGTCATGGTTTTTATTCCTGTTTGGTTCGGATTTGACTGTTACCTCTTCAAAACCCCTCAGAATGTGAAAATCTACCTTCACAGACTTGGTTGTACATCAGAGGTGTCCGAGGGAGGGAAGAATCATTGAAGGGTTGCGCAGCCAGAGCTGCAAGGGGGGTCGGTTGAGGGTTGGCCCGTATAGTGTTCTTTTTGCTCCCGTTCGGTCCCGACTTCGAGGGTAGGGAAAGAGGTTGGAGGTTGATGTGCTGTTCCTGATGGTCCAGTTTCTTTCTCCACAAAATGCTGCGTATCGCGATAGTGTTGGGGTCTGCGAACAGGCCTTTTAGCTTGTACACATAGGATAGTATCACGGTATCTGACCGGCCTTACAGCTTGTATACATTTGTCGCGATGTGAAAGGGAAAGACGATAGTCCTGATTGTGGGAGTAAGAGATCTTCACAGTGGTATGTCGTCGGCTTTGCATGTCTTTTTTTTTTTTTTTAACGTCATTTTCCCGCCGAGGACAAGAAAAGAAAAAGAAAAAGGGGAAACGAGAACTGTCGGGGGGAGAAAATATCAAATGGACGACGTGAAGGGGTAGAAGTAGTAAACCTGTGAGGGCAGACTCATGCTAGCGCTTTCGTAAATGCATCTGACTGCAATTACGGCCGGAGTAGGATGAATACCCTTGATCGCTTTAGAATGTTTTTTTACTTTTTTTTTGGGAGCTTCAGAAAAATATAGAAACGCTGCCGACTAGTCGACTTTCTACTTGTTAATCGTTAGGGGAAAAAAATAGAAAATAGAAACGCCACCCGCAAGTCGACTTGCTCATTCCACATCCTGAATCATTCTCTTCCGATCTATTTTTAGCTTTTGAACGGTCAGATCATCCACAACGCGGTACCCTTGAAATGTTTCGGCGTGCTTTCCCTTTCAGGATCTTTCTTGGCGTTATCGGGCTGTTTTTTTTTTTTTTTTTTTTTTTGAACAAGCCTTGTTGATATTTCATTACAAACAGTTATGCAGTCGGGGCGGTGGTCCCCACAATTTTTTTTTATTATTTTTTTTTCTTCTCACCCGGAGTATCGGGCTGGTTTCCACTTTCCAATCCTTTATGTTTTTAGTTCCGATATATAGTTTTAGATTTCTCTTGAACTATGCGCTCATCCACAACGTGGCACCGCCAATATGTTTGGGCGTGTTTTCACTTTCAGGATCCTGTTTGGGCGTGTTTTCACTTTCAGGATCTTGCTTGGTGGTATCGGCTTCAACGCTTGTTGTGACTTGCAGTATCTTTCTTGTCGTAATGGAAAGACTCGTTACCTGGCACACATACGTGTGTTCAGGAGGTGTTGTCGTTCTTTGAATTCTTTTTTTTTTTTTTTT
>BFEA01000738.1:505981-550228 GCA_003427395.1 Chara braunii | reverse complement strand
AAAAAAAAAAAAAAAAAAAAAAGGAGGTGTGGAACGATGAATTTTCAGTCAACCCTCGAGTTCAAGTGGTGTCGAACGAGGCGCTTAGTTATTACTCTACATCCGCCAACATTTTGAGTGCATCTGGGCATCCCTGAGTTCAGATGCATTCATTCATAATGTTGGCGGATGGCGAGTAATAGCTACTACGCCCTTAGCCGTACTGCCCTCGTGCAAGCGTTCTCACAGGTAGCCCCACGTCATCGTCAGCGCTACGTCCTGGCCGAGTAAACATGAATGAACCTGGTTGTTCTTTCGGGCAAAAAACCGCGCTTACTTAGTATACTCTTACTGGGCGTCACACCTCCTTACTAAGGGCCTAGTCACACACCTCTCCATCCGCCAACATTTTGAGTGCATCTGGGCAACCTTGAGTTCAGATGCACTCATAATGTTGGCGGATGTAGTGCAACTAGGCCCTTAGCCGTACGCTTACTGGGCTGGGCGTCATGGATCGGCAGCCATTGTTGCAGTAATTTTTCGGATAAATTGCCATGCCTTCGACTCGTATACGTATGTAGTTCTGAAACAACGTAGCAACGTAACGACGTAGCAACCTTGCATGCAGTGACAGCGTAGCGACGTAGCGACCTTGCATGCAGTGATCGCCACTCCCACGCAGCGCAGGGAGGCGGCTGTGGTAAACTGGGGGTAGGCAGGAGGGGAAGAAGCCAATCGCTGGAGTGGGAGTCCGGTGTTCCGCGCAGTGATTTCAAGACGGGATCTCTCCAGCCTGTGTGCAAGCCATTGTGAACACCGATTAACAGGATGGCCATGGCGTTGACGAGCGCAGGTAGCCTCCATTCAATTGCACCACCCGGGCTGATTGCATGTGAGCGGCGAGATGCAGAATCTGGTGCCCGCGCAAGGAGAGTGCGGACATGGTTGCTATCCCGGAGTGGCGGAGGAGCGTCGACTCGAGCAGCTCCTTCGCTCTCTGAACCTGACAGCAGTCGGGCAGAGCGGCATCTAAGCGCTGCTCGCAGCGGTGTCCCGCTGAAGGTGGGACTCGGTTCCACGAGACCAAGCAAGGTGGGACCTGGTTCCTCGAGGGCGAGCAGGAAGTCCCGTTCAAGACCATTTTGGCTGGCGGCAGCGAGATCTGAAGGTGATGAGGGCCGGAGAACGTCTGGCGGTAGCGAGGAAGTGGACGGCAGCAACCCGTTGCGCTTCGTACGGTGGTTTAGATCGAAATTGAGCACGTTCTTTCCCTCCGGAAAGGGACAGAGAGAGGCGAAGTCGGGGGAGAAGGGGAACTACAACGTCTACTACACTGTGAAAGATGGTGATACGCTGGAAGGTATCGCGGACAAGTTCGACGTCCCCCGCCATTTTCTGATTGAAGTCAACGATATTCCGGGCAGCAACAAGTTGAGTGCGGGTCAGGTTTTGTGGATTCCGCATGTGTACGAAGTGAAGAGGGGCGACACGCTGGACAGCATTGCGGAGAAGTTCGGTGTGCCCAAGTCGAGGCTGCGGGAGGTCAATGGTATTCAGGACGCTGATTCGATATCTAGCGAGGACGCATTGATCATCCCGCCTACGGAAGTTGAGAGCAGGGTGGGAGGGAAAGGTCATGAAGGAGAGCGCCAGGGTGTTCACACTGTGAAGGAAGGATCGACGTCCGGCACGGCAGGGACGACGGGCAGCGCAGGGCAAGGAGGAGGAGCAACGACGGGGACGGCTGGTAGGAGCGGTACTTCCTGGGGCCAAGGCGGAGGATCAACGTCGGGGGGGGCGGGTGGCACATCTGCAGGGCAAGGAGGAGCTGGGCGCACGAGTGGCGCACCCGCCGGGCAAGGAGGAGGATCAACGACGGGGACGAGTGGTAGTAGGGGTACCACAGGGCAAGGCGGAACATCATCATCTGATGTGGCGGGTGGCTCATCTACAGGGCGAGGAGGAGGGTCAACGACGGGGACGTCGGGGACGGGTGGTAGGAGCGGTGCCACAGGGCAAGGCGGAGGATCAGCATCATCGACGACGGGGACATCGGGTGGGTCGGCAACCCGCGGAGGGCAGGGGGACGCAGGGCAAGGACGTGGACAGGGCACTGAGGGCAGGGGATCCGCTGGCCAGTAAAGCGGGGAGGAAGTGGTAACTCGGGGCAGGGGAGCCATTGGAAAGAGGAGGGTTAAGAGGGTTAAGAGGGTTAAAGAGGGTTAAGAGGTTCGTCTTAGTTCACGAGACGCAGTGGAACTGCTTCATGAATCATGGCAATGCGGGGACGCCTATCGAGGAGGAAAAGGACTGGAAAAGATGTCGTTAAACTTCCTCCTTCCGCCATTGAGGGTATGGACATCGGAAGTGGGACGCAAAGGGAGGTGGGTGCTGCTGAGGGTTAGGACGAGGGGTGGAGGATGTTCAGGGTGTGGATGGGGGAGGATCTTCAGGGTGTGGCTGGGTGGACCTCGCGGCTTCCTCGGAGTGAGCTTTTGAAGGCGCCTTTCGCTCTATTATGAGGTGAGAAGAGAATTTGACTGATTCACAAGAAGTGCACTCGCGATGGCACTGAAGGTACTACATCTGCTTGGGTGTCTTGCGTCCGGTCCTCGTCAAACGGATGTGCTCGAGGTAGTGTTAATAGTAGTAGCATGGTTTCGATGAAGGCGAGGAGGTGGAGGCCGAAGGAGAGCGTCCTCAGAGAGACGTCGCTGCACTGCCTACGGTCACAAAGACTTACATCATAGGAAACCCAATGGAGGGGAGAGTCGCTACAGGGTCGCGCACCCAGAGCTACAAGCGAGTTGGTTGGTTGACGGTTGGTTTTTGTTGTTGTTGACACTCAGTCGTCGTTAGCTTTGTTCTTTCCTGTTTTGTCCTGATTTTCGAGGCGAAGTTCTTTTATCTATAGTATAGGAATGTCTACAGTCAAGAAGGTGTACGTTAGAGACAGGAGTCCGAGGGAGGGATTATTCAATACCACAGGAGGCAGAGCCAGAGTGTCGATGGAGTTGGGTGACGGTCGGTCCTTGTTGCTGTCGTTGTTGTTGTCGTTGTTTTCATGCTTTTTTGTTTTGTCCTGTTTGGTTCGGATTTGACTGTTACCTTCACAAAGTGAAAACCCCCTCAGAATGTGAAAACCTACCTTCACAAACTTAGTTTAACTTGGTTTACAACCATCAGAGGTGTTTGAGGGAGGGAAGAGTCATTGAAGGGTTGCGCAGCCAGGGTTGCGCTGCAAGGGGGGTCGGTTGAGGGTTGGCTCGTATAGTGTTTTTTTTGCTCCCGTTCGGTCCCGACTTCGAGGGTAGGGAAAGAGGTTGGATGTTGATGTGCCGTTCGCTGATGGTCTAATTCCTCTCTCCACAAAGTGCCGCGTATCGCGATAGTATCGCGATATGTGACCATGCCTTTTAGCTTGTATACGTAGGATAGTACCACGGTATCTGACCGGCCTTACAGCTTGTATGCATTTGTGATTAGCGTGCGGTGTGGAAGGGAATGACGTTAGTCTATATTGTGGGAGTAAGAGATCTTGACAGTGGTATATCGTCGGGTTGTATGTCTTTTTTTTTTGCATGTCATTTTCCCGCCGAGGACAAGAAAAAAAAGAAAGAGGGGAAACGAGAACTGTCGGGGGGAGAAAATATCAAATGGACGGCGTGAAGGGGTAGTAGTAAGTAACCTGTGAGGGCATACTGATGGTAGCGCTTTCGTAAATGCATCTGACTGCAATTACGGCCGGAGCAGGATGAATCTGACTGCAAGTACGGCCACAGCTTAGTAGAAAAATCGCAGTGGAGTATGCCCTTGATCGCTTTAGATTTTTTTATTTTTTAAGTTTTAGAAAAATATAGAAACGCTGCCGGCAAGTCGGCTTCCTACTTGTTAATCGTGAGGGGAAAAAAAAAGAAAATAGAAACGCCACCCGCAAGTCGACTTGCTGATTCCACATCCTCAATCAGTCTCTTCCGATCTATTTTTAGCTTTTGAATGGTCAGATCGTCCACAACGCGGTACCCCTGAATTGTTTCGGCGTGCTTTCCCTTTCAGGATCTTTCTTGGCGTTATCGGGCTGTTTTTTTTTTTTTTTTTTTTTTTTTTTTTTTCTCTGTTTCTACTGTTTTTGGTAAAAAACATGCATTGTATATACTGGCCGGTTTTTTTTTTTTTTTTTTTTTTTTTTTTTTTTTTAACAAGCCTTGTTGATATTTCATTACAAACAGTTATGCAGTCGGGGCCGGGGTCCCCACAATTCCCACCCGGAGTATCGTGCTGGTTTCCACTTTCCAATCCTTTTATGTTTTTAGTTCCGATATGTAGTTCTAGATTTCTCTTGAACTATGGGCTCATCCACAACGTGGCACCGCCAAGATGTTTGGGCTTGTTTTCACTTTCAGGATCCTGTTTGGGCGTGTTTTCACTTTCAGGATCTTGCTTGGCGGTATCGGCTTGGCAACGCTTGTTTTGACTTGCAGTATCTTTCTTATCGTAATGGAAAGAGTCGTTACCTGGCACACACACGTGTGCTCAGGAGGTGTTGTCGTTCTTTGAATTCTTTTTTTTTTTTTTTTTTTTTTTTCTGTGTTAAGTCTTTGAATTTTCGTCTGCGTTCATTTGGCTACGAGACAGTGAATTGAATTTCGGTGATAGTGGTCGGGAGGTGCGCAAGAGTGGAGACGACGTTTGGGAGGTGGTGGTTGGGAGGTGGGCGACAGTGGAATGCAATTTGTCGTATAAAGTCGATTCATATTTGGGATTGTATGCAGGGTCGAGTTCAATTCTGTTGAGGCCGATGTATTGGTGTACCGTGGTCGCACTGGTCGGGATGGGGCATGCAAGTGGAACTCAATTTGTTGTTTACATTTCGCGAAGGGCTGAGTTGGCTAAATGGAATCTTTTGACCAAAAGAGGCATTGTATTCTTTTTATTTCGAATTTTGCGGGAGGATGGTAATAAATTACTAATAATCGCTGACTGAAGCAGAGGCACTGTGGAATTTCATGTGGTTGAAGTCTTGCGTTTTGGTTGTATCGAGTGTGACGCTGTCCTATATGAGACCGACGATGCGTTTTTGGCTGTATTGAGTGTGTGCTGGGTGCGCCAGGCGTTAGTCTCTCTCTCTCTCTCTCTCTCTCTCTCTCTCTCTCTCTCTGTGCTCTCTCTCTCTCTCTCTCTCTCTCTCTCTCTCTCTCTGTGTGTGTGTGTGTGTGTGTGTGTGTGTGTGTGTGTGTCTGTGTACCGAGCGTGACGCTGTCCTATATGCGACCGACGACGCGCTTTTGGTTGTACTGAGTGTCCGCCAGGGGTTAGTCTCTCTCTCTCTCTCTCGCTCTCTGTCTGTGTGTGCGTGTGTGTGTGTGTGTGTGTGTGTCTGTGTGGACTCTCTCGTTCTCTCTCTCACAGTGTTATGTTCGACAGGCGGTCTTTTGGTGTGCGCCAGGTTTTTTGTCTGATTCTCTTCTCTCTCTCTCTCTCTCTCTCTCTCTCTCTCTCTCTCTCTCTCTCTCCCCCCTCCCCCCCCGCCCACCGAATGAATGTTGAGTTTGTCACAGTCAGGCAGCGCATCTCACGACCTGCGGCCCAGGCATTTGCATTGAACTTCATTATGTTTGGTAGCTTTGCCTGGGGCGGACTCTGACAGCTCCTCTTCAAAGCATGAATGTGATCTTTCGCTGGCCTTTTGTATAAACGTGATTTTATTGTCCTTTCTGAGACCTGATTTTAGTGGCCTTTTTATTCAAAGGGCTCAGCAACAACGGTCTTTTCACCCTGTAATCACTCACGTGTGTTATTGCAGTGGCACTTCCTCTTGGCGCAAGGCCTCTGATTTGACACATGTGGGGTCCTGCTTCTACGTTAATGCGGCCTAGGCCGCTGTCGGGCTTGGGGCCCTTAGACAGGTTAACAAGGCATAACAGACGGGTATTGCATTCTTGCTGTCCCAATTTTCATGTTTCATTGCACAAATACATTAGCTTTCTTTTAACTCGCGTTTACATGCAACAATAATGTAACGAGCAATAGATAGTAGTTTTTTTTTCCTAAACCATCTAGCTTCCGACGGAGGTTGAGACTTGAATGTTACCTTGTACTGCTTCTGCGGTCTTCCTCTGCCACCTGTAGAGAAGTAGCCATGTTCTAGAATCTTTTTTAACTTCATAGCTTCCGTTCATGGAGGGTGGGAAAACATATGGTCTGTTAGGATACTCGTCTCCACTTACGGCAAAAGTTTAGACGCGTGAAAGATAAGATAGGTCTTAAGGCGTGGGGGTACATCAATTCCGTAGGAAGGCCCAACGGCATTCCCAATCACTTTGACAACTTCCCAGGATCCATAATAAACAAACAATAGTTTTTTAGACATATTCTGTTCAAAGGAAAACTCTTTAGACTTCACCCATACCAGATCACCTTCTTGAAGTTGGGATGACAATTGATGGTTGTTGGCCTGCTCAATCATTTGCAGTTGGGCTTTCAATATATTTCTTACTCTGTTTTTGACTTCTGCATGTAAAATTGCAACTTCATGAGTTCTTGGGGTAGCCTTTGGATCTGGTCGTGAGTCAGAGCATTGATGGGACGACGAGGCTTCCAACCTTTGTGAAGTGCATTTGGTGTTCTCCCCGTAACAATATGTATACTGTTATTATATGCAAAGTTGTTGACATAGATGATTCCTTTGTTCAGTTTGGTCATTCATTCCAAGGTGTATACCCGACATCATGGTCAATCTAGTCTCATAGACTTCCTCCATCTTTGTCATTGAAGTCAAGTGAACCGAAGAGACTGTTCAGAGACGATAGTCTTTGGGAATCCATATTCTGAAACCCATCACACCTGAAACTTTTGGATGACTAGTTCAGTCTTAGCTTTGTCCATCAAAGGAATGAACATAACATACTTTGAGAATCGATCTGCAATCACCATTACTTGACTATTATCGTTTCGGCTCTTAGTGAGGCTCACGAAGTCAATGGAAATAGACTCATCTGACTTACTTTGAATAGGTAGTGGTTTCAATAGTCCCAATGGATTTCTATGCGACGGCTTATTCCTCTAGAAAACAAGACAAGTTTGCACATATGCAGTGTATCCTCCCTCATTCCTTCTCATTTAAAGCGTTTCCTTACATGTACAAAGGTCTTTTTAAAATCGAAGTGTCCCTCAACATCTTGACATTCCACACTAATGATACTCTTAATTGGCTCCTTGTATGGAATCAAAAGTCGTTCTTCGGTCTTATTAATAAAGAAAAGTAAATTATCAGTCATTCTATACTCAGGAAAGTTGTAGATTTCTCTGTAGGGTTCCAATAACAAGACTTCATATCGATGATATCAAGTCATCGACATAACCCTTATGAATCGGTTATTTCTGTTCATTCTCAATATCGAGGTAGGGGACAATTGCTCCAAAGCGTCTGCATACCTCAATAAAGCATTGACAACCACATTAGACTTTCCTTTAATCGTTTCCAGTTCAAAGTCTAATATGTTTATGAACGTGGATCATCTGACTAATTTGTCAGAGAGTAAAGGTTGGGTTTTGAGCCACTTCAAGGTAGAGTGGTCAGAATAGACAGTGAAGTGTCTCCCTAATAAGTAGTGTTTCCAAGTGTCCAGTGGAGCGACTAAGACATACAATTCTCTTTCGTAAGTGTAGTTAGCCACTTTGTCTGAGGGCAGTCGTTTTGGCATAAATTCTATTGATCTATATCGCTTACTTAGATTACTCTCATCTTGCTGAAGTACAATACCAATCCCATATTGGCATGCATCAGTGGTGACAATGAAAGGGACAGAAGGATCAACAATCTTTAGGAAAGGGTAGTGAGTTAGTACATGTTTTAATTTTTCAAACAAGGACTGACATTCTTTGTCCCACAACCAAGACTTTTTCTTCTTCAGTAGTCTTCTTGTAGTATTTGCCAATTTATTTACAGAATCATATCGCAAGACATGTTATTCTCGATTAAGAAAGACGGTTCATGCAATATTTGTTTGCCTTCCTTAGTACGAAAATAACATTTTACATGATCGACATATTGAAAAATTGTGATCATGCTCTTATCTTCCCATATAGACGTGATAGGTCATGGCAAGTCCTTTACCTACATTTCTAGATGCAGTTTACAAATTGCCTTCGTTGAGATGTAGGACTGCGTTGATCCTGGATCTAACAACGCATTTACTGGTGTATGTGCAACTTCAATGTTTACGATCGTCAACTCACCCTTAGTCTCCATTTTCTTAGCCCACAAACTTTTTAAAGCTATGATTTATTTTCCAAGCTCGTTAAGGGAATAGTCTAAAGAGACAAAACATAAGACAGTGTCAGGGTGTTCCTAATGACGGGCCCAAGAAGATTCATCCTCTATATGAGTCGAGGGGTTGAAAGGGGTGATTGACGCCTTACCTTCAACGCCTTAACTAAATCCGTCAACACAGTAGGAAAACAAGCAACTCCTACTGGCTGCTCCCTTTTGGGTTCCAAATGAGTGGACACCATGCTATGATGTGGCCTGCATTGCCACACTTAAGACACTGCCTATTGTTTATTTGGTTTTGCCACTCTTCTCTACGCAGTCCAATCTTTTTCCAAGGCTTGCGGACTGCAATGTTGGGGTGCTTAGAAAAGGATCGTGGTCTCTTATTCTTACTCCAAGAACTGGTACCTACCTTGTTGGTCACCGCATCAGTAACGCCACTCTTTCCTTACGCACTGTTGTCACCTACTCCTCCCTCGGCCTCTTTAAGGGGTAGCTACTCCATCGCGTTATCGTAAAAAACGACGAGCATATGGTCCTATAACTTTTGTCGTAATAGAACACGGTTCCCATACCTTCCTACCGGACCATTCTTCACTACGGATGCATAAGTTCCTTCAGTTGTGCAGTCATCTGCTCGCTTTGTACCGCGAGGTTGTAAAACTGTTTATAGTTATACTTATCGGATTTCGCTTCAACGGCGAGATGACATCGGATGGGTTTTAGCAATGCTCGTGAGTCGTGAGAAGATATGAAATACTTGATTATCCTGCAGGTTCAAACCAGGTACTTGCAACAAGCAATCAACTTCACAAGACAACATATCGACAGTTGTCCAACACTTTTGCCCTATGGTAAAGAGCTCATCAAAGACTTTATCGGTCGTCGGTTTTTGAAGAAATCCCCTAAGGGTCATTGTTTTGGCCCACTCCCCAATATCTTCGAAGCCAACAACGTTGGCTTCGGACAACAATCATTCCTTTGCTACCTAACCCAAACATGAGGTAGTGAAAGCCACTTGGCTTTCTGGCTCTACCGATGAAGTACTACAATAAGTTTCGACCTCCGCAATTCAGAGCAACAAGTGCCCTCCTCGCTTTCCATTACAAGTAAAAGGTAATTTAATCCTTACCTTTTGTTTTCTTTTTGGCGTCTCTGCTTTCTTGGCTGGTTCTTTCGTGGCGGGTTCTTCATTATTTTTTACCAGTGTCTTGGAACTTTTGGGAGTCTCCGACATCACCCTCATTATTTTCATTGGATCTTTCATTAGTTTCTCCTGGTGTTCTTTCTTCTCTTCCCTCTTGGCCTCCTCCACGCCTCTTCTTGCACCACCTTGTACTTCCCCTTAACGAGTCCGGTCCCTGCCTGCAATGCGGCGGTGTTACTGTCAATCTTCATTTTCAGGTGAGCGAGATAAACCATCATGTTATTCAAAATAGATACAAGGTCGGTCTTTGTTCCCTCAAATTTAAACCACTGTCTGATCTCATCTACTTTTTTTTCTTGCTGTTCTTTTTTTATTTTCATTTTTCTGTATTCTTCCGTCTTTCATCTCTCTGCATTCACTGCAACGTCCAATTGTTTAATATTTTCCTCCATTATTTCTTCAGACATTTCGGTTCCCTCACTTCTTCCCTTCTTTCCATTTGGTCGCTCCCTGTTCATTGAGCGTCCCAAAATGCTCTGCCACAAATTGATCAAGCGCTATTCACGCTTGATCACTAGTGTTGTACCTTTTTTGAGTTTTTTCCTGACCTCCATCATCTAGGCCGAAGTATCAGCTTTCTGTAATTCGGTTTCTGCAGCGAGCAAATCGAACAAGGTGCTTACATGCTATCAAACTTCGGGGCCAACATTTTGTACTTCATCGAGCAAAGTACAAAGACGAGTCAGCATCAATTGCAGTCGTTCATCTATCTGACCATGTGTCCACAACACCCTCTTTTCTTCATAAGCAAATTGTGTGAGAGTAATGGGATAGAAAAAAAAGGGTATTTATCTCGGTAGAATGAAGACACTTAAACATTTTTAGATGAAAGACATTTTCGCAGTGTGTGTTCGCCGCACAATAAATAATTATAAGACAATAATAAATTTCACGACCACACTTAATTTTAATCTCCTAAAGCAAGAAATAAATAATGGAAAATAATTAAGGAACAATTTTCATTTACTCTTATTTCTAACTTTTGTTGTCTGTCCTATGGGTGATGACGTCTTAATGAGAGTGCACTGGTACCGCAGCCACCACCAGTGTGATCAAGACACAACAACAAAGGTGAGTATGCAGGACAACCATAAAACAACCAAAACAAGTGAGTAAGTCAGCCAACACAACAACAACAATCATTTGTCAGGATCCTTTCCTCTTCGGCTGCACGATCTGCAAAAACCAATGCGGTCAGGCACAAGGGTCGACGTGTAGCACTATAGCCAATCGTGAAGTTGTACCGCCCGCGAGCACAGAAGTGCAAATATCAACTTCTCACCAGCGGCAGGGCACACCCGCTGCCATATGTCACCCTGGCATATGAACGCAACACCTCTACGCCATCTACGGCGTTGTCATGCCAGCGTTCACGGAGTAGTCAATATATAGTCTCTCGATAATATGCGCGCACGGAGTAGTCAATGTATAGTCTCTCGATAATAATCGAGCGCGTTAATAAACACATTTCTTTCCATTCACGCGCGACACCTCCCACTTACCTGGGCGCCATGTGGCGCCTGACAACAGATTGCGACGAAAAAGGTAAGCTCTGATACCAAATTGTAATGAATCCAGTCTGTAGGATACTTGTCAGCTACGAATCCCCCCCGGCGATGGCCAAGCGAGGCGAGGTCCGCGGCCGCGGCCAGGTCCGCGACTACGGCAAGGTCCGCGACCTCGCGACTTCGCGGATGCATGGAGGCCGCTAGAGAGGGGCACAACGAATTTGAGTGGTGGCATGGGGCGATGCATCCCGAGCCCCACGCCCTCAAGCAAAAAAAAACAAAAAACAAACAATTTTTTTTTGGGGGGGGGGTGTGGCAGTGAGTGAAGATTTTTTTTTTTTTTTTTTTTTTTTTTTTCCCCTTGATTGATTGATGGATTGATTGATTGATTGGTGGGGGCGGGGTCCCCCCCCCACCCCCCACACGAGCACACACACACACACACGTAGTACTGTACATTTTCATGTTCTAGCGGAAGATTCATTCGATTTTACCTTTTTTTTTATTGATTGTTTGATTTATTGATTGTTTGATTTATTGATTGGTTGATTGATTGATTGGTGCAGGCGGGGTCGCCCCCCCAGCCCCCCCCACCCCCCCACACACACACACTCAGTTTTTTTGTTCGTCAGTCTTTCTTCTCTTGTCTGTCCTCCCTCTGATTTTATTTAAGTTTTCTTGTGTGTCCAACTGAGCACCCTTAAGTAGTGCCAAACAGTACGTGGTTCCTCGTTTGGAGTGCCTACTGCACTCTTATGGGGGCCGCTCGGTTCGGGATGTCTGTGTTGGCTGTAGGTGATGACGGATGCTCGTCGGAGTGTCTCCGAGACTCTCCCTGGCTTAGTGAGTGGTGGGAACCAACAGTCTGCGGGGTTCAATTATGATGTAAGTAGGTCATGTGCTGCTTTGCTCCGTGTTGGATATGTGGACGTCCTCGTCTACGCTCCGCCGTTGCCATGTTGCCTGAGTCCCGCTTGCTTCGCATGTGGTTCTTTGCAGGTTGATGTGTTTGTTGTGCGGTGTGGCTGTGTTGTTGGTGTTACGTTGTGCTTCGATGCTCTGTCGCCGTGCTGCTCATCCGCTGGCCATGCCTTCCGTGTTTGCTGCTTGATGGCCTTGTTGGTTGGTTGCCTTGTTGCGTGTGTCTTGTGCTTCGCTCCACGGTTGCCGAGTTGCTCGTTCGGTCGCCTTGTTGTCTCTTGCAGTATGGTTGCCTTGCTTGTGTTGCCTTGTGCTTGACGACATGGTTGCCGTGCTGTTTGTCCTGCGTGTCATGTCGTTCTTTGCAGTCGCTTTTGGCGTTGTGCAGGCGTGTTGCCTGGTGCTCCACAAGGTTGCTGCCCTCTGCTATGTTCTGCTTGGGGACAGTCTGCCCTCAAGAAGGGTCAAAGGGTTCATGACCCAAACCATCAAATACTAGGAATCCGCAGCTTGTTGAGGGTTAAGCCTCCTGATGAGTCGATGCAACTCCGACGAAACAATCTTTCATCATCTTTTTATTTTTTTCAGTCTTTCCTTTGTTTATACTTGTATTTTTTTCGGGTGTTGTTTTTGCATTGTCGTTGTTTCTCTTGCTGTTGTTTCACTCGCTGCCTTACACTGTTTGCTTGCCCATCCGTCTACCCCAAGCCTTTCACCCAGTGTGCTTTGATGTTTTGTGTTGTTTGCTTGCCCACCCGCCTCTCCCTTGCCCTCCAGCCTTTCGCTACTGCACGTTGTTTTATGCCTTGTCGATTGTCTTATGTCGTTTTTTTTCGGCTTGCTGTCCTAAGCTGCGACTGGTTGTAATTGTCTTTTGCTTTCCTTTTGTGGTCTTGTGGCCTAATGCCTTCTGGGAAGTTCGGGCCATGGTCCTAAGGTGTTGGTGGGATTGGTGAAAGATAGTGGTCGATGAATGCACATCTGTTGCTTTTGTGTTTGGGGTGTATGAGCCTTCTTCATACGATGTGGATCACTCAGCCTTCTGATGGTATGACTTTGGGTTGCCTCGATTAGCGTCGCGGTAGCGTCCAGTCCTCATATAAAACACACACATACACACACGTACGTTCACACACTGTAAGAAGGAAACAATAAAAGAATGGAAAAAAAAAACTATTTTTTTTTTTCCATTCCTTGATTTTTTCCTTATTAAAAAAAAAAAAAAAAAAAAAAAAGTAAGAGTGAAAAATCCAAAGAACTGCAAACCAAAAATCCCCCCCCTATAAAAAACTTTTTTAAAAATCTTTTTTTCAATTTCTCTTCTCCACCTTTTATGTTTTTTATTTTTTATAATTCCAAAAAAACAAAAGGGGTTGCAGGGCTTTAAAATCCTTACAACCCCCCTTTTTTTTTTGGCCTATTAAATAAATTAGGAAAAATACGGTAAATTCATGTACACGGCGCGGACGAGGCCAGTTGCAGACGCGACCATATATTTGGCCGCCCTCCGAGCTCGACCCCGCGGACGCATTCGCAGGTGTTTCATAGCTTGTTAGATGTCTCGTAGCCAATGGACGAAGAGAAGAGAGGGGGATTACATAGATTCTACGTGACACCCCAGACCGCGGATCCTGCGGCCTAGGAGGCGGCCGAGGAGGCCGAATGCGGGCCCCACCGAGTTTTTGCACGGCCGCCCCAGGCCCAGGCGGGGGCGAACGCGGGCAAATGGCGCGCACGCGCGGACGACGCACGTTGGCCTCTATGGCCCTGTTACAAAAAAATAAAAATAAATAAAAAATTTGGGGGGGTGTTTTTTGGTATGTAAAAGAAAAATAAAGAAATAAATAAATAAATATTGATTGATTGATAGTTTTTTTGATTGATTGATTGATTGATTGATTGATTGATTGTGGCATACTGCATAGCCACACTGGCCCTGCAGGGCCCGTCCCGGACTTTCAGCCCAAAAGCCTAAAAGTTAGGGCTTACAGGCCCCGGTCGTTTCAGCCTGGAAGCTGAAATACGAGGGCCTGCAGGCCCTATTCCGTTTTAGCCTACTTCTGGGTCTTTCTGGCCCAGGGCTTTTCCAGCCTAAAACGGAGTGCCTTTTTCAGACCCTCATTGTTTCGACCGCCCCTACGACTCAGGTACGAATACAGGGTTTCGGAACAGGCCAGAAATAGCCTGTTCCTCACGAGCTTGAGCAGGAGTTGCAGCGGCAGCCCCTGCCTCCGATCGGCATTGGCAAGAGCAACCTCCTGGACTGCTCGCCTGCGGTCAGGAGGCACCCGGTAGTACATAGGCAGTTCCCATGCACTTCCCGGGTAGGTAGTTGTCAGTAGGACGAGTAGTCTTCAGGATTCGGTCGCAGCACTTAGGAGGAGCGCTGCTGTAGTCTTCAACGCTAGGAAGTAGTCTTCAGCGTTAGCTGTAGTCTTCGATGCTGGGCGCCATAGCCATAGCAGTAGTCTTCAACGCTGGGCGCTGGTAGGTGGTAGATCGTAGAGTGGGGAGAGATACTGGCGGAGGCCAGTGGTACTTACCTGTGGCGCCATCGCTTCAGCTCCATCTTCGAGGTACCTGCATCAAGGCGCCAACTTCACAGGTTAGTACTGGACACAGAGAGAGAGAGAGAGTTCTTCTTCTTTCTCTTCTAAGTCCACCATCTCTTCTCACCCTCTCACCACCTGACTTCTCTAACTACGACAGAGAGAGACAAAGTTGTGACCTGAGACTTGACGACATTGGATCCAGACTTGACATTTGGGATTCAGACATTTTGACGAGGGACTATTTGGGCCTGTGCGAAGACTTGGTGTTGAAGACATTCCCATCTTCCCCTCCTCTTCGTCTAACCCCCTTCCTCTTCGTCTGTGTATGGTAGGGGCTGGCGCAGTCTTCCTGTGTGAAGCGCCAGACCTCATTCATACCGTTATGTTCAGAGCTGCATTGCAATATTGATTGTCGGATCATTGGTATCTAAGTCTTCCGCTTTGCTATCTTATGCTTTGTATTGAGAGGTCGGTTCTTGTTCTGGTCTGCAACGTTACAGTATGCAACATTGATTGATTGGTGGGGAAGGGGTCCTCCCTCCCCTCCCCGGGCTCCCACCGGCACACACACACACACACACATATATAAAATAATAATAAAAGTTATAATCTTAGTTAATAATAAATCTTTTTTTAATAATAAAATAAGTAATAATAGAATAATAAAATAATTGAATGTTAAATAATTAAATAACTATATAAGTAATATCAATGAAATAATCATAATATAATAATAATGATAATAAGTAATAATAATAATAATAATAATAATAATAAAATAAATTAAGTTAAATAAATAAAAATTACTATAAAAAAATAATAAAACTTACCACCAACCCGGATTCAGCTTTGTGTATGCTGCATATCTTATAAATTAAAGAATACTGTTACATTAAATTTTTAAATAGGGCCTTCGCATACCCAGTACTCCCCCAATAAACTACTGAATACGATTTCACGATATGGCACTCACCACGCCTCCCACAAAATGGAAACTATATCTTTTTATGCCAAACATACATTGACTGTAACACTGTTATGGGTCTGCATTGTAATATATACAATGCCACTGATAATATAACTATACAACCCTCCCACGCAATTTTAAAAAAAAAACGTTTCACACACGGTACCGCACTCCTAAGCAAATACACCCGCAACGCACAACACCACCACCCTAAAACGACACAACCGAGCATGCAACGAAAAGACACAGCACACGCGTGCTCGACAGTAAAAGAACCGACAAAACACTGATCCCGCCATAGTCAAAACTCCCCCTTATGAAAACGACAGTCGATAAGACAATACCCCACGGGCCGATACGCATACAGACAAAAGAACAACTGTACAACACTGACTCCTCGACGACCGTACCCATGCACACACTTACCTGATGCAATTGTACCACGACTCACCCAAAATTTCAACGCAACCCACACCCTGATGCTCCGTACCTATCAAACATCACCCAGTGATTACCTCCCCCTAGGCCCCTCATTTCTTGTTAAAATAACACACGCTACCGTCACCCTCGCATAACTTTAAACGACGCAAAACAAGAAGTCGCAACACGACGCTTAAAACCCACAATAACTCGGATACACCACATACACCCCTCATAACTGGGCTTCAAACTCCGCCAAAATGGATCTCCTGCCCCTACCCCCAACCTACCTTACCTTTGGTATACCCTCCTTATACACCTAAGTTTCCTATCATATACTAATCCCCTGCAGGTTGCACACCCTCCTTATTATGCATCATATATTCAAGAGATATAGTTTTTTCCATAACCGTTGGCGTCCCTATGCACTAGCACACGAGTTCTCGCCTGCATGACATGCTCCTGTACCTCCTTCACGGCACAACTGTTCCTCCGGTTCGGAGAGAGGTTCACCTAGCAGTTCCTGCTCCTGGCGTCGGTGAGAAGTACGTCCGTTCACCGGACGCTTAGCTTACGCTGAACAGCGATCTGACGTTTCGCTATGCAAGTGCACACAGTGCTATGGCGGCGACTGATCCTCAACCTGCACCGATCTTGACCTCTTAGGTAAGGAATTCTAACCATGGTCTACCTCCTGCGCACTCTCCCCCTTCTATCCCATGCTTCCCTGCTCTCTCGAAGCGACCTTTTTTATTTCTTTCCCAATACTGCTAACCGAAGCTAACACTAATCCCTCTGATGAGCTGCTATGGGTGCTAGGCAGCGAAAAGCGCGCTTAAGGGCGTGCACCCCCCCTACGATTGGGACTTGTCCCTCTCCTAACATCTAACCTACTAACACTAATTAGTAATCCCACCATGCTCCTTAAAATAACTCCCCCAACTCCTTTCTTTTTTCCCCCCCTTCACTCCCCGTTTATCTAATGATTTTGGATGTCATTCGAGTCTCCCTGCATAATGTACATGCAGACTAACTACTAATGGGATCTTCGTGAGCTCCACCACAGGTTTCCCACGCCACGTGGGATGGCCGTGTTTCTTGCACAAACCCCCCCCCCCCACACACACCCACGCGCACACACACACACACACACACACAACCGCGCACGCACACACACTCTCTCTCTCCTCTCTCTCTACGCTTTCTTTCTCTCTCTCTCTCTCTCTCTCTCTCTCTCTCTCACACACACACACACACACACACACACACACACACAATCAATCAATCAAATCAATCAAATCAATCAATCAACCAAACCAATCAAGATTGATTTGATTGATTGGTTTGGTTGATTGATTGATTTGATTGATTGATTGATTGATTGATTGATTGATTGATTGATTGATTGATTGATTAATTGGCTCTCTCTCTCTCTCTCTCTCACACACACACACACACACACACACACACACACACACACACATACACACACACATACACACACACACACACACACACCAACCCCAGCCTTACCGTTTTTTTCCTTTATTTGTTTCAAATTTTGCATCTTGATTTTTTTTTAACACCCAATTTCCCGACACAAACCCGAAAAAAAATTCTAAAAAAATACAGGACAACTCAGCGACCATGTCCCTCATGAAAAAAAAGTCAAAAAAAAATTGTGCTTTTCTTTTTATTTATTTTTAAATAATTTGTTTAAATCGATTTTCATTTTTCATTTTTAAAAAATCTTAAACGAGGTCGGATTCCAGAATAAAAAATATAGGACTGTAGGGTTTTGCAAACCCTGCAACCCTATACATATATATATATATATATATATTACGTATTTTTAGGGGTATAAAAAAAATATTAAAAAACCAGGCCGTAGACAGGGCCTCATTGGCCACGGCCGCTACCGACTTTTTCGGCCGCGGCGGCCGAACTGCCCGTGGCCTAGGCCGCGGGTGTCACGTAGGACAGATTAGAAGGTGGAAGAGATAGTATCCATCAATTACCACCAAGATAGTAGCCCAACATTTTTGACTCCTTATCCGTGCTTCTCCAAACAGTGTCCAATGACGAGTCTGACAGGTCCTGATCACATCAAAGTGCCACGTTGCACAGTTCTCCTGTGAATATGTTCAGCAGCGTACAGTATCGACATCACCAGCATGTAAGTATCCTCTCTCTGTGAATCATCCACAGATCCCAATCTCCCTGCTTGTCACGTCCAACTCAACAATGAAGACCCTGTGGCAAATGCCTTGTCAGTAATGAAGACAGAGTGACATGTGCCACATCCGCAATGTCGAAGACAGCGTGGCATGTGCCACGTTAGCAGAGGCTGGTCCCAAGGCAGAAGGGCACCAGCAATCAAGCAGCACTCTCGCGTCGTCGTCCGAAGTGCCATTGAGCAGCCAGCGTCTAGCCAGCGTCAAGCTAGCGTCTAGCCAGCGTCAAGCCAGTGTAATGTCAGCATAGCAAGACTGAATGTAATGTTGACTCCCTGGAGGCAGGGGTCTTATGTAGCATTAGACCTGGTTAACCTGCCTCAGGTCTCCCACCCACGGTGGATCAGATTGACTTGCAGCCGATGAAGAAATAAAGCATGAKGAGTACTCKTGGCTACTATCCATRTTTARCAAAGAGTACTCATCTAGGGACAGTCCCRTCGGAGATSGCCCCACTCCTGGGCCCCATCAAGGAAYCCAGGTGAGATCCCAATCCACAATCGCAGGCTGGAGTGCTGAAATGMTGCGGAGAAGCCCAACCAATGAGACCCTCTGCCCTACGCCCCCTAATGGGGATTCAACAACTTTCGACAGGAGGTGTCGAGAAGYATTCTCTGACAACTTGCGAATTTTCTTCCTGTCTCCAATTTTGACAGGCTATMCGAAATCGTGTTYTTGACAGTGGTGTGGTGAGCCCCTTTATGGGGAAGATGCACACGTACTTTCTTTATTTTGTCAGTGGTGTGGCRATTCCCCTAGTATGGGCTTTGCCCATCCACACACCCTGCCCCATGCCCCATGCTTAGAGCCTCGTTCGACACCACTTGAAAATACTTGAGTTTCTAGTGCACACTAAACGAGAAATTGTGATGAATTTAMATTTACTCGATTTCTGGTTCCATGTAYACTTGAGGAAACCCTTGAACAGGATGCACTTGARACCCAACTCCACGGCATGACCAATCCTGGACCAGGATAGCCTGCTGGAAAAAAAGAAAAGCGAAAAAAAGGGCYCACTTGAGRTGCTGGCGGTATCCGCTGGCACTTGAACTCAAGGTACCTTCGATAAATTCAAGGGCAATTTTGGCTGYGTCGCCCGTGAGTTTCAAGGGCACACCCTTGGGACGCAAAAAAGTGAAAACAAAGCGGGTCGCTCTAAAGGGGGGTGGAACAATGACTTTTCRCTTTGTTTTTKAACTCAAGTGGTGTGGAACGAGGCCTTTAGGTCTTCATGGGTACTGCCCCATGCGTGCATCATCATCACGGGTATGCCCGCGTCATGGTCACTACTTGAAAATACTTAAGTCTCAGGTGCACACTAAATGAGAAATTGTGATTAATTTACATTTACTCCATTTATGGTTCCATGTACACTTGAGGAAACCCTTGAACAGGATCTCTGCACTAGAAAACGAACTCCACTGCTTGACCAATCCTGGACCAGCATCGCCTGCCGGAAAAAAAGAAAAACAAAAAAAAMCCCACTTGGAGTGCTGGCAGTATTCTATGGCACTTGAACTCAAGGTACCTACGGGAGGTACCTCGTGTTCTAGCGCGATTTCGCCCCAGTGGCACTTGAGTTTCGAGTATGCACACTTGAGAGCAGGAATTCAAAGTGAAAACATTATGGCGGGGTCATTAGGGAGGTTGATGCAGCTCAGTGGTTAGAGCACCAGTTGGAAATGCGCGTTGTGGTATAAGGTTGCGGGTTCAAAACCCCACAGCCTTGTGCATGGACACCAGCAGGGCGTTAGATTGACGCATGGCTGGACACACATCCCCTWGGGCTGACGCATGGTACTATTACGGACACTGCCTGTGCACCACCCAAGGGTAGTCCACGGTGTTGTATGTTGGTTGTGGGTTTCACAGGGTTTGCTTAGGGTGTTGGTCTCGGGTGTTCTGATGTTCTCCCCAGTCTGGCATATCACACGATCATTCCATTTGCTCATACGGTAGAGTCTTGGATTACATGTTACAAGGTCACCGGTTCAAGCTTGGTTCGGTCCTTGGGGGGGKTYCTTGTCCAGCTGGCCCGTTCTTCCTCGATACATGATTCACAGAGCACACATAGCTTTCGGGCATACACACATAGCTTGCGAATTATATATCGCTTACAGGTTACATACACAAGGTTCCACACATGATACTGTCTACACAGATTCACAGAATATATACACAAAAAACAGGCTGCGGAGCTAGTCACTGGTGGCGTATGCCTGCAGTTGGTTCAGGTAAGTTGGATAGGGTGCCATTGGGTGCAGGCTGGGGAGCTAGTCACTGGTGGGGTCTGCCTACAGTTGGTTCAGGTAGGTTGGATAGGGTGCCTTTGGGTGGAGTTCCTACTGACATTCGGATAGAACTGTCCGGTGGCTATATATATATGGGGCCTGTAGTTCATCGTCTGGGCCTCGCATCCGAAGTTCCCGTTCTACAAAGGTTCGTCCGATTCGGCTTCCACCAGGGCTGGGCAATCTATCAGCCCTGGTGCCTATCACTGCTGTTGGGTCCAAGTTGTGCCCGTTGGTAGGGCAATGGTCCTGAGTGCTGGTCACACTGAGGTAGAATAGTCGGATAGGGGGTGCGCTAGGAGTATGGATGGATTTGACGTGAGGATGGGTTGGGAGGTGGTCTCATATTCCAGGACACCCACTGCTCACAGGTGATCACTGTACAGACACTGACTGGCCTCTACAACACCCTGGACTTAAAAAAAAATAAAAATAATAAAAAAATAAAGGGAGGTGTGGAACGGGGAAATTTCGGTTAACCCTCGAGTTCAAGTGGTGTCGAAGGAGGCGCTTAGTTATATTACTCTACGTCCGCCAACATTTTGAGTGCATCTGGGCAACTCTGAGTTCAGATGCATTCATTCATAATGTTGGCGGTAGGCGAGTAATTGCAACTACGCCCTTAGTCGTACTGCCCTCTTGCAAGCGTTCTCACAGGTAGCACCACGTCATCGTCAGCGCTACGTCCGGGCCGAGTAAACATGAATGAACCTGGTTGTTCTTTCGGGCAAAAAACCACTCTTACTTAGTCGTACTCTTACTGGGCGTCACACCTGCTTACTTAGGTCCTAGTCACACACCTCTCCATCCGCCAACAGTTTGAGTGCATCTGGGCAACCTTGAGTTCAGATGCACTCATAATGTTGGCGGATGTAGTGCAAAAAACCACTCATAATACTGGGCTGGGCGTCATGGATCGGCAGCCATTGTTGCAGTAATTTTTCGGATAAATTGCCATGCCTTCGGTTCGTGTACGTATGTAGTTCTGAAACAACGTAGCGATGTAGCGATCCTGCATGCAGTGACAACGTGGAGACGTAGCGACGTTGCATGCAGTGATCGCCACTCCCACGTAGCGCAGGGAGGCGGCCGCGGTAAACTGGGGGGCGAGCGGGCGGGAGGGGAAGAAGCCAATCGCTGGAGTGGGAGTCTGGTGTTCTGCGCAGTGATTTCAAGACGGGATCGCTCCAGTCTGTGTGCAAGCCATTGTGAACACCGATTAACAGGATGGCCATGGCGTTGACGAGCGCAGGTAGCCTCCATTCAATTGCACCACCCGGTGTGATTGCATGTGAGCGGCGAGATGCAGAATCTGGTGCCCGCGCAAGGAGAGTGCGGACATGGTTGCTATTCCGGAGTGGCGGAGGAGCGTCGACTCGAGCAGCTCCTTCGCTCTCTGAACCTGACATCAGTCGGGCAGAGCGGCATCTAAGCGCTGCTCGCAGCGGTGTCCCGCTGAATGTGGGACTCGGTTCCACGAGGCCAAGCAAGGTGGGACTTGGTTCCACGAGGGCGTGCAGGAAGTCCCGTTCAAGGCCATTTTGGCTGGCGGCAGCGAGATCTGAAGGTGATGAGGGCAGGAGAACGTCTGGAGGTAGCGAAGGAAGGGACGGCAGCAACCCCTTGCGCTTCGTGCGGTGGTTTAGATCGAAGTTGAGCACGTTCTTTCCCTCAGGAGAGGGACAGAGAGAAGCGAAGTCGGGGGAGAAAGGGAACTACAACGTCTACTACACTGTGAAAGACGGTGATACGCTGGAAGGTATCGCGGACAAGTTCGACGTCCCCCGCCATTTTCTGATGGAGGTCAACGATATTGAGGGCAGTAAGAGGCTGAGTGCGGGTCAGTTTTTGTGGATTCCGCATGTGTACGAAGTGAAGAGGGGTGACACGCTGGACAGCATTGCGGAGAAATTCGGCGTGCCCAAGTCGAGGCTGCGGATGGTCAATGGTATTCAGGACGCGGATTCGATATCTAGCGAGGACGCATTGATCATCCCGCCTACGGAAGTTGAGAGCAGGGCGGGAGGGAAAGGCCGTGAAGGAGAGCGCCAGGGTGTTCACACTGGGATGGAAGGATCGACGTCCGGCACGGCAGGGACGACGGGCAGCGCAGGGAGAGGAGGAGGATCAACGACGGGGACCTCTGGCGGGCAAGGCGGAGGATCAACGTCCGGGGGGGCGGGTGGGACATCTGCAGGGCAAGGAGGAGCTGGTGGCACGAGTGGCGCAGCCGCCGGGCAAGGACGAGGATCAACGACGGGGACGAGTGGTAGTAGGGGTACGTCAGGGCAAGGCGGAACATCAACAGGGCGAGGTGGAGCTGGAGGGGTGGGAGGCTCATCTGCAGGGCAAGGAGGAGGATCAACAACGGGAACGGCGTGGACGACTAGGGGTAGGGGTAGCTCAGGGCAAGGTGGAACGTCAACATTGGGGGCGGCGGCTGGCACATCGACAGAGCAAGGAGGCGCTGGAGGGGCGGGTGGCTCATCTGCAGGGCGAGGAGGAGGGTCAACGACGGGGACGACGGGGACGGCTGGTAGGAGCGGCACCACAGGGCAGGGCGGAGGATCAGCATCATCGACGACGGGGACAACAGGTGGGTCGGCATCCCGCGGAGGGCAGGGGGATGCAGGGCAAGGACGAGGACAGGGCAGGGGATCTGCTGGCCAGTAAAGCGGGGAGAAAGTGGTACCTCAGGGCAGGGAAGAGGAGGAACTTAAGAGGTTCGTCTCAGTTCATCCTGGCAATGCGTGGACGCCTACCGAGGAGAAAAAGGACTGGAAACGATGTCGTTAAACTTCCTCCTTCCGCCATTGAGAGTATGGAGACGGGACGTGGGACGCGAAGGGAGGTGGGTGCTGAGGGTTAGGACGAAGGGCGGAGGATGTTAAGGGTGTGGATGGGGGAGGATCTTCAGGGTGTGGCTGGGTGGACCTCGCGGCTTCCTCAGAGTGAGCGTTTGAAGGCGCCTTGTGCTCTATTATGAGGTGAGAAAGAAGTGTGACAGATTCACAAGAAGTGCATTCGCGATGGCACTGAAGGTATTACATCTGCATGGGCGTCTAGCGTCCGGTCCCCATCAAACGGATCTGCTCGATGTAGTGTTGATGTCTTGGTTTCGATGACGGCAAAGAGGTGGAGGCCGAAGGAGAGCGTCCTCAAAGATACGTTGCTGCACTGTCTACGGTCACAAAGCTGTACATTGTAGGAAACCCAATGGAGGGGAGGGTCGCTACAGTGTTAAGTAGCCAGAGCTACAAGCGACTTGGTTGACGGTTGACTGTTGTTGTTGTTGTTGTTGACACTCACTCTGTCGTTAGCTTTTTTCTTTCCTGTTTTGTCCTGATTTTCGACGGTAAGCTCTTTGACTCCCTAGAATAGGAATGTCCACAGTCGAGAAGGTGTACGTTACAGACAGGAGTCCGAGGGAGGGATTATTCATTGCCAGAGGAGTCAGAGCCAGAGCGTCGAGGGAGTTGGGTTGACGGTCGGTTCTTGTTGTTGTGATTGTCGTTGTCGTTGTTTTCGTCCTTGGTTCTTGTTGTTGTTGTTGTCGTTGTCGTTGTTTCGTGCTTTTTTGTTTTTTTCCTGTTTTGTTCGGATTGGACTGTTACCTCCTCTTCAAACCCTCTTACTATAGGAAAATCTTCCGTCAGAAGCTTGTTGGACATTAGAGGTGTCCGAGGGAGGGAGAATCATTGCAGAATTGCGCAGCCAGAGCTGCAAGGGAGTCGGTTGAGGGTTGGCTCGTATAGTGTTCTTTTTGCTGCCGTTTGGTGTCAACTTTCGAGGGTAGGGAAAGAGGTTGAATGTTGACGTTTCGTTCGCTGGATGGCTCGTACAGTGTTCTTTTTGCTGCCGTTTGGTGTCGACTTTCGAGGGTAGGGAAAGAGGTTGAATGTTGGTTCGCTGATGGTCCAAATTTCTTTCTGCACAAAATGCTGCGTATCGCGATAGTATGGCGGTGTGGGAGCAGGCCTTTTAGCTTGTACACATAGGATAGTATCACGGTATCTGACCGGCCTTACGGCTTGTATACATTTGCGATTAGCGTGCGGTTGGATTGTGGGAATGACGATAGTCTTGATTGTGGGAGTAAGAGATCTTGACAGTGGTATGTCGTCGGCTTTGCATGTGTTTTTTTTTCTTCAAATGGACGACGTGGGCCTCTTTGAGTGGAGGTTTATTATGGTGACGGGGTAGTTGTAGTAGTAAACCTGTGAGGGCATACTGATGCTAGCGCTTTCGTAAATGCATCTGACTGCAATTACGGCCGGAGCAGGGTGAATCTGACTGCAAGTACGTCCACAGCTTACTAGAAAAATTCGTAGTGGAGTATGCCCTTAATAGCTTTAGAAAAATATAGAAACGCGGCCGACATGTCCACTTTTTACTTGCTAATCGCTAGAACAAAAAAACGTTATATATAGAAACGTCACCCGCAAGTCGTCTTGTTGGTGACATTTCTTTGTTTTCTTTTTTCTCTTTCAATAGACGGATGAAGGTAGTCGATTCCGATACACTTTTCGCGTAATTTTTAGCGATCAGATCATCCACAACGTGGTACTGCCAAGATGTTTGGTCATGTTTCAACTTTCAGGATCTTGCTTGGTGCTATCGGCTTGTTTTCACTTTTAGGATCTTGCTTGGCCTTATCGGCTTATTTTGACTTGCAGTATTATTTCTTGGCGGTTTGGAAAGACTCGTCACGTGGCACACGTGTGCTCAGGAGGTGTTGCCGTCCTTTGAAATTCCATTCCGATTGCCTTTGGATGCGAGGTGGGCAAGGGTGGAGAGGTTGTGGAGGTGGTGGTGGTCAGGAGGTGGGCAAGGGTGGAGAGGTTGTGGAGGTGGTGGTGGTCAGGAGGTGGGCAAGATTGGAATGTAATTTGTTGAAAGTCTGGTCAGATTCTGGATTTTATGCAGGGTTGAGGTCGATTCTGTTTAGGCCAAGTCATTGCTGGTGGTATGGAGTTGGCGTAGGGTGGGTGCACTGGTCGGGATGGCATGCAAGTGAGCGCAGTTTGTTGTTTACATTTCGTGAAGGGTGGAGTTGGCGAATTGAGATACTTTGACTGAAAATGTACTCAATTTCTCGAATTTTGCGGGAGGACGGAATTGTCGCCGAGTGAAGCAGATTCACTGGAATTTCATGTGGTTGATTGAAGTCGTGCGTGTTTGGTTGTAAACGGGGTTCAAGTCGATGCGTTTTGGTTGTATCGACTGTGACGTTGTCCTGTGTGCGTCCGACGATGTGTTTTTGGTTGTACTGTGTGTGCTGGGTGCGTCAGGTGTTCTCTCTCTCTCTCTCTCTCTCTCTCTCTCTCTCCCCGAAAAATTGTTGAGTTTGTCACACTCCGGCAGTGCATGAGTCACTGTGGAATTTCATGTGGTTAATTGAAGTCGTGCGTGTTTGGTTGTAAACGGGGTTCAAGTCTATGCGTTTTCGTTGTATCGACTGTGACGCTGTCCTATGTGCGTCCGACGATGTGTTTTTGGTTGTACTCTGTGTGCTGGGTGCGCCAGGTGTTATCGTCTCTCTCTCTCTCCCTCTCTCTGCTCAAAAAATTGTCGAGTTTGTCATACTCAGGCAGCGCATCTCACGACCTGTGTCCCAGGCATTTGCATTGAATTTCCTTCGGTTTGGTAGCTTCGTCTGGGCTGGACTCCTCTTCAAAGCGTGATAGCGATGTTCGCTGGCATTTTCTACAAACGTGAGTCCAGTTGTCGATGCTGAGACGTGATTTTAGTGACCTTTTCGGGAAAAGTCTAGAAAACCTCCCCGCGACGAAACCGTTGTATGCGTTTCCCCCCCAAACGGGGAGAAAAGTGCCGCAGATCCAAACAAAATCACTTTCGGTGGTATTTTTGCACCCTGGCTGGCAGGTAACGGCCGGTGTGGAAAAATGGCGGGAAAGTGTTTTGCAAGGTGCAAATATGACGCCCAAAGTGAATTTTGGGGCCTGCGGCACCTTTTCCCCCGGTTTGGGGGGGGAGATGAATATAAAGGTTTCGTCGCGGGGAGGTTTTATAGAGATTTCCCGACCTTTTCTTTCGAAAGGATTCAGCAGCAACGGTCTTTTCACCCTGTAATCATTCACGTGTCTTATTGCAGTGGCACTTCCTCTTGACGGATATGTAAACAACGTCCAATTTTCCACTTCAACCAAATTCGCTGAAGTGGGGCAGTAGATCCCGCTCCCACTTTGTGGTGAAACGCTCATGAGGGAGACCCCGGTATACTCTCATCATTCTCACACGTTCCCTTGAACTAAACCTGGACGTCATTGAAAAGCTATTATACCCCATGCAAGGCCATTTGAATTTTGGGGATGGCTATGGATTTGGGGGGGGCCAGAGTGGGTCGTCCGCCGTGAGATGAACTTTCATTTATGTCAATTCATTTTTGCACCCTGGTCCCCGGCCGATCATGGCGGGGGGTGCAATAATCGAGTGACAGTTTGTAATAGGGCATGGCAGACTACACGTTTTGGTTGTTAGAGGGGGGGGGGGGGCGTTGAAAGCAAATCGAAAGAGGCATCATTTTTGAATAAGGAAATTTCATGCACGAATACGTTCTGCCATGGACATTCTTTCGCTTGCTGCGGACTGCCAGTGGTATAAGTTGCTAGCTAAGAGGACTTGTACCTCTGTTCCGCTCCATCTCTGTTTTCGTATATCATCTTTGTAGTGGGCAGAATATTCTCGGATGGGGTGATCTTGGCACCCCCGTTGGGCTCTGAGAGCGACACGCACGTAGACTCGGCACCAATTTGCATGAGCACAAGGAAAGCGTTTCAAGGATTTTGCGAAAATCTCTGTTCGTTCGTCGTCCCTTTATGTCTGCGACAATTCTCCTGTGTGTGGCTAATCTGCCGGTGAGCTGTGGTTAATCTGCCGCTCAACGATGTGCACCTAATTGAGACGTAAGCAACAAATTCTCCCGAGTGTGGTTAATTCGCCGGTTAACTGTGGTTAATCTGCCGGTCAACGATGTGCACCTAATTGAGACGTAAGCAACAAATTCTCCTGAGTGTGGTTAATTAACCAGTGAACTGTGGTTAATCTGCCAGTCAACGATGTGCACCTAATTGAGACGTAAGCAACAAATTCTCCTGACTGTGGTTAATTTCCCGGTCAACTGTGGTTAATCTTCCGGTCAACGATGTGCACCTGGATCATGGCTGGATGAGATCTGGTCGAAATTAGCCCGCCACTGTCGGTGGGGTGGCGTGGGCGTGGCGAGGCGTGGGTGTTCTCATATTGCTGGTAGAATTTGCTGAAGGTGAGTTCAGATTGCCTGGGAAGGTTCTGTTTGAATTATGGAGGGGAGGAGATTGAGAGTGCTACCGTCCTCGCACACAAATAGAACACCCGACGGTCCTTTCGCCGCATCTGGATTGAAATTTTCACCAAATACAGGAGCAGCAGCTGTAATGACTAGACGGGCCTTCTATTCGGGCGGGTGAAGACGGCGGCAAGGCATTTTACATAAATCCGCGTTCTCGCATCCAGTGTTTTCACATGGACTTTTGGGTTGAGGATGTCAGTTGCGTAGGTGGGCAAGCATGTCCAACTATAGAACGTGGGTCTTTGTGTTCAAGGGATCTAGAAAAAAAGAATTAGAGCCTTGTTCGACATGATGCACATTAAACGAGAACTTGTGATTAATTTACAGTACGTCTATTTATGGTTCCATGTAAACCTGACCATGATCTATGCACTTGAAAACGAACTCCACGGCTTGCTGACCAATCCTGGACCAGGATCGCCCGCTGGAGGGAAAAAACAAAAACAAAAAAAGCCCCACTTGGAGTGCTGGAGGTATCCGCTGGCACTTGAACTCAAGGTACCACCGGGAGGTACTTGAGGTACCTTGAGGGCCTCGTTCTACACCACTTGAAGTCAAGGCCCACTTGGAGTGCTGGCGGTATCCGCTGGCACTTGAACTCAGGCTGCGTTTTGTTCGTTTCCTATTATTTTTTACGGGGAAAATCCGTGAAAAAGTGGCCTCTATGCAGCTGCAGCCGCAGCCATGAACTCGGCTGCCCTCTGAGCTGGACCCTGCGGCCGCGGCCGTGGGTGATACATAGACGCCCGCCGCTCCCCGGCCCCGTGGGCGCGCTCACTCGTTTAATGGCTCGCTGTGAACATTTCGGTACGCGCGCCCCTCTGCACACTCCCCCGCCCTGGATCGCCTTCATCCGCTGGCCCTCCTCAAAACTTCGACCCCAAATCCGGTGCGCAATGGACCATCGACCTCTCCCCCATGGCCAATGCTGCTTAAGGGGTAGGATGACTAAGTAAGATGGGAGAGAGTAGGGTGAAAAGAGAAAATTTATGCAGCACTTCATTACCCCCACGGGGTCAAAATGTAGATCGAGAGTTGAAATAACTACACCCTAAACAAATATAGCGGTGCCACAATAAAATTTAAAATAAATAAAAATAAAAATAAAATTAATCAGAAAAATGTAAAAACAAGTTGAGAATAAGATAATTCAATTTTTTGAAGAATAGAGGGAATTTAAATAAAAAAGAAACACAAAAAGAAGAAAAGCAGTAAAAATTGGAAGTTGGGGGGGAGGGGGATGAAAAAGTGAAGAAGAGAGAGAGAAATATATGAGAAAAAGAAAAAGATTGAAGCAAAGAAGGGGGGGTATGATGGGGTTGTAGTTGGGGGAGGGAAGGGAGAGAGAAGGGTGAGAGAATGGGAGAGAAAGGGATGGGAAAGGTGGAGAGGAGTAGAAGAGATTAGTAGAAGATGGTGAGTGGGGAGGGGAGGAGAGAAAAAGATGGTGGAAGATGAGTGAAGAGGGAGGTAGGAGGAGAGAGTAGTGGTAGAGTTAGAAAAAGTGATTAGATGGTGGAGGGGGGAGAGAGAGAGGGGGGGTGGAAGAGGACGTTAGTGAAAGGGAGGTGATACCAGACTCTTGGTTGACCAAGAGCAGAGAAAACTACCAAGATCCAAAGAATCTTGGCCTTCAAGGTGCTGCCGGCCTGCTGCCGCAGTGATGATGATGTGTCAGGGTTGGCTGAGATCTTGATCAGCCATCCTACGGCCACAGTCGCACAGCCCCCAAGCCAGGGGGAATCTTGAACTACTGCCAAACTGCTGCTACAGCAATAGAAAAATAGTGAAGAAAAAATATATGTATGTGGCGCAGCCCGCTAAGCCCGGAGGGTCTTAGCTCCTCAACAGCCTACCACGTGGCACTGCAAATGACTACGTGCTCGGGCAGCAGCCGCCACATTGCCTCAGCCGCGACAGCATCCCGCCCGCTGTTCGTCGACCGGGGGGGGGCCAGAATAGCGGCCCGCCTGGTGCTCTCCGACAGGGGGTGGGGATGGGGGGGCAAAATAGGTCGTGTGGAACTGTTGAAAACGAATGTTCCACACAATGTAGCCATACAGACAGTTTGGCCAGTGTGTTATGGCACTGGCTACGTACCCGCATGGCTGCCAGCTGCCCAGGGCCAAACCCTAGCAGCAGCATGCATTCCGGATCTTGACAAGTATAATCCAGGAGCGGAGCACGGCGGGGCGGGGTGGGGCGGGGCAGCGGGGCGCGGTGGGGTGGGGCAGCGGGGCAGCATGGACACATGGCGTGTGCGTATCCGTGTGCGGCGGACTTGGCCTTGGCGCTTGCGCACATGCGTCGTGCTCAAACCCTCACTTTTCTTGCCACTTATCGCTCCCTTGCTGCTGCACCTTTTGCCTTTTTTTCCCGCTGTTCTCCTCTGCAAACACCCGACAAACAGTCAAAAAGAAAAGCCACAGCCGGGCTTACACCATATTTCCACTGTATGTGGAGTGGTGGGTGGGAGCAGGAAGCTTTCCCCCTCAAATACCACTGTGACGGACCTGCGGGGATAGCAGTCCGTCAGGATCAAGACGAAGGGTTGAGGGGGGGGAGATGGAGATAGAGCTGGAAGGGACAGCGCAGCTCCGACGTGGACTCAACACACACGTATGTAACGCGCAACCTCACGCCCTGTGCTGTCTTCCGTTCGGAGTGCTGGCTGTGCGGAAAAGAGGCCCAAAAAAACAGCAAGATGGGGTGTGCCAAGGATTTTTGGAAATTGAGTGTGGGGACACAGACGAAACTGAAATCCCCCGTGTTGGTCCGATGGAGCAAGTCGATCGTTTTCACGCGTCGTGGAATGCGCGTGCGGGCAAGGCGGGAAGAGAGGAAAAGATCCAAATTCAATCCAAAAAGTATTGTCGTGCCTCCCACCGGGCTACAGCCCGTCGTTTAGAATAAAAAGACTTGGGCACGCTTCGCGTGTCTCGTTTTCGTATCAAGTCTCGTCGTCGTTCGCTGGTTAGTTCCGAGTCTGACGTGGAGGGTCTCAGCCGCGTGGCTCTTTCTTTATGCTCGTCTTCGCTCCGCACACGGTAGCGAAAACCCCTGAACTCATAGCGCTCAAAACGCTGACATTCGGTGCACAGAGTGCGCGGCCAATGAGGTTCTACTGCCGTCCACGGAATGACGATCAATTCGTTAAATGGCAATAATACCGAGTAAGGTGGGAAGTGCGTATCGATAATAACAAACCCGGCTTCTACGAATCATGAACAGTGGTTGGCCGGAGGGAAGTAATATTGCCCGCCGATTTGTGCAACGACTTCTCGTACGTCCCACTCACATACACATGTCCTTTCCTCACTGTAAGGAAAAGGTCGCGTTGGGATGGGAGATACGGGAGGCTGGCGCCCAATCGAAGGGTACTTGTCAGTCCACATGTCAATCAATCATAAAATATCCTGAGATGTCATTAAGAACAAAAGCGATTCGCGCGTCCCCCGATCAATCTTTTTGACACAAGAGTGAGCACAGATCAACTTGATCACGCATATGGCTACGAGTCCAATCAGTTCAACACAATGTTGGTCCCTGAGCGCCTTGTTTCTCAAGGCCGCCTCGGGGCTCGGCTGCTGATGTCGTGCCGCATAAGGCAAATAGCATGCGCAGTGTAAACAGAGCTACAGATCTAAACACTTTTGCATTCTCGAACAAAATCCCGACGACCAATCATCTAATCAACAAAAGGGTCACACATTTTCATACATGCATTCACTGTGGAAGGTGCGAAAGTGAGACATGCACAGGGAAAGATGGATCGCATTACCCAGTACATACGCATCCACCGTTCACAAGACAAGGAGGCAGGGTCCTTGCGTAGGAGGATTACCCAGGAAACTAATGGAAGAGTTCCGGAAGAAGTTCTTTCACACAGAATGCCGACTCGTTTCCATTCAAGAGCGGGACAATCATTCGGACACATCATCATTCAAGTGGAGAGAGAGAGAGAGAGAGAGAGAGAGAGAGAGAGAGAGAGAGAGAGAGAGAGAGAGAGTCACAATAGAAAATGACAAGGTCCGACAAGAGAAAAGTTCGGCGTCACCGTACACTCACGCCAAAGATAACAATCCGCAACAAGGCGCATTCGCCGTTAATTCCACTATGGTCCCGGGCCAATCACTCACTCAACTCCAATCATCAAACCTCATACTCGCACCGACGATCTCGGTCGTCGCGTGCTAACTCCCACCACTGCGATCGTCACCCCGCTGTCGTAAACTCGACACAGTTTGCCCGGATCCCACAGTCCATCGTGGCGATCAAGCGCGCAACCGGCCAGCCTATCGTCAGCCGGACAGGACTTTCCGACTCGCATCAATGCACTTTTCCTGGCCACTGCTTCCCAGAAGCTGGCTCAGGAGTCAAGAACGTAAGAGAGATTTGCGGGTGCGCTTGCGGGTTTTATAGTTGCGAGAAAGGAGATAGAAGGGGGAGAGAACGACGGGAAGGCGAGGGTGTAGGAGGAGAAGGAGGAGAAGACTTTGAGAAGAGCGCTTCGAGAACGCCATGTTGATCCCTCGGAACTCAAGGTTCAACCAATCAGATTCGTCGCGCGAAAGGAAGGTCCTATCGATCCACGCACCTAATTGGCGAGCGGGAGTTATCGGGGGATCGACCGGGCATCATACGCCAGACTCAGAGGTTGAGAAGAGAAAAGGCGCGAGAGGTGGCGCAAGACGGGTCCAAGATTCAGATAATCAAGAAAGGGAAATGGGCGCGCGAAAGCAAGGCGGGAGAGAGAGAAAGGGAGAAGGGAAAAAACAGTTACAGGGAGAGAGAAAAAGGAGGGAGAAGGGAAGGGAGCGATGCGGGGGACAGAGAGGAGGAAGCTTCTCCATGCACGGCGCCGTCAACAAAAAAAGAAAAAAAGGCACTGAAACAGTTACAGCTTGCTTCTATCCTAATTCAAAATTGAAATCACCATATCCGTGCGCGAAAAAACGACGCGGGAAAAGAAAATCCTTCGCCTATTCGTATCCGGACGAAATTCCGAAAGTTTTCCCCGACGCGACCAAGAACATTCACACATTCGAAAAGGACACGTTGAAGTTCCGTTTATCCCGGAATTCCCAACTGCCAAACCCAATTCCCAGTGCGTTCGCTAAGGCGCACGTAAATTCCCATGTATTTCCCGATTTGCAAAAAGAAAAAACAGAATCGAGAAGTCAAAAAAAAACTCTCAGAGAAAGGAAAATGGGGCACCCGAAAGCAAGAAACCGAAACGGGGTTTTCCCGGGGTTGGTAGGATACAAGCAAAAGAAAGGGTACGAAAGATAGCACGGGGTCGGGAAGTGGTTCATCACATATGTGACGCGCGGGGGGTTCCGAAATTATGCGATCTCCTGATTGCATGTCATGGCGAAGGAAGAAGGGGAGAACAGAGTGATGCATAAGCGTATCAACAAAGCAAAGGAAGTACAAGGAATGATAACTGGGTCGTGGATGAGATGGCGACAACATCTGTGGCAAGATGGTTGTAGCCCTGTCAAATGCAACCCTCTGCCTCATGGAGATCGTCCAGGTGACGCCATCATGGTCAACCTGATTCTCCGTGTGCTCTGCACCCTTGCTCGTTGCCGTCCGTCGAGTCAGCGCGTAGGTGGACGTCATCGTCGATGGCGTGATCTTCGCGAAGCTTATTGGGGGGGGTCAAGGGAATGGGATCTACCGCCTAGCTGGAATAGGCCAGTAGAGGCGGTACATGCCGGGGATCTCGCGGGGATGACGGGGAGGGACTGGGGGTAGAAAGCGATTCATCCCTTCCATCGTGACCGCGAGCTCCTCATATCGGATGATTCGGTGGAAGCGGGGGAAATGATCGCCACTGCGGGGGAGAGAAGCGAGGTAGTCGTGATAGAAGGAGGAGAGTGTGCGGAAAAGCGCCGCTCAAAAAATCTCGAAGTGGCGGCAAGCGAGGATTGTCCCCGTGGCAACGCAGTATACTTCTACCATGTTGGAGTGCTCTCATGCAGCGCTGAACAGCAGGAGGTGCCAGAACGTAGGAGCAGCGGACTGAAGGGAGGCGTGGGGGTGGACGGTGGCGAGCAGATGGGTAGAATAGAAGTTGCGGAAGAGATGGGGGTGGAAAGGATGGGAAGGGAAGGTGACGGGGGTGCGGATCTGCTCGAGGGTGAGGAAACTAAGGGGTCGGTGGGACAGCGTCCGAGGTCGAAGGCCTATCACCCGCATCGGTACGTGGACGAACGGGGGAACGGGTGGGGCTGGAGGAAGAGGGGGATCGGCACCGTCTCCGTCGCGAGGTACTTGAGGTGGCGGCTGCGGGGTCGCCATCTTCTTCGTCGTCGTCGTCGTCGTCGATCACCACTTCTTTTGCCCTCGGGTAGAAGGCGTAAGGGATGATCGCGTACGGCTTCAGATAATCCTGCCGCGATGGTAGCGTATCCTCGTCCCTAGGTTCCTCCAAGCACGAAGTCGACTGAAGGTACGGATCCAAGGATCGCTCGAAAATGTATGGAGCAGGACTGTCGTCACTCTGAAAGTAGATGCCGGGCGATAGATCGTCTGCCAATTGCACGATCGGTGCGATGAGCTCCTATGCAATCCGGTGCCGTCGTCCCGGTGGTACCGATCCAAAGAGGAATCCAATAAGATCTCCTTCCGTGTTAGTCCTCCAACCCTGTATGATCAGCAGTTCCGGCTTCTCGATCCACGTGGGGTGCTCGATAGTGCCCGTCCACTTCACTTGTACTCGGGCCAGGCAGAAGGACAACTCCTCAAAAGTCTCGCGCCACAGCCGCCAATGTCCAGGATGGATAAGAGGGACCTAAAGAGGTTCGAACGAGAAGGAGAAAGAAGGGTGGAGATCGGATTGCCAGAAGGTGGGGAGGAGAGAGGGAAGACCAAAGGTAGAGAGAGGAGCGAGAAGATTGGCATGGTTCATTGAAGACGGGGGAAGGGGACGAGGGTTGGGATCGCAACTGGCCCTTCGCGTGGTGATCGGTGAATACCGTCAAGATCCGATGCAGAGATCGGGATGATGTTATACCCCTCCCGGGCGAGGACGTGCTGCCACATGTTGGACACTTGCTCCGTCCACTCGCGCAGCGAGGCCAAGATCGTGGTATGCCGCAGTGGATTGACCGAGCTGATGTCGCCGGTAAATCCCGCCACTGTGGTGACGTGGCTTGTTCTGGGACCCGCTCGCCGATGAACTGCGGTTACCTCCATGAATACTATCGCGTGAGGGCTTCCTTCTATCCGAAACGCAGCGACGACACAGATACCTTCATCGCAGAAGAATCGCATCAAACGGCGGAGATCCGTATTGAGCCGAGGGTGACAAACTTTCCAAATCTCTGAGATGTGACTACGTGGCTGCCGCAGTTGCGCATCAAGAACCCGCTCCGTGATAAAACTTATGGCGAGGTCGGAGAGGAGGACAAGGGACAAGGGGGAGAAAGAGGAGAGAGGAATAGATCGTCGTCGTTTTCTTCGCTTCCCGAGGAAGAAGAAGGAGGAAGATCAAAAGGAGGGAGAGGACGGAGGTAGGAGGTATGCCGGACGATGGGGACTGAGCTATGGCTGGAACTAGCCTCAGGCGCGATGCGCACCGTGTTGGCACCGTTGGGTCCAAGCTCGACAACGCGGAAACAGCCAGAGAACTTGGGGGCGAGCTTCCGATCGCGTGCACATTTACGTACCTGCACTAGGTCCCCCAATTTATATTGGTACTGGGGCCCAGCATTTCCGTTCGGAGCCTCATAGCTACGGACCTGTCTTCCGTGGGCCAGTTCGGTCATCCTTTGTCTTTTTCGGGCTAGCTTCGGAACGGCCCGTTCCATTAAATCGGCGTACCTCTTGGTCTTGGCCTTGAGGGCTGCACGTGTGTCTCTACCCCCTGCTTCGGCAATTTTCAAGTTACCCCGGTAGTCGACACAGGGAAGGCTATTAGTTCGAAGCCGAAAGGGGGTAAACCCCGTAGACTCGTGAGGGGTGGCCCGGTGGATGCCGACGATCTGATATATAATCTTGGGCCAAGGACGCGTGTCATGTGCCGCTAAGTTCTTGCGAAGGGCGGTTTTAATCATACGGTTGGCATTCTTGGCCAACCCGTTCGACTGGGATACATGGGGTGCCGTATGTCGGAGCGTGACGCCCCTTCGCGCAAGTAGTTCTTCTACCTCACCTTCAAATTCAAATCCATTGTCGGTTAGAATTTCTTCCGTATCTAGATAGGTATAGAGGAACCGTTCGATGTACGTGGCTATTTCTGCGGCCTTTCGGGTCTTACAGGGATAGACTTCGATGTACTTGGAAAAGTGGTCAATTTAGACTAATAAAATAGAATATTCACAGCGGTTTGGGCCAGGTGGCACGTCAATATTTGTCGTGTCCATACTGACTCGCTGAAAAGGACGCTCTACTTCCGTCGGTACGATCGTGTTTGGTCCCCGTATAGGGGCGCGATCAGCGGCACAGACCAGACAGTTAGCGACAATGTATTTGACATCATCTCGTATATTGGACCAGAACCATCGATTCTGGTCTACAGTTGCCTTCGTGACACGTATCGCGAAATGAGCGGCCTGTTCCTCGTGAGCGGATCGGACCCAATCGTATCTCTGGAAGGGATGGGGAACCGTCAGCCACGAACCCGATCCGTCAGTCTTAGGCTTTTCCAAATGACCGTTGATCCATCGATAGTCCCGAGATCTCTCGGTCGCCCTACGTCTATCGTGTTTGGTGAGGTGACCCAATGATAATCCCGCTAATTTTGCCAATAAAATTTTATTTGTCCAAACCTCCGCTCGTCGGTATTTTTCATCGTATTCAGGGACGTCCGTACGGGCGGCCTCGAATCGAACCTCCGTGGGGAGTTTGTTCGTTCTACACAGGGGGCACCTCCATTCCTTGCTTCTCATCCGATATCGCACGCAGGCCCCGTGCGCCCGGTTGACACACATGGCACATTCTACCCAATCGACAAATCCGGTCTCGAAGGGATGACAGTCGACCCCGTACACCCGTGCAATACTGGTGCAAAAATATCAGAATTTATCGGGGAGGGTGTCGAAGAAAGCTGAGGGAGTAAGAGGGGCAGAATTAGTAGGAGAAGAAGGGGTTGTGGAGGCAGGCGGGGCAGTCATGATGACAGAAGGGGAGAAACGGGACTAAATTGTGGAGAGAGTAGAGCACGCAAATTAGTCCTCGTTTTCAGTCAGTTTGATGTTCGTCATAGATTCCATCATCTTCTTGTCCGAAAGGAAGATCGACCGAAGACAGCGTTTGTGCTTTTCGAAGGCACGTGGCAATGGATTCGATGTCCGATGGGTATCTGCAATGCCCTTGCAACTTTTCAGCGGGCCATGAACATGGTCTTTCAGAATTTCATATGGAAGACTCGTTTGGCACAGAGCATCATCAACTACTGCGTGATTGTGTACATGGATGACATCCTAGTGTATTCGAGTTCCTACAAGGGACACGTGCAGCACATCGAATGGGCACTACATGCGTTACGAGATGCAGGTTTCAAGGTGGCGCTTGAGAAGTGTCAGTTCTTCCTCACCACCATTTCTTTCCTAGGGCACGTGGTGACAGACAAGGGACTCCAACCGGAGCCGCAGAAGGTGGCAGCTGTCAGGAACGCGCCAGTGCCTACCACCATCACGCAAGTTCGCGCCTTTCTGGGCCTAGCCTCGTATTACCGAAGATTTATCAAGGGCTTCGCGGCGATTGCGGGACCCCTCACAAATCTCCTGCGCAAGGATCAGCCGTTGATCTGGACGCCGGAGTGCGATCAAGCGTTTTCCAAACTCAAGGTTGATCTCATTTCGGCTCCGGTCCTTATAAGACCGGATCCCGAAAAGCCTTTTGTCCTCATCACCGACTGGCAGCCAGAGGTGATTTCGGCGATCCTTGCCCAGGTGGGACCAAGCGGACTCGAGAGTGTGGTGGAGTATGCGTCCAAATCAGTACCCGCTTGCAAGCGTAACTACGCCGCTCCGACAAAAGAATGCTATGCGGCTCTCTGGGGAATCAGTCACTTCCGTGCTTACTTGTACGGGCGAAGATTCACCCAGGTAACTGATCATGAGCCCCTGTTGGCTTTGAAGAAGTCGAAGGATTACTCGGGCATGATCGGGCGATGGGCAACGGTGCTGCAGAGCATGGACTTTGACATCCATCATCGGAAGCACGAGAAACACTGGAACGCAGACGGACTGACACGATTGCACCTACCTGAGGAGGTTCCGAGGAATGAGGAGGTGATTCCGTGGAACGAACCCGAGCAGAAGGTTGGACCTCGGTACGGCCCTGTGGAGATTTTGTCGAAGCAGTAAGCACTCCCAATCGCATCCAATAACTCATCAATCCGGGGGAGGGGATACACATCTTTAATCATGATATTATTCAGATTTCGATAAATTCCTCCGGCCTTTTTAGGTACGATCACTACAGGAAAAGACCATGGTCCTATAGCGGGTTCGATCCATCCATGAGCTTCGAACTCCTTAATCCGCTGAAAGGCGGCCGCTCGTTGAGCTGGCGAGTATCGGTAGGCAGCGCAGCTAATGGGCGGATGATCTCCCGTGAGAATAGCATGTTCAATTACATTAGTTAACCCAATATCATTGTCATGCATGCTCAGCACTTCTGCGTAACCATTCAATACACAGATTAACGACTTTCGAAGTTCCGCGGGAACGTGATTCGGGAGAGGGATCATCGATTCCCCGGACATGTTAAGGGGCATATCGATCCAATCAACTGGCCGTTCCCGTCGCTCATGGACACTAGAAAAAACGGAACTACTGGTGCGAACAGAAAAGACATCTGCTATCATCTGAGACTCGGCGGGGCTGATCATCTCCGTTTCTTTAGTTTCAGCGTCAGTTTCTAAATTAACCGAAGTCAGTTCCACAGTTAGCCCTGTTAGATCCGTCATTTCCTGTATTAGATTCGGCACGTCACTTACCGGTGCTTCCGCTTCTTGTTTAATCAAGGCGATGGTGGCTCCTGTCGTTAGTAATGATCGGGGTGGAAAAACAGAAACGTCCAAATACTGTTCTGTTTGCTGATAACGCGTTCGTAAGGAAAAAGTTCCCTCGTACAAGGTGCGAGGGGGTTCCAAATGATCAGCCAGGCCGAAAACTTGCAATATGAATTCCCCAAGGAGAACTGAAGGACTGACCTAGGTTATTAGAGGCGTGAATACACTGTCCTCAGAATCCACGTGGAAGCTTTGAGCGGTGTCGGGGCACACTCGAAATTCTTCAAGGGTCTCATGTTCGAAAAATTCAACCAGATGCTTCCATTCCTCTTCGCGGGGCATCTCTTCTTCGTATTCTCGCTCCCAGATTCCGTCCTCGAGGCGCGAGGAGGAGCCTTCCTCGTGATCAATGTATCGGATCATCCCTATTTGAGGCGAGTTAGGAACCCGTTTTATTGTTCGGGTGGAAACCCGCAAATGAACAGTCTGAGGCTTTCCCCCGATTTGTTTGAGCACCAATTGTTTCGAATGGAAATGGAGACGTGCGCCCACCGCCATTGCCCAAGGTAATCCCAACAACACAGAGTAGGAACGTACATCTATTACGAGTGCGTTAACAAGGACGTGTACTTGCCCGACCTTTACCGCCACGTTCTCGATAATGCCTACAATGTTCATTGCTTCCTCGTCAGCAGAGACATAGTTGTCTTTGCTAGATTGAGATACAATGAATCCAAGTCGACCCATCTTTTTAACAGTCTCTAATGATATGGCCACTGCAGAAGACCCTGTATCGATTAGGGCATTAAACGGCTTACCCCAAACTTCACAGTCATATTCCGCGCTTCTCCATAGTACTGGTCGAGCTCGTACGAAGTGATCTTTTTCTGCTAAAGAGATTGCTGCTATGAGCGCGGGTTCGGGTCCAGATTCTTTGGTGGCTGGTCCGGGGGGTACGATTTCCTCGCTTTCTTCTTTCTTCTTCAACATCCGTTGCATGCGTTGATAGGTGAAACGCTTTTGATTTTTCTGGCAGTGTTGTAAAAGTTTATCGTTCGCTGCTTCAGATATGGTGAGCAGATGCCCTACGGGGATAGGAACGCGGATGTCTAATTGCTTGAGTGTTTTCAGTACATCAATGTCTCTTGTCCGAAATTATGGTCCAAGATTGGATTCGCGGTCGCGTCAGAGGAAGAAGCTCCTGAAGTTGATGTCGTTGCTATCAAAGGGGAAGGCTGCTCTATGGCGTATGCCACGAGTTCTCTTCCTGGGTCCGTATCCATCAGAGCGGCCACTCATCCTTGATTAAGGGCAACGGGGGCCGCAGCAGGGGGAGACTGACTACACTTCGGTTGCGGACAGTCAAGAGCGAAATGCCCGGGCTGTTTGCAGTTAAAACACTCGAACTTCCCGCCGGATTAGCTAGATGAGGGAACTGAGGCGTGAATCCTGGAGCTGGCGGAGCAGGTAAGAGTGGAAATGAAGCAGGGGCAGGTCGAGCAGGGGCCAGGTTAGGCTTAATTAACCAGCTCATTATCTGTTCCATCCGTTCCATGTGAGCCGCCTGTACTTGGATCAAGTTGCTCATCCATTCGGACTGCTTGGTAGTGGCCGTATGGATCATCTGGGCAATATGGAAATTGGTTACGGCTGGCGAACTTCACATTTTCACAGGTCCACCGCTGTGGTTGCCCGCTCGGGTTGCACCGCGTGTTGGGTCTTGCAGAAGGCGTAAACCGGAGGTCCACCGGGATCCGAGCTTGGCGAAATTACATGGGAGACACACAGATGTCTATCAAACTCGCCTTCCCGTGCTTTCTTGAAGTTCGGATCCTGACGGACTTCACATTTTCATAGGTCCCCCGCTGTCGTGTGGTGGCTGCAAAAAGTTCGTCATTGGATGACCGACAAGGTTCGATGACCGACGAGGTTTGCCGTCCAGTGGTGTTCGATGTCCGCCAACATTTCGATGCCCCCCGAGCCAGTGTTGTTGTTGTGCACTGGGGTTGCAACTCGAGTTGGGTTTTACGAAAGGCGAGAACCTGAAGTTCGCCGGGATCCATACGTGGCGAAATGTCGTGGGAAAGAAACAGTTGTCTGTCAAACTCGCCTTTCCATTCTTTCTTGAAGTTCGGATTCCAGGAGACTTCACTTTTGCACAGGTCCACTGATGTGGTTGTGCACTCGGATGGCAACTCGAGTTGGGTTTTACGAAAGGCAAGAACCTGAAGTTCGCCGGGATCCGTACTTGGCGAAATGCGGTGGGAGAGAAACAGCTGTCTATCAAACTCACCTTCCCCTCTTTCTTGAAGTTCGGATTCCAGCGGACTTCACATTTTCACAGGTCCACCGCTGTGGTTGCCCGTTGGGGTTGCACCGCGTGTTGGGTCTTGCGGAAGGCGTGAACCGGAGGTCCACCGGGATCCGAGCTTGGCGAAATTACGTGGGAGACACACAGATGTCTATCAAACTCGCCTTCCCATGCTTTCTTGCAGTTCGGATCCTGGCGGACTTCACATTTTCACAGGTCCCCCGCTGTCGTCTGGTGGCTGCAAAAAGTTAGTCGTTGGATGACCGACAAGGTTCGATGACCGACGAGGTTTGCCGTCCAGTGGCGTTCGATGTCCGCCAACATTTCGATGCCCCTCGAGATTTGACGGGGCGCCAGGTTCGATGCCAAACAAGGTTCGATGGCCGACAAGGTTCGATGGCCAGCAACGTTCGATGTGCAACAACGTCGTCACGAACTGTCTTTTGTCTATTCTCAAACAGGGATCGACTTTTTTCACGGGTTTCTACCGTGTGGTGGACCAACTGCCCTGCGTGCTGCGTACGACCAATGGACGATGAGGCAGGTCGAATGCAGTGCAATCGGGGCGAGAAAAGTGAACCGCTCGGCTGGCATGTCGGTGCCCTGTTCGGCGACCGGCCAATCAATCAGCTAATTGGCCAACCACAAACCGAAAAGTCGATCAATCAACTAATCAGTTACTTGTGCCAACGCTCTCCTGTCAACCAGTTTGCTGGATCGGTGGTATGCCTGCCGGTTGGGCGATCGCGCAGAGGGTGATGCCATGGTTGCAACGCAAACACACGTTCGGCTGTGTGGTTGGTGGACTGCTGGATCAACCAGTCGTCCGACCGCAGTCCGAACAGTCGTTCAGTGATGTTGGTAGTGGTGGATCTATTGACCAGTCTACTGTTTGCCCGGGGTACATCAACGAGTGTGATGGATCAGTCACTCGCCGCCAGGTTGGTCGTTCGCGCACGGTGCCACGTGTGTTTTGTTATTACATTTGATACTGGCGAAAAACACACACGCGGTGACAATGTTGAGACACCACACGCGATCAATCGACCGATCGCGAGCTCTCTGTTCGTGTTCGGCGATTGGTCGATTGGGTGCGTTCGTTGTCCCGACAAAGTCACCTCCTGCTTTGATTGATCATCCCTTCGGCAGATCAGCGGCGGTATCATGATCAATCGTGATGGTCCTGTTCATCACTCACGTGCGGTATGGCCGATGTCACCACTCACGTGTGGATGATTGATCTGATGAGTGGAGAAAGATCCGATCTGCCGCGCGGTTATTATGTTTCGTGACCGGTCGCCTCGCGCTCGATCGAAGCTTTCATCATGCATCAGTTACTCAGCTCATGAGAACTGCCCAATTAACGGCCGATCAAAACATGCGGTGACAATGTTCAGAGTGATCTGATTGTGCTCCATCGATCTGGACTGCATATAATCAAGGGATATTATCTACCTTGTGCTTTGGACTGTCTATAATCAATAATGAATACTGTCAAATCAAGGAATGTTGTCTATCTACCCATCTATTGTATCATTTTCGCCGCGTGTTTCGTTTAATCATCCTTTGGGAAGATCGACGGCTAGTGCGTTGGGACAGCAAACACGAACAATGGAATGTGGTCAGTGGTCAGGATGTGGTGAACTGACGAATGCTTATAGCTCTGATCGAACGGGCTGTGGTCGGTCACGAAACATAATCACCCCGCGCTCGATCGGATGTTTCTCCATTTATTAGTTTCATACACAACAAGATCACATAAGATCCACACACAAACGTGTGGATCTCGTGTGCTCTTGTAGTGTATGAAAATGATGAACGGAGAAACATCCGATCCAGCTCGGGGTGTTTATGTTTCGTGACTGGCCACAGCGCGTTCGATCCGAGCTATCGACATTCATCAGTTCATCACATCCTGACCACTGACCACACTCCATTGTTCCTGTTTGATGTTTGAATGTCGTAGCCCTCGACCTGCCCAAAGTGTGATTGGTTGAACCACACGGCGACAGAGATACAATGGATGGATAGATGGACAACAGATTACAGTTCTTCATTAGAGCGTACGGAATCGCCGGATATTACGCACACATGTCGCTCAACGCCAGAATACAGCAGGAGTACCCTCGGGATGCGAAACAATTCATTCAACCATGGCCGCACACCTTGGCGACAACCTCCGCGCGTTCAATCGGCGAAACAACATACACGCACACGAACAGACACATGCACACACACAAGCACACACACGCGCACACACGCCGCGTACACAAACACGCCCCTCAAGTAGAGACACTACATACGCAAAACCCAAAAAAAAAACACTCCAACACACAATCAACCACACGCGCACATGCAAAGACACACTCGTCACGCACAAGCAAACACAAACACAACCGCATGCGCACATGCAAACACACAYTYGTCACGCACAAGCAAACACAACCGCACGCGCACATGCAAACACACACTCGTCCAAACAGCGCTGATGTGTCAGCAGAAAAGCCGCCCACATGCGCTCACAGAAACACACACGTCCCGGGTTCGTGCGCACTCACCTTGTGAGAGTGTCGAGTGAAGATGCGTGCGGATCCCGTCGTCGATCGAGACAGGAATGCTGCGACCTTGTGCCGTGCGCTTTGTGTTGGCGATGGTAATGCGTGGAGCGTTGGATGCGCTGATCCAGAATCGAGATGTCGTCGTTGAGTCGACGGGATGTCGACGCGTGACGTCGAAGATGACGCGGGCATCGACTAGGGACGTGGAGGGAGATGCGTCGTAGAAAAGGTGGCGACCAGGGTTTAGAACGGCTGTCCGTTTGCTTCGCTACCTATGGTGCTCCAGCTGGGCGGGGCGATGGTGTTGACAACAATGGTAGTGCGAGGCGTCCGTCCGGCAGCATCTACCCAGCAAAAAACGCAGAAAGCGGCGTTCACGCCCCGAGCGCCGCTCGTATTTGTAGGCGCGCGTGGGTCGGGTCCCCTTCGGGTCTTCCATTTCGGAGTGCCTCGCAGGGTCCGTTTGACGCCGCGACAGGTTGGCCACACGTCGTTCCGCGCATCGAACGGTGGCCACACGTCAAATTTCCCGCTAAGGGGGACCCGGTGCGCGCGACATGGCAAAAAAAAGTCCCTTCGAACAGGGCCTTCCTGGGCGTCATGGAAAAGGGCCGTCGTCCCAGGCCCCTTGTGTTCTTGCGTTCATGTTCGCGGGCCCCGCCAAAGGGGGGGGGTGTTTTTCGGTATGCGTCTGGAGGGTTTTGGGG
>BFEA01000738.1:471075-487337 GCA_003427395.1 Chara braunii | reverse complement strand
TCGACACATAGGCATATCCTGACTTGCCAGCAGCCTGATGCGGATACAGTTGAAAAGAAAGCAGTCCCGTAAAACATACAGGGACCCAGTCCGCCTCGATGGTTATCTCAATGAGCAATTCAGTATTTCAAAATTTGTACGTGGGTTCAAACCCCAATCCGACCACTGCAACCGAACTTTGAATACTTACTAATATATATATATATATAGTGTGTGTGTGTGTGGGTGCGGGTGCGGGCGGGCGGGCGGGCGAGCGGGGGTGGGTGGCCGGGCGTGGGTTTGGGTGGGGGCTGTCTTTTCTTTTTCGTTTCCACCGCGCAAAAAAGACAAAAAAAAATAAAGAAAGGAAAAAAAAACGACGCGGAAAAGCGAGCAAAAAAAAAAAGAAAACAAAACAAAAAGAAATTAAAAAAGAAAAAAAAACGACGCGGAAAAGCAGGAAAAAAAAAAAAAAGAAAAAAAAAAAGAAATGAAAAAAGGAAAAGAAAAGCAAGCAAAAAGGAAAAGAAAACGACGCCGCGAGCGACCGAAAAACAAAAGAGAAAAGGAAAAAAAAAGAGAAACGGCGCGACAAACGCACAAAAAAAAACAGGCTAAACAAAAAGAAAAAAGGAAAACAAAAGCAAGCGAAACAAAAAGAAAAGAATAGCAATTGAAAAACAAAAGGAAAAAGGAAAACTCTATCCAACTGCGGGCGCTCCGAGATATTCCCTCCTATCGATGCCGGCCGCCGCATGGCCCTGTGGGCGCGCTCTTTCGATCTCTGGCGCGCTGTGAACAATTTGGTACGCGCACCGCTCTGCACACCGCCACGCCCTCGATCGCCCTTATCCACCGGGCCGAATCAAAAGTTCGGCCCGATTCTGGCACGCAGCGAAACACGACCTCCTCCCGCGGGCCCACCGTGCTTAAGGGGTAGGATAATTATACAGAATAAATATGTATAATATAGAATAATGAGAAATCTGCAACATAAATTTTGATATAAATCGGTTTTCTTTTCCACAGGTGTCACAATTTATATTGGGAACGTAAACATTTCCTGTTTTTTTTCCCTCGTGGTTAGGATTCGATTTCTCGGTTGGGTTTGTGATGTCAACAACGGCTACACACAACTATGAGCGCATGGGAGGGAGGAGGGGTTGGTTGCGGCTAGTCCAACGCTTCTGTGAGCGAGCACAAACCCGTTTTGCAACTCTATGGACACGGCGTGAGTGGTAGTAAGGCAAGGGGAAGGTGGGCACGGTGTATCCAAGTAGTGAGTATATCGAAAGCAAGGAGTGAAGGGGGAGGGAGTAAGGTCGAGCGGCTGATGGCTGTGATAGGAGGGAAGGAGGATTTGATGGGTAGAACGGGGGGGTGGGATGGGGAACTGGGAACGGGGGGTGTTGGCCATGGATGGTTGGTGGGTAACTAAGTAGGATGCAGTGGCCACGACATGAGGAGGGGAATTCGGCAGGGCCGATGAGCAGCGGTCAGGAGGGTGTGTTCGACTCGCGAGGAATAGGGGTTACGGATCGAATGGGGAGGATGTGGTCGGCACATGCAATGGCGCAGTTATGCCATGTGCTAGTAGCTTTAGGTGCACGTGATTGTCCGACATGAAAGTATCATGCCGTTGTGATGGCAGTTTCGTTTCCCCTAGCGCTCCAGGAGGAGTTACGAAGACGGGGAGAAGAAGTCGAACAATGCGACGATGAGAGTTCAGTGAAAGCAATGAATGAGAGGTTGGTGATGAAACGAATGACATTGTATATGAAGGTGGGAGCACGATTGCTGTTCATTCATTCATCTGAAGATTGGCTTCTTATGCTCATAAGCATAGGTGAGTTTAACATGTTGTTCTCCTCTGCTTCTCTGCTTACGGTTTACCGGACAGCACTGTTTGACGATATATATTATATAGAGATCTAGGGTTTTGCCTCCTGATGAGTCGCTGCAATGTCGACGAAACAGTTTGTCACAACGGCTCGTTTGTTGTCCTCTTGGTGAGTCATATCTGCATTAGCAAATGAGGGTGTATGGAGTGACGTGGCAACTCTTCCCTTTCCATTGTCTATCCTGGGGCTTTTGTCACTACCTTCTCCTGCTCCACACCTACACCACCACCTCCTCTTCGTCCTCCTCCAACGTCCCACCTCGTCACCCACCACGTCTGCGTCGTCCACGTGGCATCACCTCGGCTACACGCACCATGTTCGCCATATGCCCTACTTCCGCGTAATAATCACTATTCCCGCCTGCTTGTCGTCGCCCATGCCTATTCTGTTTTCGCTGATGTTCGTGCGTCGATGTCTAACCGTTGTGTGTGTGTATGTGTGTGTGTGTGTGTGTGTGTGTGTGCGTCTGTGCGTGTGTGCGTGTGTCTGTTCATGGGTTAGTGTGACTAATCGTACGTGGATGTCTTCGAAGATGATGGGCTATGGTTGTGATGACGTCTTCGTTATTGGAAGGAAGGATTGGGAGAAGATGGTGGTGAGGGAGGGGAGGGGGGCTGGGGGTAGAGTTGGGAAGCCGGAGGGACGGACCGGGAAAGGGTGGGCGCCCTCATCGTCTTGGTGTAAGTACTGAGTGGGTTGGAGATGCGCTGCACTTTCTTCATTGTTGTACGCATTCATTATCCCGAGCGCCCATGGATGTCGAAACCGCACCGGAGCTGATGTGCAGTGGTGGGTGTGTCATCGTGGCAGACTGTCAGTCAAACTACGCGCTCGCTCTGCCCGCAGGACAACTCTGGGGCCATGGGGGGGGGACCACTAGGGGAAAAACGGCGGAGGAAGTTGATGATAGGATGCCTTAGTGTTCGCGCGAAAGAAGAGGAAAGAGAAAGTGGATCATTGCCGGTGAATAGTATAGTGAGCAGGAGGGAAGACCGACCACAGTGTGGCAGGAAGAACGACTATGGAATGGCACTTGCGCATGGGCGGGGTCGTTTGATTGGTAAATTGGTTGATGGGTTGATGTGCGCGATTAACTAGGTTAGAGAGTATTGTTTGATGATGGCGTAAAGGAGTAGAAAGGGTAAGAACGCTCGCACACTTTTCGATAGAGACATCATTGGCTTGAACTGCTTTTGTACGACGGGAGGGAGACGTGGACAAAGCAGTGAAGGAACAGGGAGAAAAGAGAATTCATGGCCGTTGTGAGCTGTTGTGAAAGCACTTCGACGAAGATGAGATGACATAATTGCGGCAAAGAATAACTGGGGACGGGTGATTCTGCTTCTTACAGAACGTTGTGTCAGTCGTAAAAACGGGCGATGATCAAGGTTACCGAGCAGCTGAGTGGGGGTGTGTATTATTATTATTATTGTTATTGTTATTGTTATTATTGTTATTGAATCATATTAATTAATCTTCATTCGGTCAAACATAGCAGCCGGCAGCAGGTGGTCGCCTCCTACCTTGCAGTGGGGTGGGGGGCGTTTGACTCTGCGCCTGAGAACAAGGAATGAGGAATTAACTTGTCCGTTTGATCTCCCGCTGCTCTTTTTCTCATTTCTGGCCTCTCTATCTATTTTATCCCTTCTTCTCCTCTCTTTACTCTTCGTCTCTTTTCTTCTCTCTTCTCGTTTCTCTCTCGTCTTGTCTCCGCTTGTGTCCTTTCTGTCGATGTACCCCCAATTTTCAGCTTTCGAGCGGTGGAGGTAGTTTCTTGTTCCTATTCTGCATAAGCCGCAGACTACCTTTTGGTCGGTGGATGGGACAGAGTGTTTGCTTCTGTCGAACTAAGGAGATTCCACATATATACATATGTATATATCTTGATGACATTATATATATATATATATATATATCGTGTATGACGATGCATATATTTGTGTATACGTATATATCTACGGTTTATTGGGCAGTTCTGTTTGACGATATATATATATATATATAGTGAGGGGATTCTGCAGACTGTTGAGGGTTCAGCCTCCTGATGAGTCGGTGAAACTCCGACGAAACAGTTTGTCACNACTCCGACGAAACAGTTTGTCACAGCCCCTCGTTTGTTGTCCTCTTCTCTCTCTCTGCCTACGGTTTACCGGGCAGTTCTGTTTGTGACGATATATATATATATATATCGTCACAAACAGAACTGCCCGGTAAATATATATATATATATATTCTGCGCACACAGGTTAGCAGTTAATCACATCAGCTGGGCGTTTCATCTCATCACTAAATGGCCTCTGACCGGCTGGTGGGCAGGTTTGCAGGAGGACCGGGGAGGGTAAGCGGTCGAGGAGGGGCAAGGGGAGGAGGAGCAGAAATAGAGAAGGCGAAAGTCTGAATTTCCGATTTCTTTTATTCTTTGTTTGATTTTTTAAGTTCCCCCGAAACCTCCAGCCTCCGTCGCAACTGCTCTTCCCGTGCGGAAATCCTCTCCTCCTATCTATTGTAGGATGCCCTCCCAACGAGAGAAGATGATGGTTATAATAGAGGGACGTGTATTTCGCGTTTGAGAGCAGTTTGTGTTAGTCTGATCGAGTTGCACAGCGCAGCCCCCACGAGACGAAAACTGCTCTGTCGTCACATTCACACTCTTATGGTCCTCTCTTTTATTCCTGTGGGCTCGCATACCTTCCCTACCTCGCATTGAAAGAGTTCTGAATCTCTCCCCATTTCCGCTCTCATTCCTGGCTCACCTAGCATTCGCTCTTTCCCTAGAGCATAGGCCTTGTGCACCTATGGGCTGGGCTGCCAACTTTCTGCGCACATATTCTCTTACCTCAATGAAAAGAAAAAAGAAAAATCCATTGTCGTGTGTTGTCTACTTCTCGTTCTGCTCTCCCTTGTCGTGTCTGTTTCACCAGTACGACTTGGATCATCCATCGTTTGCTTGTGTCGACGTCTTATCAGTGCTAACTCCTATTTCCCCCTCTCCGTTCCTATGCCCTCTCACTCAATTTCGCTTTCTCTATGTATTCCTACGCCTTCCCTACACCTCCCTTCTTCCCTGGTGATTGTTTGCTTTGTCTCTTCCTTCTGCTGTCCTCTGCTCCCGCTGCTCGCTGTCCTCTCTTCCATTGTTTTGCAGAATCGGTCTTTTGCTCTTCTCCCTTTGCTGCATACACCTACCCTCGCACTCTTCAGGTATGTTTCAACAGATATTTCTTCTTCAATTCTCTCTCCCCACAGCTCTCTCCGCCCCTTTCCCCTCCCCCCCCCCCCCCCCCCCCCCCCCCCCCCCCCCCAAAGGGCCTTTTTTTCCACGTAGGAACTGGAATGTTCCTCCTCCTTCACTTGTCTATCTTTCCCTCGTTACCTTATTGGTTCGCTGCCTGGTGTTCAGTTCTTTCACTTCGATTTTCTCGGGCATTCGGCTGGTTTTTTTTTTTTTTTTTTTAAGCAGTTGCGGATGACAGACATTAATCAAGGAGGTCTCGCTTGATCGGTGGATTGTCATCTCGCTGCCAGTGTCATCTTTTAGAGAACGGGCTTCGAACTCGTGACCTATGGAGAAAAGAATGAAGGGAAAAAAAAATCCTTCGTTTACTGACGCTTGAGTAAATGTGTGGACCGTTCAGCCACGTCGGTCGGGTTGCAGCCCGTATGTTTTGTTTCCGAAATCTTTTTTTTGTTTTTTTTCCCCATAACATGTTATTCGTTAAAATAGGACATTATATTCTAAATTGGTATTCGCAAGCTATTACTTTCATGTTTAAATCTCTATGTTTTGGACCTGAATCGAACTTAGGATACGAGTAGTGAACCCAAAGAATTCAATTGACAGGCAATAAATTGAATCTAAACTGGAGATTCAAGGCAATAACTTACTGATCATAATGAATTAAGTGTGGATTTCATTGCACTTCCATAAATTTTGTAACTTAGTCTAAGTCTTAAAAGTCGTTACGGTAATAACATGAATTGTTGAACTCTCGATTTTATCACACCTTGTTCAATTTTGTGAGAACATTGAGTCGGACCTATTTTAGATGACATTGTGACTTGCCTTAACTTTAAGGCAATCACACGGATGATTTAAGTACTATGCTTCCGTCGCACTTCGATAATTTATGCTTTCGGATGGTTTAAGTACTACGGATTCCGTCGCACTTCGATAATTTATGCTTTAAATTTATGTACTAAGTTAAACTTAAAAAACGTAAAATTTAATGTTGTGACTTGCATAAATTGTAACTCAATCGAAGAGTAAAGTTTAAGGCTAAAGCCTTAAGCAATCACACGACAAACGAGATCATGTTTTAAGGCTAAAGCCTTAGGCAATCACACGACAAACGAGATCATGGTTTACGTACTATGGATTCCATCGCACTTTGACAATTTATGTACATACTTATTAAAAGACTTGTTCGGTGTGATTTGCATAAATTGAAACTCAATCGAAGAGTAAAGGCCATTATTAGATGGTAAACGAGATGGTTTAAGGATGGATTCCAACACACTTCAATAATTTTGGACTCCATCACACTCCGACAATTTATGTTACTTAAAAGACGTAACTGGCATGTCATTGTCATACATTGAAATTCACTTAGCATACGTAATGAGACACTAAAATACAGGGTTGTGAATGACCTTAGAGTCTGCATCACACTGACTATCACTGAGCCTTGAGTCAGACGTGCTACAAATGACATTGTGTGAAGCAGAAACTAGAAATCGATCGATGAGTCAATACAATCACACGGTAAACAAGATGGTTTATGTATGGATTCCGGCGCGCTTCGACAAATAATCATAAACTGATATAACATTGTCATATCAAACTGAAATTCACGTGAATACCATGGATTCCGTCCCACTTGAAGAAACATTGTAATCATGAAAAATTAAAAGTTCGAAATTGTATCGACAATTAAAAGTTGAAAATTATATCGACACGTGCAAGAAATCGCAAATGCAAGATTGAAGTACGCCTAAATTAAACGCTACAAGCCAACTGTAGTCTAAACTGAATGCTACGAGCCGCAATAATCCAAACTTTCTAAAACGCTATTATTTACAAAAATTAAAGTATCTACCGACGTCCACGCGTCCCATGAGAACCAACCCATATAAGGCATTCATTGACGACCCGAAAGCAAGGGTTTGTGGTTATCCCTTCGTCGCCACCCTCGAGAACACCGAAATGTACTTCATCCTTACAAACCTACAAGCACCTGCCAAGGACTTACCGATGGCGTCACACACACAACATGTCACTTGCTCTACCGCATGCCACTTATGAACCTCATTAATTTGACCAGCAATCTCCAAATCGGATTGTCCATTTTCGTACAGAAGGCGCAAATTCCCCATGTTGCGACCATTGATTCTAAGCTGGTTGCAAGAAACTAGCACTACAACGTCTACCAAAGTCCGCTTTCGGTTTTAACATGCCACACACAACACTCTGTAGAAGTCAGAACCGACCACAGACAACCGTATGCAACAATACGACAAATATTTTGGACGTATTCAGACACCACGCAGCGGGTATACTTCCAAAAACGGATTGCAGGACGCACAGTCCAACAACTCTTGTTTAGATTCCGCAGACCACACCCGAGGTGACCTCGTGACGTTGTCCAGGCGAAGGTAAAACCGGTTATTCTCTTCCTGCCTGAGCATGACGCGCAGGGACGGAAGTTGCCTGACACCAATGACATAATGAGGCACTTTCATCAGGCTTCCCCACTCCATCGCGGAAGCGAACTTGTACTCTTTATGCCATGGACATTTCCTTGCCAAGATTGCTCTATCCCATTCTGCCTAGGACCACTCATCGAGAGGCTTGTCCAAGAAGGGGACGACTCTCATCCACGGGTCGTTTTCGAACTCTGTTGTCATCGACTCGACAATTTCAGTATCGCCTTCCGAACCACGAAATCCGCATGCACAAGGGTGAATAAGACATGCATAATCATGTCGATGGTCCATGACTTCTGTCGCACTCCCTACACAAGACATGAAATGCAAACACAAATGAAAATGAAATGTGGAAATAGTAGAGAAATCGCCTTCATGATGAACTTAACTTCGGAAATTGCCGAACCATCACCAACCATCTTTAAAAATTCAACCGTGGACCGAGGACAAAATTTCGCCACGCAGAATCATCGCAAAAATAATATACTACCTTCTGAATTCTCGTTTGTCCAAACAGTTTTTTTCAAAAATCTCACTCCCTCACTTTATTCGGCGAACGTGCACTCGTCGCTCTTGTCCCCTCCATCTGCACTCCCTTCACCAGAAGGACTCAGATCTAGAAGTGCAGCTTCAGCATTCAGTCGAACACTGGAAGGAATGACAAGTCCAGTCGTGAATGATCTTGTACCTCGGACCGGTCTCTCCCAACCAAAAACGATTGAGTCAGCATCCTGCCATTGTGTTTGCTCAGTCATTTTCCATCGTTTTTCCCATGCAGTCTCATACAGTTGTTCGAGCGACTTAGCTCTAGCAGTCGGCACCCAATATTCCACTAGCACTTGATTATAATTCTGCGAATTATAATCAACAACCACCTGAGAAAGAGCTTTGCCCACCCAGATTGGCACACCGCTGGACAGATCATCGTCGGAGGGGCGAAGGATAAGAAAAGTGCCCACATCAACATGCACGAGGGGGTCGAAACTAGTCTTCGGACGATTTTTTCTTCGTCCAACAAATAGGGGTTCCCTGTCGTCGATGTTGACACTGCGAGGAGAAGGTTATTGATCGCTTTCAAGCAGTCATGGTCGTGGCCAAAAACTTTCCTGAGGTTGTGAGGACAACCCGTTGGCGATGATCTCCTCCCCATGTTTGATAACCTTCTCCCAGTAACACAAAGCTCTTTCTCTCCTACTCACCTCATGGTCATTGTAAGTGCACCACGCTGACCGCCTACTCTCCAGCAACTCGCGGAATCGAACAACACCATTTTTGTCATGCAAATAGTCATTTCGAGGAAGCGGTCGCACATGAGGCGGGTCAAACGGCCATGAAGGACCTGCATAGCTTTCATCGGGGTTCTGATTGAACTAAAAAATCGGGCCTTCCTCGAGCAACCATATGTCGTCATCACAATACTCCTTGTACAACATTAGCAAGTCAAGGAAAGATCTGACAACCCCCCTTGAGATACAGAAAGCTCCTGCAAATCTTTAGAAGTGTCGAGGGCTTGTCTCTAACTAATAAGGTGAGTCAGCAATAAGATAAAAGTTAATCAATCACCGTCAAGCAAAAACTTGACGAGAATATAAGAGATCTTTCTCAGCCCTAACTTCCCTTTTCCCATTCATTCAAAGGAAGTAACACTATGGAAAAACATAATCTAAGAATCACCCCCTCATTTCCATTTGCAGAGTGAGCCCATCCAACGAGCCTGGAAATAAGCCTAAACTTATGCGATAAAAAGCCCGCCCATGGCCAACAAGCTCGCAAGTACATTCAATTGGATACCCATCCACATACACACACACAGACTTTTGTGGACTTGTATAGTCATACACTCGATTTGTCTCAGGACACAAACGAACTCATACCACCATTTGGCAACCATTCAATCAGGTGAGTACGCAAGGCGAACACATACCCTTGGCCCCCACACACCCACGCAGTCACCCGATGCAGTCACATGGTGCAGTCACGTCGAGCGCCCACACCGTCGCACAGTGTGCCCGTACAATGCGTCAATCCGATGCAGCCACGCTATGCGGTCATGCGCGGTGAGATCACACAGCGTAATTACGCGGGGCAATGAACATTTTGTAGTCTCACACTGACAAAAAAATAGAAGAAAAAGCCAGGGCTCCAATTATATTTGTAATCTCTGTCTTTGAAGGGTTTATGCACACAGATACACTGGTTGCACCATCCTCCCCCGTCTCTCTTTGATCTTGTCGGCCACCCAATACAAGGGGACACATATAATAGACGAATGCCAATGACAAGACTATCCAGCAACTCCAACCCTGTTAATTCTCTTAATTTGTGGTCTATATGTTGTATCCCTCCTGCGGCTTGAAATTTTCAGATTGTCATTATGAGACAGGGGTCTTCCCCTGTTCACCCGGTCATGCAGTCTACTGCCTCCCTAACCTTTGCCTAGTTGTAAGATGATCGGTTATCAATGATCAATCGTCCCAATCAATTAAATAACAGGAGAAGGAAAAAAATTGATGATAATAGAACAGAAGAAATTATCTTGTAATGTCGCCCGCTTTTTCTAAGGGTTTGGCCAGGACCTTCGCAAGGAAGAGTGTCAATGACTTTGGTAGCAGTACCCGTCGCAGATCAGAAGTCACTCGACGGCAGCAAGACAGGTAATCATCAGCGCAGGCGCATCAACAAGTAAGTGAAAAACGCTCTCAAAGGAGTGAGACCCTCACAACGGCTAGTTCTTGACCGAACGGCGCACGCATACTTCGACTTGTATATTGATGACACCAACAAGATAACCTGCGCCGAACTCTCTACTTCCTCCACCCTTCCTCTCACTCTTCTCTCTCGTTTGCCGACCACCAGCAGAAGCATGCCGAAGCACCTTCTGGCTGAGATCGAGCAGTGAGGCGTCCACTAGACGGGGTTCGTGAAAAACTAGCTGCGTCCCTCACACAAAAAAAAAACTTATTCATACCTGCTTCTTTCACATGCTTACATCGTAGCTTCTCGGCGAGCGAACCGAAAGTGCTTTAAGACTGATTACTCAGGAGAGGCGTGCGAGATAAAACAGAGACGAGTCACTTTTGGCGAATACTCAAGGTGTCACGGAGGCTGGTTGCTCTGGCGTGTCACAGAGGCTCGTCGTGGCTTATCAGTCTCGAAGTACTCTGAGCACGCGTAGAGGCAACGGTTGAAGTCAAAACAGACATTGCAGTCTGAGCACCTCCCTCACGCTCGTACGCACCGCCAGTTACAATCACTTCTCTGGCTCGTCGCATACGCTGCAGTTCAGCTGACATCACCATCTCAGCACGCTCGCTCAGTTCCCGCCTCTACCTCTTCTGTTGACCCTCCTTCTCTGTTGACTGACTTATCACGCGTTAGCCTTCTGCTTCATGCCTAGCAGCTTCCAACCCAGAATGACCCTCGCGAGCAGAGTTTCTCAAGAAAAACGATGCCTCGCACGATGACCGGATGAGTCTCGGGTGGCATTCCCTGTCGCTCCCTCATAGATGAGGGTGACATCAACAGGTAGTTCCTCTTCCTCGCACGCTGATCTCGCGTGTGCTCGTGCCCCTGGTCCTCGCCTTTGTTGTCGCTTGTGATACCTGCCCCTCTCTCATCTGCGCACTGACTCCCTCTTTTTCACGCGCGGTCGTGCCACGCGACTCTCTCCTCTTGTCTCCCAGAATAGCACGTGTTGACCCTCTCCGGCCACTGCCCTCTCACACGCGCCCTTTCCCCCTGTTTTGTCTCTCTCCCGTTCCGCGGCCTCTGGGCGCCAATTGACGAGAGCTGGCCTCGGGTCCTCCTTCCACTTGGTCTGCCGCCCGGTGATGCTTCTGGATCTCCCCTGGTCTATTCCAGGACCTCAGATCCGTCTCTCGATCTGCGTCGCTCATCTCACTTTCCCCCCTTGAGTCTCTATCCTGGTGGACCTGTTCCAGGTCCGTCGTGTCCATCGAGGTCTCAGTTTCGTGATAGGCCACCGTTATTTGAAGCCTTGTCGTCTCTCCGTCTCGTTTACAGCGTCTCTCCGCTCGGTCTCTCGCCTCAGAGATCGCATCCTGCAACTTCGAGTTAGTCTCCATCTCTCCTTCTCTTGCTCCCTCCACATTGATCTTCAGTACCAACTCATCTCCACCGTCATAGTTGGGTATGACGGTAATCCAGGGCCCTTCCCAGGACATTGGCTTCCAACGGGCCTGGTGGTACCAGTACCCGGGCCTGTACCCATGCAGTGCCATAGTCAGACCAAGTACTATGACCTCCACGCAACACTAGGGCGTCCACACGGAATAGCACACCAACAGGCAATACACACGCAGGCCTGTAGCTTGCTATAGCCGCAACCACCTCCCAGCAAGCCTCAGTTTCCGGCACGCAGAGCACGCTGAGTGCGATCCTTTGTCCAGCACAGCACGTCCCCAGCTCTAAGGTTGTCCCAGCAGAGCGCTTCGATGAAACTCAAACCCCCAGAACAGCAACTGTGCCTGACATTCATGACGTGCCTAACACTCGACTCCATCACTTTTTTATAGGCTCGTTGCCCGCCAGGGTCTCTGTGCTCTAATCGGTAGGTCCTGCCTAGATCTTTTCCCGAAGAGTAAAGACAAATTCATAATTAAAAAGAAAATTAATTAATTCCCAAAGTTATTTCCAGTCTGGATCCTAACTGTCAGGCGGAGTTCCATTCCTGTACCGTCACCACTCCTCAAGCTTTCACAATTGCTGCCAAAGACTCAGACCGTTGGTCCCATAACGGGATACCGATTGGCGTTTTTTTCCCTTTAAAGCGTACAATTAGGACTACAGTATTCGGGTGCCTGCGTCCGATGGCAAGGAGGGGGCTTATGACCCTCCATGAGGGGGGTGATAAGCTTCCTACCGATGCGGCCGCGGGTCGCCCTTCTTTTGAGGCCCGACCACGCAACACTTAGTCGGCGCACATTCTCGGACGGAACAAGTGGAACCAGCCAATTCGGGCCACCGCTCCAAATTCAGAGTGTTGGCTTCCCTGTGAAGTGACAAGCTAAAAGGCAACCGAATCGGACAAACGAGCGAAAAGAAAACTAAGTAATAATAGAGGAAAGGAAAAGATGGCGTTTCGAAATTCCACCGCGCAGCAGCCTCGCCCGAACGGTAATACGAGTCCACACATAAATCTAAAGCCCGACTTCCAATTTTTTCCATCCCTTTCTCCCTTTCCTTATTTTTGTCTTTTCAGTCCTCTCCGTATCTGCCCCCCCTTAACCTGGCCACCAGAGTCTCACCGCGAGGTTCAGACAAACAGTTTTGGTACAGGCGATATACAAAGGGTCAGTGAACCCCAGGCCATAAGACCGCGGTTACTGTCCGAAAACCTGAATCGGCGGCCCTTTCCCTACGAAGGGTCAGATCGACAGATGGAAAACCGAAAATAGGGAAATTAAGGAATAATAACAATAATAATAATATTAATAATGATGACGGCAATCCAAAATTGGAAAGGAAACTATAGCATCACAGCAACCTGAGGTCATCAGATTTCTCCACACAAGAGAAACGAGTTTAAATTTGTCGCTTTATTCTTCTTTTTCTCTTTTCCTTCCCCGACAGCGACTTCTACCCCTTGCACCTAACCCATAACTTGGCAACAGAGCACTCGGCGCGCAGTAGAAAAGATTGCGCCAACCCATTCACCTTTGCGTCCCAGGGCAGACCCGGCGGCTACCACAGTTACAGGCCGGTTGTGCTCTGCTGTACAGCAGGGCGCCGAGCCTGTGTGGACCAAAGTAAGGTCCTGTGGCGCACCCTTTTGCTGAGGCAGGTGCCAAGCAGGACCGGTCCACGTCATGGTGCAGCCCATGTACCAAGTGTCATAGTATTTTTGGGAGTAGTTACAGATCGCAACACTAAAGCTAAGGATGGTACCAAGTAGGGACTTGGTACACGAAGGAGGGCCGGGACACCGCGCCCTCCGACACCGCGTCTTGAAGAAGGTGCTCGCTTGCGAGGTGGTTTGGGTCCAGGCGGGCTCCCTGGCGTTGGCGAAGCTCGGAAAGCTGAGCGTCCAGGAGATGGTGCATTGGGTGAAATGCGACCGGGTGCTAGTGCGTCTGTGGAACTACTACCACTTCAAGCACGACAAGAGGCCGGACGCGGATTGGAGCGAGAGGTGCCCGTTCCTGAAATCAAGGTCCGCAATTTTCAGACAGTTTGAGAGTCGTGGTTTGGATGCTGAGTTGTGGGACGGAAGCAGGAAATACGTCATTGACTCCTCGTTGTTCAAGGACTGCCCGCCCTACATGGGCTGCGACGACGACAAATCGATCGAGGCGACAGAGAAGTCGGTCGGTCACAAGAAGCTATCCGTCGACTGGAGCAATAAGGTCCTGTCCGTGTTGACTGGCAGTAGACTGAAGAGTCACGAGATCGCGCTCGCTGAAGGTATTGTGCACATAAAATGGGAAGACACGGGCGACGTGACATCCATCGCGCCATTCGGCAACGACCCCTTGGACGCAGACATAAGAAGTGCGGAGGTGAAGGAGGCAGTGGCTGCCACAAAAAGTCACACGTTTGTCCTCGATCTATGCGAACCGGTGGACCTGAAGCTTTTTAAACCACAAACGTTCGACACTCTGGATTCCCAACTTCAGACGTGGTGTCCATCGCATTGGATGCTCGTCGTTTTCGTCCTGCGGGAGCAGAACCTCTCGTTTCTGGCTACCATGAACCATCTTTCTTTCGTGAAGCTGCTGGAAGGGAAGTGGGTGAGGAGGAGTCAACAGAAGAAAAGCTTCCCCGTCGGGAACAATTTGTACATGGGAGACGACCGGATGTACATACTCTTCAAAGGCGATGATTTGTGCGCTAACACGTCCACTGTCTACGAGGGGAAACTGTCGGCAGGCGCCGCTGCTGCAGTGCAGCTACCACAAAAGGTTACGCAAACGGATGTGTCCGACATCCCGTTCAACCCTTGCGACTGGTCGCATACCTCTCCTGCACGTCGGGGCAGTGTGTACGGGGACATGGAACGCAACCCCGCGCCATTCGTTAATCTTCTCGAATCCGTCACCAAGAAGGGGGAGGGTGTTGTCTTCCTCGGGAAGCCACACGCGCGATCTTTGTGGGAAGTACTGAAGGCAGGACGGCACGTCATCGCGATGGAAGGGAACTCCAAGCTCTTGCAATTTACAATTGATCTCGTCAAAAGTGAGGTCAATTCGGGTGCCCACAATTGTGAGTTCATGGTCGTCACCGAGACTCGGGCTCATGCGTGGAACAACAAGAAGGATATGTGGTTCAAGTTGAGTGCGAGGAAGCAGAACAAGATATACGACTTTTTGTTCCTGCAAACGCGGCCGAAGAAAGACACTGACGTCGAGTACTTGCGCCGCAAGGACCACATATTCACGTTGCTCGACAACTACCACGACGCCTCCCGCATGAACGCGAAGACCTTCCTCGAGAGGTTGCACTCCCTGTCCTTCGTGGAGTCAGAGGAGGAGTTGACGTTCGGCAGTTACTCCTCCTTGATCTCCACGGAAGACGAGGTGACCACCTGCATCGAGTTCGACGCGACCGCGGACGAGGAGGGCAGCGACACCGAAAGCCTCGACCTGCAGTACGACCCACATCCCGCGCAGCACACTACCGGGTCGTCCTTGGCAGGTCCGTCAACAAGCCCGGCATCCCTCGTGTCACCGATGGTGAACCCGGCGCCTGGCACTACCCCGATGAAGTTGCTGCAGAGACTGCAGGCTCTGGCCTCCGGCCATCGCTCACTGCGTCCCAGGTCTGACATCCTGCCCGATCATCTGTCTTGGAAGGATGCCAACATTCACTTCCTGCCTGAGCCTCAAAGTCGTTCCACGGAGGCGGACTGGGGCCATGACATGATTTGGCATCCAGGAGTCATCCAGCCGGCGATCCAAAAGGGTGAGTGGATCGTGGCCGTCGCTGTCCCGGACGGAGAATGGATGCCCCTCCCTCGTGGGTCGAAGTCTGACTTCGTCGACGTCGCTAGAATTGTGGTCCTCCAGAAAGTGAGGGCCGAGAATGACTCTTTTGTACCCGAAGACGTGTCCGTCATTTCCATAGCCGGGTGATTGATCGCCGAACTTGAGGACAAGTGCTGGTTGGAGCTGACGGAGGACTACTACGACCTCAATACGAGCCCCTCGAAGGGAAGGGTGGACTGGAAAATCCCCCCTCCCAGTGGGACGCATGTAAGAACATGGTCCCGGGGACCGGAAGGTGGGGAGAACGAGGGCGACAAGGCTGGGGATGGCAAAGGAGTCTCGCCTGGTTCGGAGGGCAGGTCTCACGGTGACACCACAACAGCGGAAGGCGGTGGCCGGGTGGCGGGGGAGGCCTTCGGGCGTCAGCAGTCTACTGGTCCTGGTTCGGAAGGCTCGGCACAGTCAGCGAACGTGCCCACTTCATCCGCCGGCTCGGTGATGGCGGCCTTGGTTGCTCTCCGTGCCGGCTCGGTCGAAACGTTCAAGTCCACCGGGATCCGAACTTCAATGCGTGCAGAGCGGACAAAGAGGACGGACGCGCAGAGCTGGTCAGGAGCGGGGGTGGCGAGTCGTGATCCCAAAATAGACAGCGGTGTGGTGAGGGATGGGAATGCGCCGCCTGCGGGCAGGGTTGTCACGCGGGGATCCCCGGGGCCCAAGCCGGGGTACGGGTTTC
>BFEA01000738.1:448441-470262 GCA_003427395.1 Chara braunii | reverse complement strand
CCCCGCACCCCCGCCCCCGCCAACACTCAACCCCGGCCCCGCCGGCTGTTGGTCCCGCCCCTGGCCCCGCACCAGCAGCTACCCCGGTCCCACGAGTGGTGGGTGTGGCTTCGGGGGGGGTCCGGGGTGGGGCATAAAACCCCATTTTTGGGGTTTAGCCCATATGGTGCGTGCTCTCGCTGCGCACCCCCCACTATTTATTTATTTATTTATTTATTTATTTATTTATTGATTTTTTGGGGGGGGGGTCTGGAGCCGGGGTTGGGAGTGCCCACCCGTGGACCCCCGGACCCCCGCCGGGGCCCCGGGGCCGGGGCTCGACAACCCTGCCTGCGGGGGATCGACAACTGCTTCGGTCGGAGCGAGAGGGTATGTGTGGAGGGCCCGGCGACAGGGAGACGGTGAAGTTCGCCGGGATCCGAACTTCTTCAGGCAAGGGGGGCCAACCAGGGATTGTGGTGCCGGCGGGAGGGGCTGCGTGCGGCGGGAGGGAAGGGCATTCGTCGGAATTCGACACGGGTTTGGGCGAAGTGGCTGGATTGCATGCAAGGGAAGAAGGCAAGGTGATGGACAAAGAGAAGGAAGGGGAGGAAGGAGACAAAGGGGAGGAATGAGAGGAAGGAGGGGATGAAGGGGAGGAAGAAGAGGATGAAGGGGAGGAAGGAGAGGAAGGGGAAAAAATGGAGTTGGCTGGGTTGCTCGGAGGGAAGGAGGGGGAAAAAGGGGAACTCGATACTGGAGACGACGAACGGACGTTTGGCGACGACGATGACAGATCTGGGGAGTCATCTGACGGATTCGGGCAGCTATACGGAGAACATCGTGAGGAAGACGACGACGACGATGACACGACACTGGATATGGAGACACAGGTGGTCACAAGCGTTTCGGCACCGGTTCAACGAAGCTCGTGTTGCAGTAAGCCTGACTAAACCGAGTGTACGCATTGACGTCGAAGAAGTTATCGACGGCATCCTGGACGACCACCACATGTCGGCGCAGCCGTCCTCGACGCCTGGTGTCGACGACCCTCTCCACATCAAACCTTCCGCGGGATCTGTCGTGGCTTTCTCGCCAACGAACTCTCCGATGCTGCTGCCGACCATCGCCAGCGAAGGAGAAGGCGAGATCGGGGAACGACAAGATGTCACGTCCCCGAAAAAAATTGCCGCCGACACTCAAGCTCTCAACGTGTTCGCCTTGCCCGCGCCAACTTCACCGATTAAGGAGCGGAGAGACAAACCAGCTGGTAAGCAGTGACAAACGCCACTCTGTCTGCGCGTCAGTGACCGCAGTGTCTGTCGATGCGGGGAGTTCCTGATGCCGGCATGCTACAACCACCACTCCTTCAAACTTCTAAGTACATGTGAACGACCATCCTGTGAGTCGGCCAGGTCACTGGTCGTGTGCAGGGCATACGAGACAAAACATGTGTGTTTTTGTTGAAGCGTTCCCTCACATAATGGAAGGATGGTGTTTCTTTTTCGAAATGAGTGGTGGTTTTAATCCGCCGGGATCCGCACTACCAAGGCCGCTGCGTGATGTGGTTACTCTTTTTGTGCCTCGATTGGGAAAAGTCCGCCGGGATCCTGACTTCGAAAATGTTTGGCCTTCGCGTTTGTGGCTTGTTGAGGTTTTCCCTTCTGAAGGGCGGGGGKGTCGAGGTCGAACGCACTGCTCCTTTTGTTTTCCAGCGGGGCTTGCGCGGAAGTATTCTCTATCTCTCTCATGGCTAAACGGGGTTCTGTAATTAGGTAGGTCCTGCGTCTTCTACATTTCATGGTTCTTAAATTGTCTTTTTCATCGAATTCATCTTGGATTACGTATATTCATTTTCCGTTTTCTCTTGCTTGGGTTGTACAGGGGTTAGGTCATCTCCCTGGGTTGGAAAAGTCCGCCGGGATCCGGACTTCAGAGATGTTTTGCTTCCGCTTTTGTGACTTGTTGTGGTTTTCCCTTCTGAAGGGCGGGGGTGTCGAGCTCGAGTGCACTGGTCATTTTGTTTTGTAGCGTGGTTCATGCGAAAGTTCTCTCTCTCGCACTCTTCTGGCAAAACGGGGGTCTGTAATTGCATAGGTCCTGCGTCTTTTAGATTTCGTGGTTCTTTAATTGTCCTTTCGTCGGGTTCTTCTTTGAAAACGTGTATTCATTCTCCATTTTGTCTTTCTTCTGTTGTACAGGGGTAGGGTCGTCTCGAACACGGAGACCCTCTAAATATCCGAAACACATATTGCAGACAGTCCCGGTGTTGACGACAAAACACAAGGACATGTTAAAGGCGTCAGGGGTTGATGTCGAAATCGGGAAGAATGAGCATGCCATTGCCATTGAGGAGTGTTTTTCCCTTGTGCCCCCAGAGAAAGGGACATATCCACGATCTGCGACTAGGGGTCAGGCCATGCATGAAAAATACTTAGCTACTCGTCATGCGATGAAGGAGAATCCTTAGAGTTTCGTTTCTCACTCCCCCCCCTGTCCTTTGCTCGATGTTGTGCAGTGCGGGCCACGACACCTGGAACAGCAGTGACTGCGATTGGAAGCTTGTGGGTTTTGGATGACATTGAATGAGGCTTCGTGCCACCTAACACTGTACTCTCGACCCTCGATGATGGTCAGTTGCGAATTGCAGCGAAGGATATTCTCACCCTCTCACTTACTGACGACAGGGTGAATGATGAGGTGGTCAACTTTTACATGGCGCTATTGGGAACGACCGCATATGGGATACGCGACATCCTGTCAGGCCTTTGAGTCTTCAGCTTTAGTTCTTTCTTCTTCAGTAAACTGCAACTTCAAGGACACGGCGGGGTGGAAAGATGGGCAAAAAACGTGGATCTGCTTCAATATGATATTAGCCTTGTACCAGTCCACAAAGATAATGATCACTGGATCCTCCTTTCCGTGAACTTGAGAGATAATGTTCTTAAGATTTTCGATTGTTTTCCTTGCGTTGTAGCCGATTCTAGTTTTTACCTTAGTGTTTTCGAGTTGATCGTACACTATTTGGAATGTCAAACATCACATAGGCGGTTGTGCAGGAGTTGGAAGTCGGTAGCAATAAATGTTGTTATAGAGGGAGTTCCAAGACAAGTGGATGGAGTTAGTTGCGGGGTGTTTATGTTGATGTTTGCGACACTGTTGCAACGTGGTGATCGACCGCCTTTAAGGTTCTCTTGTGAAAATATTTCGCATATTAGACGATAATTGGCATCATGTATCTTGGAATGCCATTGTCTTTTATAGACTCGATTGATTTGCAAACTTCTGTTTCAGAATATTTCATATTTTAACTGTCGCTTTCTCAACGACATTACTTTCTTTTGGTGTTTCGAGTTTGAGTTGTCTTTGGTATGTTGAGTGCCAGTCTGGCGTCCCGTATTGCCTTTGGAATCTCTGTCAGGTCTGGCTCGTCTGTCGTGCCATTACATTCATCGCATTGCAGTTCTCGTTGCAAATTGTGTCCAGGTCATCCAAAGTTGTGCATATAATTCACCTTGAAATGATATTTGTGTGTGTGGTGCGACATGACGAATTGGAGTGTGGATGCAACACAAATCTCGGCGAGTGTGTGGGTGTGAGGTTCGTTATGCAAAGAGTAAAAGACCAGTGACATCACGTCTCTTGTGTGCATAGACATGTACTTGTGACCGCCTGAATTACATGTAACCGACAATTTTGCGTTCGTGACCGGGAAAAATAAATTGTATGCCAAAAAAACTGTTTGTACTTCTAAAGAAGTCTGAATCTCTACAACATCCAAACAACCGCCTCGGGCGAGATGATTGCTATGCATGTACAACTCACGCATAACCGAAATAAATAGTATTATCTAACAAGGATTCAATCATGACACCTTGCTGATCACATTTACAAACTTGAAGTTTGACAAGTGTGGCTCCCGACACACTATCGCACAGGCATCTCGGATGGGCGTGTCTGTCGCTACTCTACGTCTTCTAATATAATTATCCAACGAGGATGCAATCATGACACATTGCTCATCACAATTATGGAATTGAAGTTGAACAAGTACGGATCCCAGCACACTTCCGCAAATGGTTTCCTGATGCGCATGCCTATCGTTATTCGTTTATGAAGTTTAACAAGTACGGATCCCAACACACTTCGACAGAAAATTCCCAACACATTTTTGAAGTTCAACAAGTAAGGATCCCAGCACACTTCCGCACAGGGTTCCTTGATGGGCGTGCCTATCGTTATTCGTTTATAAAGTTTAACAAGTACGAATCTCAGCACACTTCTGCACAGGATTCCCAACAGTGCCACATTTTTGAAGTTCAGCAAGTAAGGATCCTAACGCACTTCCGCACGAGGTTCCCGTGCGGCGTGCCCAACATGTACGGGTTTGAACGCGCTTCCTCATTTGAGATATCATTTATAAAGTTTCACAAGTACAGATATCAGCACACTTCTGCATGTGCTTAAGCCCTGGGTGGGCGTGCCTACGTTGCTTGGAATGCAGTCAAAAATGAATTCGTTAGAATGAGGACACAGTATAATGTCCTATTTTAACGAATAACATGTTCCATGCTATTTTCTGTGTGCGGATGCTGACAGGGAGCTGTGCTGAGCTGTCGGTCCTTTTTTTTTTCCTTTTTTTTGTCTTTGTTCCGTTCGATAAATTTGCGGTAGTCCTCGTGGTGATTAGTTAGCTTTGTTGGTTTTATCGATTCCGAACGGACGATATGGCGATTGCTTACCTGTCTTCTTCGATCTTCCTCTTCTTCATTTTGATCCTTCCTCTTCTTCTTCTTCTTCTTCCTCGTTTTCTTCTTCTTTTTCCTCGTCTTCAACTCCGTGTCTTTTATCATGAGAAACAAGACCTTCATATGTGCGAAATGAGACTGGATCGTCCGCTAGAACATGGACAGATACATTGCCTTGTTTTGTCTTTTTTATGCATGTAGAGAGTCGGGCAGGAAGGACCGATTTTGCCTGTTTTGCGGTTGCGATCGGTTACATCTGACACGGGTTCGTTACTACATCATAGTCGTTCAAAAGATTGAAACGATACGGTAAAAACCAAGATAGATTAGTTAATTACAGTATTGCGGTAGTATGTGTCCCACAGGCAAAGAGGATTGGACTGGATGCCTAAATCTAGATATGTCAGTCGAAAGATGCAGGAGCTCGAGATTGGGCTGCTTTTCTACATTTCTGCATAAAAAACGTCCAGATTCACGTTTTATTACGTTTCACAGCGCGGAGCAGCCCGCGTCGTGATTGTTGTTTGTTTGAGGAGGGAGGACAAGTGAGAAACGAAGCTCGAGCTTTTACAGTGTCGGGGCCTGATATGTCTTTTGTTGTTAATGAGGCAAATAAGAACCGGTCGTGCAGCGACGTTGTTTATGTTTTATCGTTAGTTGGCGAGGAGACGACCATCGCCTGCGCAGGCACGTGGTACATGTTTTGTCGTTGGCGGCGGGAAATGACGTGCTCATTGCCTGACCGATGCTTTGCTGCCTTGCCTCCTCTCTCGCCATAGTCACGGCGGCAAGATTTCTTCTCAGACGCAAGTTGAAAAGTGCCCCTTCTTTGCCCTCATCCTATTTCCAATTTGCCCCGCCCACCATGGCTTCTTGATCTTCATGGGCCGGCATGGGCATGGGTAGTTCGGTTTTTCTTCATGCTGTGTGCCTGAGTAGCACACCGAACATGTTCGGAGCTTTTCCGAACGTCCGAACATGTTCGGGTGTTCGGCTGAACGCCACCCAAACGTGTTCGGCCGAACATATAATTAAAAAAAAAAAAAAAAAAAAAAAAATTGTTTGTTTTTGACTTTTAACTCGAGTTTGGTTACGAATTTGACCATACCCCCAACGCAAAAGTTGTTTGTATTATTATTTTACATAACATATAGTTTTTTCAGATTTTTTGAAGAACTCTTTTTTTTTTTTTTTTAATAATATTTTTATGTTCGCGTTCAGAGAGTTTTGGCGCTTGTTCGCGTTCGGTCCCGAACGTTCGGGTTTGATCACCGAACCCAAACATGATGCTACACAGTTGTGTGCTAATTAGTAATTGGAGTTTGTCTCGAAAGGAACGACTCCAATCCATACATTACTTCCACTGCAAATCCCCCGACATGCTTTTTTTTTTTTTTTTTTTTTTTTGTGAGCAGATCGACGTGTTTTGCCTGGTCAAGCATCAGAACTTTTAAAGGAAAGGGCTTTCAACTAATCCAAACCCGCCTCTCTCTCTTTTCACCATTAAGACGAATAGTGAAATAGAAATAGCGGGAACCGCGACCATAGACTTCTTCTCGCACATGCTTATGAAGAAGATGACGAAGATGGAGACGAAGATGAATAATGAATGGTGGAAATAGAGGCCAGCTACCTTCCTCGAAGATTACATGTATGCCATGTATGCCATGTATGCCATGTCAATATCTCCCCTGCCGAATTCGTTGACGTATCGTAAGGTGTGACCCGTTCTGTTTTTTTGTTTTTTTTCTTAAGAAAAAGGGTGGCGGCCTTGAAATATCATCAATGGGTTGATCGGCCCGAGGAATTTCAGGAATATTTGGTTTTACTCATGGAGGTCCTTCAACGATATTAGAACTTGGGTATGCACTCATTAATTTCAATTCTCGCACTCACTGCTTCCAATTTTATAATTTGTCTTCTTCTTTTTTCCTATTTTTGTTATCAGCTACAATATCAGTGTTTTTTTTTTTTTTCCAAATCTCGTAAGCAATTTGGATGTAATGGTGAAGCAAATGTTGTTTGTTGCATTTTTTTGCATGACATTTGTCTTTTGCAATTTTTTTTTATTTGTTCGAACTTCAACAGAAAAATTTCCCTGAATTAAATAATCATTCTACACTAAAATTACATTCTAAATTTTAAATTTTCATTCCATCTTTAAAAATGTCATTCCAATTTTAAAATTTTCGGTCTTATTTGAAAATTTTCCGTCCTCGAATGGGGTATCCCTTCTTATTTGAACTGAATGCCAGAGATGGAATGAAAGTCTGGATGAGTTCATGAAATATTTTAATTGGACTGTCGTTCTAAGTAAGGATTTTCAGTTATAAATAAGGTCAGTCAATCTAAATTAGAAGATATTTGTTGTAGTAGAATGAAAGTTTAATTAAAACATTTCATAAACTCATCCAGACTTTCATTCCATCTTGAACAAATAGATGTAGTTGGAAGGGAAAACTCATATTTAGACGGGAACTTATCAAATAAAAATGGAAATTTTAGAATTGGACGAACATTGGAATGATAATTTATATATATGAAGGATTTTTTTTTTATGGAATGTTTTTTCAACTTTTATTTCTCGTGGGAATTTTTCTGTTGTTCTTTTTCGGGGGGTCGGGGGGGGGGGAGCGCATACCACCCGAACGGGTGAACGTTTAATCCTTTTTATTTGCTGTCGGTTTATTTATTGTGTACTCTGTGGATTAGTGACGTCTGGTTTAACAGATGTGGGAGATCTGTTATAAAGACCATGGAAAAACCTTGGAAATTAAAAAAATTCTGATAACCGCTCCTCGCATTGCCAGATGTATAGATGGATAGACACACAGATACGTTGGTGAGCAGGTATGTGAGAAAGCCCTGGAAATTTAAAAGACTCTGATAACCGTTTCTCACATTGCTAGTTGTATAGATGGATAGACACACAGATACGTTGGCGAGAAGGTATGCAGGCGGGTGGCGGATAGTTAGTCTCATGTTCTGGTGTCGGTGAATATTCTGACGCCTGCCGTCTTGCCAACCATGCATGGTCGTGGCCCCTCCCAGTATGCACGGCCGTGTCTCCTTGCCCTCTGCATGGCCATACCCCCTCCCCCTTGGCACGGCCGTACCCCCTCCCTCTCTGAATGGCAGCGCGCCCTCCTCCCCCTCTGCACGACCTTAGCACCTCCGCCCACTCTGCACGCCCTTATCTCCTCCCTCTCTTCATGGCCTTACCTCCTCCCTTTCGGCACGAGGTGCCCGATCAAACAAGGTGATGCGGGCGGCCCGGTCGGTGGCCTGCCTATGTACATGTGTAGAAAATTGTTTTTTTCATTTTTTTTATCTTATTTCATATTTGATTATATAAATAACAATATTAAAAAAAAAAACGACAGAAAGGTAGTTGAGATATACATCGTGTCATGTTGCGTTCATGCACGGCGAGCATGCATGCCACATGAAGCGCAATGTCAAATGGATCACACGGTCATCTTGGCATGTGGACATATTGCAACGTCAGGAACGCTGAGCCTCCGAAATTTTCGCCGGTGACGGGTTGCATTTGGAGCGAATCTGGGGCTGTGTATCAGCGGTTTAAACTGCTGCAACCCTTTGCTAACGGGCTTTCAATCTTTGTATCATATATTTTATGTTGAAGTGTGTTCAACCACAGCAAAACCACAACGTTTATTATGTCATAGTGCTGACATGTTAAGGCATGCTATGTTGGCTTGTGGAATGGACTCTACCAGATTGTCTTTGTTTCGATATCGCTAGTATTTATTCTGCCATCGTTCTGATTCGGCTTATCAAACAAGGTAAGCATAGACATCATTGCGCAACCATTTCAGCTAATATCTATTACCATATATATGTAATACTGATAAATAAAAGATTACAATATAGTCATGAATTGAGAAATAATATTTTGTCATATGAAATTTGTTTTTTGAAAATTTTAAATTTTGCGAAGAATTTGCATGTACGACAAAAAATGTCACTGTCGTCGTCAACGTGAACATCCTTGGTCCGAGAGTCACATGGAGGATGAGAACTACCAGCATTGTTATGAATCTAAATTGATTAGCCTAAATGTTCTGCTGAAAATGATGTGTAAACGGTAAATGTATTTTGTATGAAAAGCAAGGATTCTTATTAGAGTTTGTCACAACCCCTCATTTGTTGTCCTCTTCTCCCTCTTTCCCTATGTCTCGTAGAGAGAAGTCAAGGGAGGGCCAATCAGATTTCCCTGGGGACATCTGATCACAATTGTTGCTACATGCAGTGTTTGGAGCCCCAAGCTTTAGTACATGCTTAATGACACACAGAGTCACCCTGCCATAACTGGTGTGGCCTCAGTACGGTCAGTATGATGCCCTTCACAGCTTGATTCGGTAAAGTTCACGGGGTGGCTGCAAGCAATCGTCACAGGTTCAGTCCCGGCTCATAGATCGGGTTAAGTGGCATCATTGGGAGCACCCAATTAATTGCTACAGATGAGGGTTCAACCAAGACTTTTAATGTGAAACGGTTATCGCCGCCCACCGCTATTGAAAATGTTCAGATGCATTATCCCTCGTATACTGTACACTCACTTGTTGGTGGAAAATCGCTTCTTATGCTCCTCCTTTCCTTCCAACTCTGCCCCTTCGTACGTTCTATAAAGCTGTTCGCCGAACAATGCTGCAAAGTCTGACCACCCTGAGTGGATTTTTTTGCCATCACCAGGTGCGCCCACCTCTTCCTGCCACTGTTCTTCTCCTTTCATCACCAAGACCCTAGCGCTGCCTTCCTTCTTGACGCGGATATGGTTGTCGTCAAGCACTGCAGCCACCTGTGGCTTTTTCTTCCCTTGCCCGGGGCATGACTGTGTCAGCTCACAGCAGTGTTAGTGTTGGCAGCGGGTGCCGTCAAACGTGTAGAATGCTGAGGCTTCTTCTCTTTTTTTTTTACTTCCAGGAGACAGCTGCTGCGTGGCTGGGATTCGGTTCTTCGTAGTCTGAAAACCTTCTGAATTGTACCTGTCCTCAGCCTCTGTGACTAACTGGGAGGCTCGGCGTACTGGCTAGTCGAAGAAGCTGCATCCAGATTTATTTCCGACTCATTTCATAGTCGTTTATCTTGCAGTTCACTGACATGCTATGATTTTGTGTGCAGTACACACTGATTCGTATGACCTTGAACATACAACCTGTCCCCTGGAGTTGTCTGTTCGGAGCTGTTGTACATATGTAAAGTGCCTTGAGGTCACGCAGGTTATACTAGGACGACCTACACCTTTCTATTGTGCCCCTTCGCAAGTCCCCCCCTGCCCCCACAAAAAAAAAGGCAGAGCATTTGTGGTGCTGTGTTCTGTACACTTTGTCTACGTTTGTTATACATCCTTTTTTTTTTTTTAGGGGGGGGGGGGTTAAAAAGAACAACCTGAGAGGGTGTTAGGGGTGCTGGTAAGAGCAGTCACCACTGACACTCCCAGGGAGGCTCCATCTATTGGTGGGGAGAAGCGCCTGCTGGAAAGCGGGTCCAGCGTCCCTGAACATTCTGAAACAGTTTGTATGATTGAACAGATCTATTGTAGTGTTTTTTGTAACCAGTTGGGTCTGTTAACCGAGAGTGATGATAGCTTGTTCGCAGTGTGGGTAACTGAAATGCTTGTCTACTTGGCTAACCCAAAGAGGGTGACCGAGCTTGCTAAATTTGTGGCTTAGATAAAAGGGTACTGGCAAGGTTATTTGCAAAAGTCGTTCGTTCTGTTCTCCTCTGTCGGAAAGTCCTTTGCTGTCGCTGGTTCCCGGTTCCGGTTTCTGCACTTGGTGTCCTGAGTAGGTGGGTTGGCTGGCTGTCCCCGCTTTCTTCTTGCCCCACACATTAAGCTCGCAGCTGGTCCGGCAAACCGTTCTTGTCTTTTGCTGAGTGTCTTGGCCCGTCCCGGGCTCGCGATGTGGAATTGTTGCTTTTGCTCTCCGTAAGGCGCCGTTCCTGGCTGTCTGCCTTTATCTTTGTCGCTTCTCCCTGGGCATAGGAGGTGGAGGGATGGGGGGATTGCAGGTAGTGGCGGGCCGGCAGAATGGTTTGGGGATAGGGGGAGGTGGGAAGAGGGGTAGTTCACGGAGAAGGGGCGAGGATGAAGTTCTGATCTGGGTGCGGTAGTTAAAACGTTTAATCTCGATTTGGGATTATGCTGTCTGCTGTCAGTCGAACAGATTATTTCGACAGTTTAGTGGGTGTAGGGAGGGTGTACAAGTGAGCTATGCCACATTGCAATCCTGTTACATACTAATGAGGTTGGGACAGGAAACCGTTAACCTGGGGTGAGGCCCCGCTACCAAAGAGCTTGAATGTGGACATATTCTTGGCCCACTAAGCACAAGGTGTTCTGGAGTTAACAATTGCTCGTCGTTTTTTTGTGTCTTGCTTCTTCGTTATGCGGGGTCGTTTCTTGTTAAACTCTGCAGTTATTGTTGTTTGTCTATATCTCATGGCTTATGTACGTATTCTGCACAGGACGACTGAGGCATTGGAGGACTATATTTCAAGGCCCCCTCGAAATGTGCACCAAAACGTCATAGAACGTGGTTATGTAGTTGATCCTCTCGTTCGTCATGTGCACAAATCCTGCGTTCTCGACCTTTATCTTGTCGATGAGGATCTACCTTTCATGGTGACACTGTTTGATTTTCATCGTTTGTTCGTCAATCGCTGTTGTTTGACTGATCGTATTACACCGTTTGTCCGAAGAGGTGTTGTTTATGGCTTCCCTCGGCATCATGCCATGCCTGAACCAGGCGATCATACAACTTTCTTTTTGACCAGAAATCATAGGTTATTGGGCAATCCCCAACAGTCCTGTTTTGATGTGGATTTTCAGAATATGCTGATAAGTCGTATTCAGACACGCAGATTAAACACGGCCTCAGATATTCAGCGATGTGGGTCACAATCTTAGGTATGTAAGATTGGTTCGACAGTTTCTACAAATCGTCATTTTGCCCCGTATCGTCCATGTTTAGTTTTTTAGTTTCATCATTTGTCCGTCAATATAACATTTATGGTTTGTAGTTGCCATGTTTTTCCATAACTCCATCAGATATGCTCTTTGCTCTGTGCTATGGCTCTAGTACAAAAGACTGTTGAACGGCTTCATCAGACACACGTAGATTGGAGGGCCTTTGAAATTAGCAATCTAAATTGTTGGGACAGATTGCAAACAACCACATAAATACAGACAATATAACAACCATATACCACAATGGAATCAGGCTCACTGTTTTCAGCAAGTACGGCTTTGTATAAATAGATGAAGCTTATAACATAGTCAATGGCCAGGGAGACCAGTCTTATCAGATCGGTGAGTAAGCTCATGGTCCGAGAATGACTTAGGACATCAGAGATCGTTGTTGGATCATGTATGTGTAGATCCGTTGGCAGACATGATGAACAACACAAGACAGGGATGTTCTCATCCGCGTTTGCTTGACCAGTTGCACGCTTCAGCAAAGCGTCAGGCTCGTGGCATAATGCATACAAGCACAAGAGAGCTGCAAGAATACATTGATGACAATGACAAGGATCTGAAAGCCAATGTTGGACAAAAAGGTATTGTTGTGGATTTTGTGTTGCGGCAGCGTGAAGAGCAGAGAATGATGGACATCTTTCTTGCAAACATAGACGAGGCTGGGGCCGTTGAAGCGGTGAACGCGGTGCTCACCACTGGGTATGGCGAGACACGCAATGATATATTACCTCTACTAAGGAAAGGCACAGTCTATGACTGTAGTGAACTATATGTGCCTCCTTTCCGTGGTGAGATGCTAACGTTTATTCGCACCACAACACATAAGCGTTTTGGAAGTCCGACCATCATATGCTTCAACAACAGTGTTCACAGTCTACAGCCTCAACGACAATTATTGCTATCATAAGAAGAGGAGCGATCGATGTCTGTCAACAAGGCTAATGGGCGAACGGGAACCAATGATGCAACCAAAACCTTGGGGATCTCTGACACGGGCACATCTCAGAGTACAAGTGCTGGTGTGCCGCCTCTGCCATCAACAACATTGAAGGCTGGCGATATTATGAAAACAGTAGCTATTGAACAGTGTATGAAAATAGAAGCGATGAAGTCCAACCAGGCTTTACAGCCACTGATAAAAACATTTGCAACTATGGTCCAGAAGAAAACCTTTGCTGAGGAATATGCAACTACTTACAGCGCTGCAATGAAACGGACATTGGATGGTGAACACGCCAGTGCTGAGCCAACAGCTACGCAACAAAACAATGACATTTGTGGAGTGTTGCCGAAGAAGGCAAAATGCAATTAATGCACATTATGTAGATGTCATGCTACAATGATATATGATCGTACGGCTCGAATTCGCTTCCCTTGTCATGTTTCGTTTTCTAGATGGTCTTCGTTGTTAACAGAAGACTAATACTTGGATTGGTAGAAGTGGAAGACGACTAATGAAGTTCTTGATGAGGGGATGCGTAGAAACAGTGTACATATAAGAAAGATAGTATATAACATGTGTACCCTATTTTCAAAAGTGGTTGCTCACAATGATTCATGCTCCATTGTCATGATACATTGCAGTGAAGAGAATCTTGTGCACCAGCGCTTTGCACAGATTGAAAGAGAGATAGAGGAACCGCATGATGCAGACTGGAGAAAAAATAGGAGTATGGGAAGTAGGGTGAAAATAAGGGGGTGTGTTGACCAGGGGATTTTGTTGCTAAAGTGCACAGATAGAGAGAAAACTATGTGGACAGGTGGTCTTTGACATATAGGATTTCAGAATCACCATAAAACAAAAGATAGACATGCATGTGTGCAGCGCATTCGTGGTGGATCCTGGTAGAATATGTATGTAGCTCTGCAAAGATTAGCTGGTGAATACAGATGATCAAGTGAGAAACTTTGTAGGTCAAATGCACCTTTAACCAGTCTGATGATAGCTGATTCCGAACTGTATTCATGGCTAAATTCCTATCAGGTTAGTCTGTTCTGGACACAGGTGTACAGATCGAGCCTTCTTCTATGAACGAAAGTGTCTGCTTCTTGTTGATGGTTAATATTTCTTCATTTTTTTCCTTTTTAATGCAAGACATTCGATGTAAAAGACTATTCACATATTTCCACTATCGGAAACAGTGGTCGGTTTTCTGGCCAGATGTTTTTGGCGCATTGTGAACCCTCTCCCCGACTTCTGTACTTCTATGAATCAAAATGTCTATTTCTTGTCGATGGGAAATTGTATGGTCTGTTTACGTAATCACCATGGCTATGCCAAACCCTGACCTGGACAACTGAAGTCCTGGGACTAGAAGCGCATCCGATCCGATCCGGACATCTAGATTTCCACACACATCCGGGTCTCCAGATGTGTATGGTTCTTGACGATCCAAACTGGTAAGCAGACTCAGAAATGTCCGACCCCCAAAAAAATAAAAAATAGACGGCTGCTCTGTGGCCCAAGCCCTAACGCCGCCCTCCTTCTTGGCGCGGATTCGCCTTTTTTTTTTTTTTTTAAGGGACGGGATTCAACTTCGTTTGTGTGTGCTTCCCATGTGGAAGCGAGTTCCGGGGCGGGGCGCCCGAATCTGGACGTGTTGTGAAGCATAAATACAGAAAAGCAGTGCAATGTCGATTTTGTGCACCTTTTCACACACGCGTCCACATCCAGGCGTCCAGTCCAATCATCTTTGCTAGTGGGACCTCGCCCCAGAAAAAAGCATAATGAATCGGGGCGTTGTTTTTTTAGTTTTTCAACATCCGTTTTTCGTTTTTATTTAAATTTTAAAGTGTCTCCTATGTGTGACTGTCTTTACTCTCTAGAGACAGCCCACTTCTTTCTCATTCACTCTGTCATGTCTCCTCTTGGGCGACAATGTTGCAAAGTCTGGCTGCCCTTGCTATGTTTTTTGGCCATCGCCTGGTACGTCCACCTGTTCCTGCCACTGTTCTTCTCCTCTCATCACCCCATCCCAGCGCTGTCTTCCTTCTTGGCGTAGATATGACTATCGTCGCACACAGCAGCTACTTGTGGCTTCTTCTCCCCTTATCCGGAGCGTGGCTACGTGGGCTTACAACATAGGCGGTGCTGGCAGCCAATGCCTTCGAATGTGTAGAATGTTGTAGCCTCTTCTCCTTTTTTTTACATCCAAGAGGACACTGTTGTATGGCTGATACTGCGCTCTTCGCAGTCAGAGAACCTCCTGAATTGTACGTCGTCTCAGCCTCTGCGGCCAACACATTCAGGCGTCCAGTCCAATCCTCTTTGCTAGTGGGAGCTCGCCCCAGAAGAAAGCAGAATAAATCGGGCCGTTGTTTTTTATTTTTTCAAAATTCGTTTTACTTTTTTATTTAGATTTTAAAGTGTCTCCTATGTGTGACTATCTTTACTCCCTGGAGACAACCCACTTCTTTCTCATTCACTCTCTCCTGTCTCGTCTTGCCCGACAATGCTGCAAAGGCTGGCCGCCCTTGCTGTGTTTTTTTGTCATCAACCGGTACATCCACTTGTTCCTGCCACTGTTCTTGGCTACGCTCCTTGCAGTCAAAGAACCTCCTGGATTATACCTCATCCCAGTCTCTGCGACTAACACATTCAGGCATCCAATCCAATCCTCTTTGCTAGTGGGACCTCGCCCCAGAAGAAAGCAGAATGAATCGGGGTGTAGTTTTTTCATTTTTTCGAAATTCATTTTCCTTTTTTATTTAAATTTTAAAGTGTCTCTTATGTGTGACTGTCTGTACTCCCTAGAGACAGCGCACTTCTTTCTCATTCACTCTCTCCTGTCTCCTCTTGCCCGACAATGCTGCAAACGCTGACCGCCCTTGCTGTGTTTTTTGGCCATCACCTGTTACGTCCACCTGTTACTGCCATTGTTCTTCTTCTCCCATCACTCCACCCTGGCGCTACCGCCCTTCTTGGCGCAGATATGGTTGTCGTCGCATACAGCAGCTACCTGTGGCTTCTTCTCCCCTTGCCCGGGTCGTAACTGCGTGGGCTTACAACAGAGGCAGTGCTGGCAGCCCATGCCTTCAAATGTGTAGAATACTGGAGCCTCTTCCTCTTTTTTTTTACTTCTGAGAGGACACTGCTACATGGCTGAGACTGCGTTCTTCGCAAACAGAGAACCTCTTGGATTATACCTCATCGCAACCTCTGCGACTAACTGGGAGGCAGGCCCGCCGGGTAGTTGGAGAGACTGCATCCAGCTTTACTTCCAACTGCCCCGTGCCGGCTTCCCCACATGTCTGACAACATTTAAGGGTCGGTCCACATTTCCACAGGCGACCCATTTTCATCAACACGGAGACCTGGAACATAGCACGTCAAGCATACATTTTTTTCCCTTGGATGCGTTTGATCCTACATTTGACAGACTTTGTTATGCTTCCAGTGAATGAATTGATGAGTAGAGACACCAGGAAAGGTTTTGAAAGCACTGGACAGACAGATGAACAAAGATATCAAATGCAACCTCCGATCATCAATACAACTGTCATGTAGTGTCCCCTATGTATGACTGTCTTTATTCCCTATACACAGCCTAGTTCTCTTCACTCACTCTCTCCTGTCTCCTCTTTCTCATTCACTCTCTCCTTTCTCGTCTTGCCCGACAATGTTGCAAAGGCTGGACGCCCTTGCTGTGTTTTTTTGTCATCACCCGATACATCCACTTGTTTCTGCCACTGTTCTTGGCTGTCATCGCACACAGCAGCTACCTGTGGCTTCTTTTCCCCTTGCCCGGGGCGTGGCTACGCGGGCTTAGAACAAAGGCGATGCCGGCAGCCAATGCCTTCAAATGTGTAGAATGTTGTAGCTGCACTTAGTTAAGGGTCGGACCACATTTCCACAGGTGATCCATTCTGGTCTACATCGGGGCCTGAAACATGCCACATCAGGCATGCATCTTTTTTTATTGAATGCATTCAGACCCACGTTTGGTACGCTTTGGTACGCTTTCAGTGAATGGGTTGATGAGTAGAGACATCATGGAAGGTTTTGAAAACACTTAACGAACAGATGAACAAAGATATCACATGCAACCTGCTAAGAAGTAGAAGTATAATAAATTGTCTGGCCTGTCAGTGTGTCCAGTGCTCATACGGGAAAAAAAAAGTACAGGTGTTTGCTTGGTGTTACAGCCAGAAGGGAAAACCATAATGACAGACTGTTACACGCTGCTTGAGGGGGGGAAATCTGCCTTCTGGCTACATCTGTAAATTCAAAGTAGTCAGAATTGGCTATACCTTTCAATAAGATGCATGAAAAACAGGTTGTATATGAGAGTTCACGTCGAATTAAAGAAACGTCAATGGCAAATCTCTCTCTCTCTCTCTCTCTCTCTCTCTCTCTCTCTCTCTCTCTCTCTCTCTCTCTCTCTCTCTCTCTCTCTCTCTCTCTCCGATGAGCTCATTTCATGGTTGTATACCTTACAACTCATTTGTCTTTCTATTCCTCCCCCCCCCCAAAAAAAAAAACCTGGATACATGCAGAGCTGTGGGACATCATCTGAGACTGCTTCATGGATTGCAGCGTACACTTCAACAACCAGAACATTTACGGGATGATACAACTGCTGACATGAAATATTACATTCAGCATCGGTCTTATCGTGAGACGACAATTATTGCAAACAAGGGTTTGTTGGTATATTATCATAGATGGCGACGAGGAGTTCAGACCATGGTTACAATGTACTTGGCGGATGCAGGCGATGAAGACATGGTGGACATCATGCATGGCGCATTGGTGACAGCATACCAAGATGTCTACAAACATCTGCTTCCACTGCTACGCCAAGCCGTTGTGTATGATTAAACGAAGAGTATGAAATTTCAGCGATCGCATTCGACCGCACTTCCTGCCATGACTATACCTATGTACTTCGGACGTCAACCTTTGATGCCAACTTCCAATATACGAGTCCGGTGCCTCGCCGTATCGATGCACTGCCTATAGAACCTAGAACGTCTTCGGGCTCACAAAATTCGAAGCAGTCCTACTGGTGGTGTGAGCATAGGCTTAGGCATACTCACACTAGGACCTTTTTTCCTTATTTTTATGGATGTGATTCCGGTCGGATGCATCCAGGCCCGGCCGAAATTGCGGTCAGATGCATTCTGAACAAGTGTGAGTCTGAGTGAATACGCTTAGACCGTCTTCCATCCATTCCATGATCCATGATTGTTGTGAAGTGGCCCAATCCACCTGGGCCGAGGTCCCACTACCAAAAAGGATAAGATGGAGCTCCGGAATCTGGATGTGTTTTAAGCAGAGATCCTGAAAGGCAGTTCAATCCCGGTTTCCTGCACATTTGGCATTACCTCGTCTAGATTCAGGCATGATATCCGATCCTCTTTGCCAGTGAGACCACGCCCCTGGGCTGTGGTCCCATTAGCAAAGAGCATAGGATTGAATGCCTGAATCTGGACGTGTTTGAGGACAGGAGCAGGAAATCGACATAGAACTGGCATTCGATCAGATTCAGGATTTCTATATTATCCCCTTTGCTAGTGGGACCACGGCCCTGGAGTGGAAGACCGTTGTCGACTCGTCGTGGACCGAGTCCCACTTGGGAGGATTCTTGTTGGTTTCTGGCCGCTGTCTTCACAGTTCATCTGCCCATGACATGCCTGGTGTACCACACGCAGACTCGCAAAGGCTAGCCTTTTTGTCGCAGATGTTGCAGAGGATACTATGTTGAGGAGCTTCGTCACCTGTGGATATCCTGTGACATCTCGGCTTCTTTTTGGGATTGGTGGAGAACCCGACAGGTTACGCCCCTGGGGTGCGGGGATTTGTGGTCCGACACTTCTATTCTCTCGGGTTCTGCCATTCTGCAACTGCCGCGGAACAGAACTTATGTCTTTGAGGCCGCACGTGCGCTTATTCTCTGGAACATATGGAAGCTGCGCAACGCTGTGGTTCGTGAGGCTGTGATGAACTRTCTTMTGTAATCGCRCGACTTCCTGCGCGGGGCTGCTGTGGGGAAACGGGAAGGTCTTGATGGGTGACGGGACGCAAGCGGGATCGGTGGGGCAAGTTGCCTGGATGCCCTCGCTTCTTTTTCGTTTTCATTGGAGTGTCGGRCCGGTGCCGAGAAAGTCCCGCGCCGACGATTAAGTGACCGCCCCCTGGCAAGCGCGAGAAATAAYGGTCGACATAGCTTCTTTCTTGTTCTGCTATGTGCCCTGGGAATTTTGGCGCGATCAGCGTGCGGGAAGTTTTCGTTTTTGAAATTCGAACTAATGCCAAGCCCCCGTAGGCTTTCAGAATTGTTTTTTTTGTCTTTCCTTCTTTTTCCTTCGGATTTTCTCTTGCAATTAGGACTTAGACTAGGAATTCAGGCACTTAGCAATTTGGCGGCACGACGCTTCTTGCTCGCACGCGCCGTGACCCGACAGGGTCTAGGCTCTGAATTCATTCGCGCCTTAATCTGGTGTGTAACTGTAGCTTTGGCGGGCGCGATTGCAACTGTAATCTTCTTGTTCTTTATGGCTTTTTGTATTTCCTTCTTTCCCGCCTCATCTTCGCATGCACACTCTTCCTCTGATTCTGAGTGGTTCCACGGTTGCATGCCTAAATCGATGCTCGGAGAGTGGCTTTGTCCCCCGCGCCACGGCCTGGGCATGCAGATGTAGGCATTCCCTCCCTTCTCTTTCTCATCACTTGGTGCTAATCCTGTATTCCTCGCGCAAGCATACGTGCTATAAATTCCGCAAGCGCGATTAGTTGGCTCTCTAACCTACTTGGGAGTTAGCGCGGTCGAGAGGATCGACTAATGAGCAGAAAGACGGTGAGTAGAGAGTCGGGCGATCCGACGAGCTGGCGCTGAGTGCGCGGGGTTGACGTGTGGCCGCGACGAACTGTGGTAAGCGGGCGAACCTGGCTTGCACACTCAGGTCAAGCGGGGTGACGACTCGGGCTGATGTTGGGGGCGCGGGACGACGGACTGCCCGCATTGAGAGAGAGAGAGAGAGAGAGAGAGAGAGAGAGAGAGAGAGAGAGAGAGAGAGAGAGAGAGAGAGACGGGGATATGGTGGAATAGTGTCTATTCTCCCTGCTGTCTGTATAAATTTTTATTTTAATGTTGGTCAATTTTCTCTTTTTCTTGCTGCGGCATATTTTTTGGAATCTCTTGAGTAAATCATCTCGGACCTTGTGTTGTATGTATGTATGCAGGAATGACGATGAATGAGCTCATATCCCTTCTTTTGAGTTGTCTTTTTGATCAGTGATTACGGAAACTATTGGATGTATATGCTTGTGAACAGTCCTTTCCATTACGAGAACGAGATTAATTGCCTAAAGGAACTAGCTGCCTGGTTGAACTGGTACGCCGACGGATCGTTCCTTGTTTAATTGGTGCAGTTTAGGATCTGATCGACTGGCTGCTGCGCACGCACGTGTAAGAGAGCATCCGTCCGCGGACTCGCCATCTACGCGCACGCTTGCAGAAGCCAGCTACGATCTCGCCTCGTAGAAAAATGTGTGTGCGTGAACTCGGCTGAACGAGACATGGCGATAGAATCCCCTTTTTAGATCACCGATCGCGAGAGCCTGAGGGACCCAGAATACCAAACGTATTGGGAGAGGGAACAAATCCGCCGGCAGCGGATCCGAGAACACCCCCACTTACGGAACCCTGGGCACCTGGAGTACCCCTGCCGGACTGAAAACGAGCGACTGTGCAGGGGCGATTTCCAGCTGGCAATCAACCGAGATCCGCGGATTCCCGATTATCCCGACAGTCGAAACCAGCAATATTTTCTAACCCCCGGCTTCGTTGCCATCACCACTGACTTCCCTCCCTACTATATCGTCCTCCCTTACCACCAGTTACTCGTGATCCCCTGAGATTCCATAGCACGGTTCTGGTCCCGTCCGCCGTGTTCGGAGTGTCGGCAGCCCGGCGAGTATCAGCAGGCGAGGGTTACGCAATGAACCCATCCCAGGACAGAGCGACGAGAACCCAGCTCGTCTTCGTCGGGCTCTAAGGCTTGCAACGGTCGGCAGCGGAACGAGCATTCCCACAGAGACACCCGTAGTACCCCACCTCGGCCAGGCCGCGCGACCGACCATCGCCTTAACTCTGAGCCAAAAGAGACACTTGCACTCCTACCCCTGAAACTTGACACAGGAGATTCCAGTTCCGACCTGGAACTCCGCCCCCACTGTCCTAAAATCCTTGGCGCACCCCTTTTAGCACTTCCAGGCCCACTAACACTCCGAAACACGAAGTCGCACTGGGCGTGAGGTTGGGCGTCACTGGGCATAACAAGGCCAAACGTTTGTCCCATCACGATTTGATTGGAGCGGTGTTGGCTGGTTTGCGCCATGTTATCCTCTTTGAGTGGCACAAATGAGTTAATAAGGCTGCTTCTGTCTCCGCAGGCATACGATGGTTTCGCAGGCACTGGGCTGCGTGTGACAAGCTTGCCTCTATTGATGGTCTGACAGTGTCTGTTCATTTTGGAGAAGTCTTCTCTAACTTGCGTGATATTTTTTCTCCTCTTGGTTAGAGCTTCTTGGCTTTTCGTATGACTGCAGGGGTAGGGCTTGGTTCAGGGAGTGGGACCGAGGCCTGTTGGCCCCTGTTGTTTTGGTATCCTACATGTGATCTTTGTGAAGCCTTGGGCACTGGGCCCGTGCAATAAATTGACAGCCTGTTTAACAAACAAAAAAAAAAGATCAGGAAATGAAAAAAAGAAGGGGGTGTAAAAAAACAAAATAGTCTTAGGAGTAGGAGAAAAAAGAATTTGAGAGAAGAACACAGTGTAGTTTTAAAAAAAGAAATAAAAAACCAAAAAAAATAAACGGATCCGGACAGATACTACACGTCATCTTAGCCAAAAGGTCGAGAAAGGGAAATGGAGGCTCGGGAGGCGACCAGTAGCGTTCCCTGCGGCGCCGCGTTGCGTCTACACAAATGCGAAGTGACGAATGAGGTCACTGAGTAACCCTAATGCGACGTTGGCTATGGTTATCCATGTCGATTTTCGTAGGGGAAGCACCATGACTGAGATATCCCATGAGGTTTATCAGTTGAAAGCGTGTGTTACATGCCGGGGCTAAGTCCTCAAACATA
>BFEA01000738.1:403084-424079 GCA_003427395.1 Chara braunii | reverse complement strand
GTCCGTCCTTCACGGTTGCCACCTTCTGACGCTCTGGCTGCAAACCCTTGTCCATGACCACGTGGCCAAGGAAGGAGATCTTCGTGCGGAAAAATTGGCACTTCTCGAGAGCCACCTTGAATCCAGTGTCCTACAATGCGTGCAATGTCCATTCAATGTGTTGCACATGCTCTCTGTAGGTACTCGAATATACAAGAATATCATCCATACATATAATGACACAGTAATTAATAATGCTCTGCGCCAACCACATTTTTCGCACGAAGTTCTGGAAAGCGACATTCATCGCGCGCTGAGACTTGATTTGGGCATTGCAAGTTCTCATTGGGCATCGAATCCATTGCCAAATCCCTTCGAAAAGGACGAAGGCCGTTTTCGGACGATCTTCCTTTTGAACAAGGAGATGGTGGAATCTATGGCAGACATCAAATTTGTTGAAAAATCGAGCACACCCAATTGCATCCAACAACTCATCAATTCGGGGGAGGGGATATACATCCTTAATCGTCATGTCATTCAACTTTCGGTAATCAATGCATATACGAATTCCTCCCGCCTTTTTGGGTATGATGACCATAGGGAACGACCAAGGTCCGATGGCGGGCTCAATCCATCCATTAACTTCGAACTCCTTTATTCTCTGGAACGTGTCCAATCGTTGGGCTGACGAGTACCGATAGGGAGTGCAACTAATCAGTGGATGATCCCCGGTGAGGATTGCGTGTTCGATCACGTTTGACAACCCAATATCATTATCGTGTACACTTAATACCACAACATATCCATGCAATACATCAATTARGGACTTGTGGATCTCTCGTGGAACGTGACCGGGTAAGGTGATCGTTGGTCGGAAAAAAAAAGTCAAGTTGTATATTGATCCAATCCAACCCTAGTGGTCGTTTGTCGTCCACACTGGAGAACATAGAGCTACTAGTTCGGATCGAAAAAACGGTGACGAGCATTTGTGACTCGGACGGGATGATCATCTCMGTTTCTTTTGCTTCAACGTCGGTCTCGGGGTCATTGGTGCTTGTTGTGATTTCTAACCGAGTTAGTTCCGCCATTTCCTGCATTAGGTTGGGAACATCAATGATCGTTGCTTCACCCTCTCGCCTAATTAGTGCGATCATAGCGCTTTGCGTGAGCAGTAGTCAGGCAAGAGAGACAGAAAGATCTAGGTCTTGATTCATCTGCTAATATCTCTCTCGTTGCGTGAGCAGTGGTTTGGCAGGAGAGACAGAAAGATCGAGGTACTGATTCATCTGCTGATATCTCTCTCGTAATGAAAGCGCGCCGTTTAGCGCATCGGTCCGACACCGCACCAGGGCAGCGCGGGACCCTTCCGGCCGCGTCACGCAGGAGTGGGTTTAAACCCTTCGTCGCAATATACACGGAGCTTCTGCAAGCCTCTCCGGCTGAGTGCGCCAGCCATACCTCTCGCGAGCCCCTACGACAGGATAGGGCCTACGCGAGGCACGACATACCTACACCTTATGGGAGCTGTCACCTCCCTTCGGTGGGCGTATCCCCGCCGAGATACCAGTCCACAGTACGAAAGCTAATTACTTGCAATCGTAGAGGTGGACCAGCCGATGGCGTTTCTCGTTCGTTGTAGCATAGGGGGTACGCGCAGTAATACGCCTCTATTGAGCCCGCACGCGGGCCGACATCTTGGGGGGATGAAGTCCCAAGCGCGACTCGTCGTCGGTCAAATAGGACGCATTCCACACACCACATGCACACCACTCTACGAATACAACAATAAAACACACACATACACACACGCATATGAAACGATACAAAACAAACAACGCGACAATGCTCCTAGCCCCTCGGTAGCCAACCCATAACTTTCTGATGCGGAAATCGAATAGGCGTCGCACATGAGACTTATTATAAACCCGCGCGGACGCAGGGCTAACTCATATCGACTCGCGATGCAAGCGTACGCAAGCGGTCGCAATGATGGCGTACTATGTAGTGCCCATAATCAAGTGGTCCCTCGTGGATCCGAGTACCGCTTATGACACTCAAGTGTCAGACTCGAAGTATCGTGAGGGTCTACTCCCTCTCGATATTGCACGGCTGAAGGAATAGNTCGTGGATCCGAGTACCGCTTATGACACTCAAGTGTCAGACTCGAAGTATCGTGAGGGTCTACTCCCTCTCGATATTGCACGGCTGAAGGAATAGTCGTGCGACCGCCGCGAGACCTCATGCCTTTGGCTTGAGTGTCTTGGCTGGCTGGATGAATAGGCTTTGCGGGAGGGAAAGTTCCTTCCATGCGGAGCCTAGGGCTTGGGATGTCCTGGGCAAGGACCTTTAATCCCGGCCTAGGAAGAAACGTCCGACTAAGAACTCCCAAAAGTATACAATCAGGAGGCGGGGGGGCTTCTGCCTACCCCATTCTTATTTAACCCTTATTACGCTGGCTTTTGGGCCATGCGACTTCCAACATAGGTACACACATATACTTATATACAAGGGGATAATTATGTGACGATCACTTCTAACAATCACAGCGGGGCTCCTCGCAACCATAGGTATATGCGTGATCGCAGATAGTCGGATCCAAAATCCGAACCACAAAAATATACTCGCAATCACATCAAAAATCCAACAAAGTCCACGCACTACACGGAGTCAACCCCAACCACTCTCTGTACTCATACCCCTTGCTTTAGCCATGCAAGCCCCAACCTACTGTCCAACCAACCATAATTAAATACTCAGTGCTTCTGTTAAATTGCCATTCAATAAAAGTCCGAGTAAAACCTTAATGAAACAATGAAAATGACGAGGGCTAAAGCCTTCTAGGTTGAGTATGGAGGGTGAGTTGGAATTGAGTCGTAAACCGACGAATCGGCAACCGACCTGTTATCAGTGATAACAGAGAATGATCCTCAAGGGATCAGGCTGAATCTAGTGATTGAACTTGAATCAAACGATCAAGAGGACCTGTAACACATGACAGGTCAATGCCGCAGACTAAACCTATGAGTCCATGGAGAATACTCTTCATATCACGATCTTATCCAAGTTACCCTAGTTAACTATGTCTAAACCTACCTCTAAGCAATATGGCAAGTCTTCCCTTAGTCAGAGTGGACTATCAAGATCGCCATTTGTCAAAATTATAATCGATCCTCCTAAGACTAAGAAAATTTCGGCAACGCTTCCCATAGGAAAAATATCTTTTCAGAATTTACAGAAGTCCAGATATGAAAGCAGAAATAATTTCTAACTTCGGCAATTCAAATTCTGTCAAACTCTCCAAAATAGTAGAAGCTTGGGCGGCATTCTTTTTAGAAAGGGAGACTTCTCAGATTTATACGAAGTCAGATATGAGGGCAGAGATAATTTCTAACTCTGGAAAGTCAAATTCTGTCTAACTTTCCAAAATAGTAGAAATTTGGGCAGCACTCAAGTCAGCCTGAACAAACAATAGTTCATGATATCTCAATGATTTAACCATTTATACCCATCTTACATAAGGTATAGGTCAGGCCACCTGAACTTACAGAGCGCACCCAAATTAGTCAGGCCTAGAGTCAGAATACCTAAACTTATAGAGCGTTCTGACTTGGCCAAGTATACACGAACAGAGGGCACAACTACTTTTCTCTTCTTTGGGCACATGACTTGACCAGTCTAGTCGCCAAGGACTGTTTAAGGTATCCAAGTTATATATACTTATCTTCGTCTTTGTCTTCTAAGGCTGCATATGACTGAACTAACTNGACCAGTCTAGTCGCCAAGGACTGTTTAAGGTATCCAAGTTATATATACTTATCTTCGTCTTTGTCTTCTAAGGCTGCATATGACTGAACTAACTTAAGGTYAGTCTGCCCCAGTTTACCATCAATTCTATTCTTRGTTATACTCTCTTCAAGTTATGATATGGCTATAGTCAGACCACCTAAACTTATAGAACAGTYTGATTAGCTCGTTCKTRAATARAATAGTAATAAAGTATAGCCAAATTATAACCATTGGGTTCCAGCATGTGCGAGGCTTTGAGCCAGACCCCCTGAACTTACAGAARGGTCMAACTCTCTGCCAGATTCGTTTCTATCTGAGCCATTATGTGTRTGGCATCGAGTCAAACCCCCTGAACTTACARAAGGGTCTGCCTCTTTGCCAATATTATTTAYTYAGAGTAAAGAGCAGGAAGGGACACAGCCACCTGAACTTACASAACGSCTCGRTCCCCTCGTTCARAAACCAAARAAACAAGTAAAATCCSAATGAAAACAAGGCAACCCAAGGCACCAAAACTTATTGAGTGCCCTGAGTCCCTGAAAATCAGGCACAGTCAAACCCCTCACAGGTCAGAGCAGTCAGGCCATCGAAACTTATAGAACAACCTGACCCTCCATGCTGACCACAACACTGGGTCTCCCCAAACTTATGGGGACATCCCTGCCTCGAGAGTAATCAGACCCCCTAAACTTATAAAAGAGTTTGATTTCTCCATGCAAAACCAAAATAAAACAAAGCGCTGGGGTTCCCCAAACTTATGGGGACTCCTCAGCCTTAATGACCCGGTCAATCATCATACAAATCCTCCCATCATCCTGCCCTTCCCTGATGCGGTTCTTTTCAACAGTCTGACTTCATACAATCAACAAAACTGAAACTTAGATTTGAGCAGACATTCCTTTATTTAGTATTGTTCAGTGTCCTGAAAGTCAAGCCAAAAATAGAGTAAGGTTGCACGTCATATATTCAGTCAGCGGTGCAATGGGTAGTACAAATAGGGGTTATAGCTCGGGTGTATAGAGGGAAAGCAATGGTTACTTGTTAGTTCCCTGCCTCCAGAACTCCTCCTAAGTTCCGGCAGAGCTCCCGCAATCGGTGGGTTGACTCCCCACAGAGTCTTGATGCAGTCCTACGGGTTGCAATCCCGCCTGCCGCCTTCCCCTCAGATCAGGACCAGACTTAGACTAAGAAGGGTAGAAGTAGAAGGTTTTGAGACTCTCAGATACCAGAGGAGTGCTCTCAACCTCACTGGAGAGGGTCTTGTTTCCTTGACTCGCCTAAGGGTCCCGCAATGGCGGCCAATGTCACAGCTTGGTCAGCCCCTGGAGTCAAACTGTCAAGGGCAACCCTCTCGCGACCTCCTAACCCGCAGTACCAACCTGTCTACTTGTCCAGCCTGACCACCTCTCCGAGCCTTGCCCGATCGTGGTCACTCAGCGGCGTGCAACAGCCTCCGGATGCAGCGGCAATATTTTCAGCAGCGTTCAAATAGCAACAACGACAGTTGCTAGCCACTGCAACCCACACATGGTCCACAGAAATGCCTCCTACCCAACAGCAATAGTAACAGTCCTCTGCAGCAGCAATCCATAGCAACACAACCAGTCAATGCGCAGCCCGCAGCACCAGCAGACAGTCGCTGGTAGCAGCAGCCCTGCCTTCCATCGGCCTCTCACCCACACACAGAAGCCCCAATCCACAGTCCGCAGTCTGTAGCCACCGAACAGCAGTAGTCACAGTCTGTGTCCAGTACGTAATACACAGCAGTGTGCACCCAGCGCTGGTCAACAGCCGCAATCACCAAACAACCGCAATGACATCCTGTGCCTAGGTCCCAACGATTGGCAGCGGTACACGGCGACCCGCAGTCCACAGTAGTACACAACAGCAACAACAACTGTCCCGGTCCGTGCTCAGATGTAGTTTTCCGCAACAGTTTTACTCAACTGCAATCAAACAGAGAGAGTGGCAATCACTAGCGACAGCAACCCTCACGCAGTTCATAGGTGCATCGACAACACATAACGAATAAAAGGTGCACAACAAATACTTCCGAACTGGGTATAGTCAGCCCCAAGCTCGTAGATATGACTACTTGGAACGCCGCCCGCATGCAAGCTCCCATCAGTCTTCTGTCTGCTGCCCATAATCCATAGCAGCCTGCATGCGGACAATACCCTCTATCGATCTCCGTATCAAACACCATGGTGCTTAACGATGCCGACCAGGTACGCGCTCTTCCTTCCTCCCCCTGGTATCCTGCTGAATCGAGATGCGGTTAGTCATCAGACTGCCGCCTCAGAAGAACTAGCTCACACGGTCTTTAGCGATTAGCAAACGTACCCTGGTCAAATGGATGTCGATCCGCCAAATTGCTAACCCTCAGTCTCTCAACGAGGACACCCCCTTTCAATTGGTTTGGTGACCCCGGCCCCTCTGCAAGCGTACAATCTCTCCACTCACTCTTTACCGTCCGGCTCGGTAGACTGATCGACACTCCAGCGGATGACTGGGTCTGCGCCCTGCTGGTCTGGCCGTCACTTTGGCCCACAACGCGAGCCGCATGTTAGTAAACAGGCGGTTCTCCGGCCTCACATCCCGCCCCTCAGCCCTTTAGCTTAGCAGAACTGGATAGCACGGTGGCCACCAGGTAGGCCTCAAATCCCCGTGACTTACCTCCCATCAACAAGAGGGACAAAAATCGATCGAATCCTGCACTGAAAACTTGGAACTCTACGGTGTCCCCCTGCTACACGTTCCAGTACGAACTTGTAAACAGGAAACTCTTCCTCCCTCAGCTGTCCTCATGTTGCTACCACCGAATAGGCGAGCATCCCGCTAGCCCCCAGGTGAGTTTCTGACAACACGACCGTCATCATGTTGTTCCCACCACCGCCCGAACGTTCAACGCGTCGTCTGACAGCCACTTGCTCAGGTAAACAACTCGCCTGATTCTTTCGCTCCTATGCGGCCGCACTCAATATGAAGAAAACACTTTGGATCGCGCGATTGACTTCCCCTATGGATCGTTCGTCCAGAAGCAAGCAAAATCCAAATGAATCTTTAGCTAAAACTCGGAAAGATTCATTGCTAACTCCACGTTCCCTTTCCGAGCACAACTCCTGGCTGACACACCTCCAAAACTTAAACACTAATCTCCGAATCTAGGAAAAGTCCCCCGACTGCAGAGTTCCTTCTCTACGGTTTCCCTTTACTTATTTCCATCATGGATTGAGCGAAAGATTCGCCCCTTCACGCGACCATCTCCAGTCCCGAGTAGCACCACGAGGTCGCCTTTTCCTACTAGCCTACTAACAACTAACTTAACATTCGTATTAACGTCGTAGTCAGATTCGCGCAACCTCACAGACTCTTAATCAACTGCTCTTTTCCATCTTACTCGTGAGTCTGGGGATGTCTTCGTTATTGCTCTCCACCATTTCCCGCACTCCCTTACGCACAACTTTTCTCTCCTACCATACTACTCTCTCCTCTTTTCGCTAGACGAAGCCTACCATTCGTTCGCCCGGGTTAAAATATCAGTCTAGCCTTTTCTCTCACTCGGTTTCGTTGAGAATCGAGTGAGCTAATAATTTCCTTGCCCCCTCCATAGCCTCTTACCTCCTCCTTGTGCCTGAACGCACCTGACGCGTCCTTGCGCCTAAGTTCATTCCACTTTGGCTGTAGCCCGTCACTCCGCCCCCAGTCTTTGGATAGTGTCGCCCTCGACCGCTCTCGGCCTACGGTCGGACTCCGCCGCTCGCCCCCAACGCATCGGAAGTCGGACGCATCGTCTCACTTCCACATCGACAACTACAGGCTGAGAAAACAACGGATGCCCCACTCGTCCAAAGCCTTTTGGGACAAACCGAAAGTTTCCATCTGTGTACGTGGGCGCAAAAAGAAAAGCGCCCCACAACAGCTTACCCAAATACTCCGTTCTGTCAGTACCCGACATCGCCCTGGTCCAAGTTCACTTCTACTCATTACCTTATTTTCCTCACATCAACTCATTTTCTTGCTTACTTTGGAGGGAGCCCAATACTTACCAATTTCGACAGGGAGGGGCTCGCCTGCTCCTATGCCCAATCCCATCAGACAGCTACCAGGCAGCGCAACTACCCTTCCCCAATTTCCATGCAGGCGAATTCGACGACCCTCTGTATGTCAATATGGTCGCGGCCTCTGGCTCGCTCCCTTCCGACACCGGTCCGGCCCTTTGCGGCCCATAGATAGTTACCGGTTTCGGGGTCGCCGGCTTGCTGTAGGCCTGTAGTATGGTGGCTGCCAGGACAAGCCCCGACAGAGACCCTGACAGCAATAGGAAGCACCTAATCAGATTAAAAAAAACTTTTGAAGCCCATATGCATCCGTAGGCTCTTCGTATCCGCGGCCCCTTCCATCGTGCCCGAGACTGTCCCTCCCTGGCCCAGCCTTCGAGTCCCACCGGCATGCTCGCAGTGAGTTCTCTCCCAGCAGACAACGCGACCAGGCCGGTACGCTCGTCAGCTGGCCACGACCAGCCCCCGCATGTTGGACACCTTATCGCTGGTTTTCACGTTAACTCCTCAGCCCCTGTCTCAAAACGGCAGGGATGGAGGAATATCGCCTGTATTTCAAGCACTCAGGAACCCGGACTTGGGTTTGTCCCTTAACAATTCAAATGGCGCGCCCATTGAGCTAGGCTCATGGGTCTGTCACACCCCTAATGCGCCGCTTCGCTGCTCCCGCGCCGACGCCCACCGGCCTCGACCCCCGAACCTCCGTAGTAGTTGTCCGATGCCGTAACCTATAGGGCTAAGCCCAAGCCTGGTACCAGTGGGCGCGAATCTCCTAGTAAGAGGTAGCCCACGGCCTCTAGGGCCAAGGAACCGCCCAACGCCACTTCTCGGCCCGCACTTGCACGCCGGCCTACATGTCGTGTCGCGGCACCCTTCCCTAACCGAATCCATCAGGTCCCATCATCTGGATTCCGTGTACGTCCACCCCGGCTCACTGAACCGTCCACCGTACCCCGCGGAACCAGAAAACAACGCACCCATGGTTAGTCAGTTTAAAACAAACAACTGATACAATGCGGCACGTCGACCAAAATCCACGCCGCGTCTTCCATCGTAATTAAAAAGGGAATAAAAATCACGCGCGTCTCAAACCTGCGCGCCCACACACTCTCTAACCTGGTCGATCATTCGGTCGACGTAGCTCTTAGACATCGCTGCGTCTTGCGCCGCATACTCAAACCTTTAGACTTAGCTTGTTTTCTATCACTTGCCAAAACCAGGGCGGATACCCTTGTAAGGGTATTCGCACCAACAGCTTACCGGACCATATTAAGTGACGTCTTCGTCGCTTCGCAGGATCAAAGCTATCAATTCAACCACACTCCCAAAAGTGCTGACGAGCAGGGTACCAATCGGATTGGCCGACAGACCAAGGGTTGAGGCCTCCAATAATCCATGCCAAACACAACTTTATGCTGCCAGGATTCCAACCAAGGTCTCCGTCACCTGGACATTCGGACGTCAGGATACTCCCCATTGTACTACAGCATAAGTTCCATTGGATCTTTAATCGTCCTCTCCCCTGTGCCCTAGACAACCGCCGACTTCTCGTTGTGTGCCCCCAACCCTTCCCCTGAAACCCAAAGTCGTGACTAGGGGCGCGGGCCCTAACCGAGACCTTTGAAGACTTTCCCTCGCCCTCCTCTCAAAAATCTTCACATTAGGCACATGTAAATATACCGTATAGATCTCTACATAAACCTCCCTGTAGTCTAGTATAGGAAGACTAGGTCTCCATCTTGGCCCACCATAGTCTGGATGATCATTCCAGAACTACGGCCCACCGCATTGTTATTTCAGCGGTAGTGCTTTCGTGGGTTGCGCCACGATAGGTTGTTCTTGATAAACGTTCAATCAAGACTTCCTCAAAAAACTCATATGACACGACTCTTATCCCACGCCTCTCCGCAGGAGTAAAACCCTCTTAGGCGTTCTGACCCCCTTAAGTCTTTACTCCCTTGGACAGACGCAGACCCCCTGCTCAGGTTGTGCCAAACAGCGGCCAACACTAAGGGTTGCGCCTTAGTGATACTAATTATACCCCTAGCTGGGTCTCTTATAAATGTTCAAGATTAACACAAGCGGTCGGGCGGTGTGTCGCAACAATACAAGCCTACTGCGGAACTTCGCATAGACATGTCGCACATAAAGGTATTTACCTGTCTCTCTGTGGGACAACACAGAGGGAGCACGACAACCTCTTCACGATCACAAAACAAAATCACCGCCTGATTCACAAGGTCGTGGCCTCCCAGCTTGATCAGAGAAAGAAAGTCACACATCTTGACGACATCTCTCAAAATGCACCATTTGCGACATCCAAAAATTCCATCAATAGTCCACAAAATTTGATCCCTCTCGTCAGTTTTTATTACTCAAAGTCACCCTTCCATTTATCAATCTTATTAACCATCTCACATATAGAAGAGGTCTCACTTCAATAGGTCTCTCATTCATCCTTTTTTTTCGAGGATGAACTTTCTCGCGCTTCCAAATAGATAATGGACAACCTTTCCATTCACAGGTGTCCCACTCATCATATGATCAATATAAAAAGACCAACTTATGAGTCTTCTGCACAGCTCAACAATGAAACACTCACCATACAAACATTCAAGATCCTTACACCCTCTCACAAAACAGACTGCGCTTCCTTGCCTTATACTCGGCCCTCTCATCTGCCCATGGGCAGATCGCACGAGTATACCGGCGAGTAGGCAGTTCACATCCATTCAAAGTTACAAGGTACAAGATACATCAGGTATTTTCTCGCACATATTTCACACCAAACCATCATCCATCATGCCAGGTCCACACGAGTGAGTGTGAGAGTCATCGTCATACACAACAAGTAGTCCCCAAAAAAAAGTCTCAAAATAATATACACTCAGGGATAAAATATCCCATATAAAATATCTCCAATATACACTCAGGGGTAAAATATCCTGTAAAAAAAAAAAAACGTCTCCACACTGTGACTCACTCAACTCACTCAAATCCACACTCACAGTGATGTCGTTCTCAAAATACAAGTTGGGTTTGTCTCTCGAAGGTCAGGGTGTAGGCCACCTAAGTATGTACATGCCTCATCTATCCTGTCCTGGCCCTCAAGATGGGGACTCAACAAAAACCCAACCCAAACTGCCCGACAATTGCAAACAACACCTAGGTCTACAGGATGTCATCGAATCCTAACTCTAGTCCTATACGCAACATGTCAACCATATAGGTAGCTCAGTCCTGGTCGCTCATCTCCTCCTCGTTTTGCCTATATAGTTGAGCCCTACCCCCATCTGCAGATCTCTCTACCATCTTGCCCTGTCTATCATACATCCTGCCCCCTTCCTCGGTAACCTTCCCTTCAGCCTTGTCCTTTAAGAACTTAGGACATTGCAATACTCGATGCCCCTCCTTTGTACAGAAGAAGCAGGATGTATCGAACCACTTCCTGGACCTTTTCTTTCCTCTCCGAGACCCTGACGATGATGGTGCTTCGCTGGCCTCCCTGCTCAGCTCATGGCTCTGAGGCATATCCAAAGGCTTCTCTCCTGTCTCCACCTGTTGGGTATTCGGCCCTGGTCGATCCTCAATCCCCTCTGGCCCATACTCAGGTGTGCTCAACCTCTGGAGCCCGCCCTCGATGACACCCTCCGCCTCAATCCCCATCTCTCTCTCAAGAGGCTCGTCTATCTTCTGTCCAGGCGAAAACAAACTCGCCTCGTCCTGCATCGAGTGTACTGCCTCAAGGAGCACGTCCAGGGGTCCCTCTGCTGAGCCTTGATCTGACTCACTGCTAGATGGTGGTAGCCCCTCCTCAACTGCCAAAAGTACGACTGGGTCTGCCGCCGCTACAGGTAGCGTCGCGAGCTCAGTAGGGGCTCTGAACTCGAAGGCCTCTCTCTCTGCCTCCCTCTTGGCTCTCGCCTCCTCTAGCTCCACGATAACTCTCCCCATGGGAGGCTCCTGGCGAGGCTCTGCTGCAGATGACTGTCCTGGCAACCCATGTCCTGGCTGCCTCTGCTCTCGCTGCCGGCTGCTCTCTGGCTTGTCCACCTTTCCCTGAGTTTGTTGCCTCAGGCTCTCGATGATAACTGCCTGACTAGCCACCGATTCCCTGAGTTCCTGGATTTCCACCTCCATAGCCTCCAGGCGTACTCCATGGCCTTCTTCCTTCGTCTTTTTCCCTGCCAGATCGCTGTCCAATAGCAAGTGCCGGTCAAAAGTTGTCTTGGCCAGGAACTTGATTTTGCGATCCAACCTTTCTTCTGCTTTCCTTGCTACCCCAAACCCGGCTCTGGTCGGCGAGGGAAGCTCCTTTCCTCTCTGCTCCCAGAAGTCCCTCCACATCTCTGGGATTTCCGGGCTCCTAGCTGGCTCGCTGGGTGGTTGACCTGGGAGTGCCCCTGCTGCCTCCAATCTCGGCCTCTCTTGCCATATCTCTTCTATTCTCATGGTCCTTCTCACCCTCTTTTCTTCATCCGTTTCTCCAGTTGGCGCCCTCTCCCTCGTGCGGAGGTGGACCCTCTTTGGGATCTCTGCCTCCACCTCTTTCTCGAGCTGGCACGGCTCCTAGCGCGGCTCTGCAGGTGCTGGCTCCTCCAGGTCTTGGTGCTCCAGGGCATGAGCCGCTAGGTGTCTGTCAATCAGGGCCAAGGCTTCTCTCCTCACAGCGGCAGCCTCTCTTCTCCTTTCTGCTCTTCCCTCCGGCGAAGGAGCCTTTTCTGATGAAGGCAATGGGGCCTCTTCTCCCTGCAACCTCTCTGCTGCCTGGCGAAAGCTCCCTGGGCATCCTCGAGTCTCAAACCCACCGCTGGCGTCTGAGGGGGCGTGTCCTCTTCAACCTCTATCACTTCCTTCCCTGCACGTCTCCCCTCATCGCCCAACCCTCTCTCTTGCCGAGTATCCTGGACCTCCTCCCGTGGCATCCCCTCTCGTGGTACCTTCTCTTGTGGCACCTCCTCTCGTAGCACCTCCTCTTGTGGCACCGCCTCTGCCTATTCTCCATGCTCCTCACGCCGAGGCGACACTCTCCACCGAGAGATATCCAAATGCGCCTCCAACTCCCTCAAGGGCTCCTCAGACGTTGGCGGCTCCTCCTGTGTGCGTGCTGGCGACCTCCTCAGTCCACTCTCAGTAGAACGATGGAACTCCACTGGTCCCAGTCCATACTCAGGATACGCCCCTCGCTCCTCATCATCAGGCTCCGCCTCCTCCTCCCTCCTGGCTAGGGCCTTCCGTCCCCCTCGAGATGGCCTTGCCTCGCTGGGCTCAGGGTCCCTCTGTCTCCTGCTCCTCTGGCGCCTCTCAACTCGGGGCCGAGGCGACTCTGGCCGTCGAAAGGCCTCGCTCAGGTGTGCCCTGCAGCTCTCCCAGTCCCGGGCCATGTCTCTAACCTGCCTAGCCAGCGGTCTTTCCGCCTTCCTGGCCCAAAGTGGTAGTGTCTGCATCCAATCGTCTCTCGGTATACCTTGCCCCTGCATGAACCACTCAAAAGCGGGGATGAAGTCCGACGCATTCCCGACCTCCAGGCGGATCGGCCTGCCATCAGGTCCCACACGCGAGGGTCACAGCTCCTGCATCCTCATCTCCACCTCTGACGTCGTCGTCGCCTCCCTACGGATCTGCGCGACGGGCCCCTTGAATCTGTCGACTCCCCTCAACCTCTCAATCTCTTGGGTCACGGTCCAGCCCATACGCCGCGCATGCTCCCAGAAACTATCCAGGAATAGCTCGACGTCGCCACCATCGTACTCCGGAGTGCTCTCTCGATGGCGAGGTCCATGCCGCTCGTAACCTCCTGATGCGCCCAACGGCCTCCAAGGCGGCCGTGTCCCCTTCCCTCCTCTTGGCATGGTTGTCTTCGTAAAGTCAGACCTGCACAACAGGCGAAAGAGACAACAGGCACACATTGGGGTAAGCAAAACAGGTGATAGTCAAAGCAAGCTCAGACCAGACCATACTCAAGCAGCATGCAACCTATCTAACCTACACAACCTATCGCTTACATTCTAAAGGTAGTTAGATCATCTCTCTTACCTCCTGTTTCGCCACAAATTTCTTCAATCGCGTTCCAGATACCCAATCCTTCCACTCAGTCTCATTCAGCTCCTCAATCTGGTACGCTCCGAAGTCTCCAACCCGTATGATCCGGTAGGGACCTAACCACCTCTTATCGAGTTTCCTGGACCACCGCTTCTCGAAAGATGAATCGTAGAGGAGCACGGCGTCCCCAACTGCCAAGGGCACTTTCCTCACCCGCGCAGACTGATCCCATCGAGCCTTATCATCCATACGGCTTTTCGCCACCTGATCAGACGCCTCCTGGATCCTTTCTTCTATCGCCTCTATCTGCCGCGCCCGAATATCGAGTAACTCTTCGAATGATAGGCTAACTTTCAGATCCTGGCGTCTCCATGTCTTAAGAAAGCTCTCGACAGGGAAGGTGGCGGGCCTTCCATACCACAGCGTCGCAGGTGCGTACTTGGTGGATCTTTTTACTGTAATGTTATCGACAAAGAATGTCCCCCTTAGGTACCTTGGCCATTGATTAGGCCTACCTTCGGTCCACTTAGCCAGAAGGTTCGTAATGGTACTGTGTCCTCTCTCCACGGGAGCATTTGCCTGGGGATGCGCGGCCGTGGTGTAGTTGGCTGCGACACTATACCTTGATAACAATTCCTGCACTTCCTGGCAGGTAAACTCCGATCCCCTGTCCATTATGAATTCCCTGACGAAAGGATAACGCAGGTAGTACTCCTCGATGCAGCTAACCAAGACTGAAGCAGTCTTGGTACGGATGGCACACCCATCTACAAAGCCCAGACAAGTTATCGTGCATATCGAAGATATAATTATAGCCTTGATCCCCAAGCGACATGAAAAGTAGGTCGACATGCACTACAGCCCCCACATCCCGCTCTAGCCTTGGATGCAGCGGCTCTCCTTGCCTTAAACGGGATCTCTCCTGACAGGATACGCAAGATCGACATAATTCCCCGATCATGTTCATCATTCAATCCCAGTAGTACAACTCACTTATTTTGGCATACGTGGCTTGTACCCCTCGATGCCTTCCTGCAATGTCGTCATGAAGTGTTGCTATGACGTCAATCTGACGGTTTCTACCGCAGACGACTCTCCTGGGATTCCCCACTTGTCTTCTTACGAAAAGGTGGCCGTCTCGTACTAAGTAACGCTGCAGCATCCTCTGAGCCCTATCGCTCGCGTCCCTTAGCCGTACTTTGCAAGACAAAAGGAGTCCCAGTTCTAGGTAGATCCTGTCATACTCCTCTGCACGAAAGGCCTCCTTAATTTCTCCTTCCTCGAACTCGTCCTCCTGGCTCTCGGACACTTCGTCCACATTCCCTGACGGGTTTAACGAGCCGAACTGGTCGAGGCTTTCTTGCAATAACGTGTTGACGTGGAGATACATTCCTCCCATCAGGTCCTCATGCCGTTCTTACTGGCCTGGTCCTTCCTCGATCGTCCTCATGTCCTCCACCAGATTATGCGAACTAGCCAGCGCCAACTCCATCATCCACTGAACATCCTTACCACCCCGGGGATCTTCTTCCTCAAAAAGCTTAAGGACTAACTCCGCCTTCCATTCATATCCACTCGGCGCTTTCCAGATAGGATGGCCCACACAACCGGGCATTCGCAGCGACCACTTGTGAATGTGGAGGCGGACATCTTCCTCTTGATCCAAGAATTCATCAACTGGGGGCGTATTCTCCACCGCCTCTCCTTCTTGACCATCCCAGTTGATACGACTCAGCCCGTCCGCCCAGTTCTTGTTTCCAGGGATCCGTTCTAACTCAAAGTTAAACATCCAGATGTACGTCAACCACCTGACAACTGTTGGATCCGATGGAAAGTAATTCCTGCGAGAGTAGGCCAGGGCGGTCGGGTTCACTCTCAATATAAATCTCCTGCCAAAGATGTAGTTTTAGAAGATTCGCAAACAGTGGAGGACGGCGACGGTCTCTCTCTTGAACTGAGAATAGTTTCTCTCGTTCGTTCAGAGAGTCCGACTCTCAAACCTCAAAAACCTTTTTTTTCCCTCCGTGTCTGCCTGGACTAAAACTCCACCCAACGCAGTTGGTCCCGCATCCGTTTCAACGATGAAGGGCCTTATTTCCGTGGCGTGATAGTCTGGCGCCACCAACACCAAACCCCCTTCTCGGAATTCTTCCTTCATTCTGGCCACTACCTCTTCCTGCTCTTCGCCCCAAAACCACTCCTGATCCTGATGAACTAACTTTCTCAGGTGTTCAGTCTTTGCGGCAAAGTTTTTGACGAAGGCTCTCCTAAATCCGCACGTCCTGAGGAATCTCCGGACATCCGTTATTGAGTGGAATGGAACTGGCCATTCAGTAATCTTGTCCGTCTTCTTTATATCAAGTCGTCGGCCCTTCTCACTGCAGACGAACTCTAAGATAGTCGCTTCCCTCATACAGTGTCTGGATTTGGCCCCACTCGCCTTGAGATTATGTTCTTCGAGCAAGGTCAAGACCTTTTCAAGGTTCTGGATATGCTTCCAGACAAAACGCCTCACCCCTGGCAAGACTTCGTCACTCTCCTTTACTGGTGGCCCTTTCACTGCCAAATCATCAATATATGGCTGAGTGATATGTGGGCTGACTGACTGCATGACCCGAATCATGGCTCGTTGGACCATCGCTGCTGCATTGGTCCATCCTTGCGGAGCCACATTCATGTGGATTAATCCTCGAGGCGTATGCATAGCTGTCACTGGCTTGTCCAACGGATAGACCGGAAACTGGTCATATCCTGCGTAAAGGTCTATAAGCGAAATTATAGGCCTTCCAACACAGGATTCCGACAGCGCGTCCGCGTTGGGCAACCCTCCTACATCTCGCACAGTCACCGCGTTTAATCTCTGCAGGTCTTGCACCCACTACAGCGTCCAGTTAGGTTTGAAAAAACAAAACCACGGGGACGCATACGGCCCACTTGAGTAGTCGGCGACATGCGTGCGTATTTTGTTGTCGAGGTAATCCACCACTTTCTTCTCCTCGTTAGGATTAGGATATCGCGCCCCTCTTAGATTCCATGGTTCGTGCGACACGGTATGAATGCGGATCATAGGTATCTTGTTCACATCCAATCTGCCACGCTCCTCGTCATTAAACGCATAGGCGCGATGCCTTTTTTTCATTAGCTCTACCATCAAGGTTCGTTCCTGAGGCAATAGGAAGTCGGACTCTCCTATGATCAACTTCTCCTCATTCCCTTTGTTGATACGGCATAGCTCTGTTGTGGCTTTCTCCTTCATCCGCCGTATCAACCCTCGCTCTCGCTCATACTACACCTCCTCGTCCTCAGTAACGAGGACGTGGACTGGACGACACTTCTGATCTACCGTCTTGTACCGCCTTTGGGAACCCTGCTTGAGCCGCCCCCTAAAAAAGGCCGACTCACGGATTGCGCTTGCATCAGTGCAGGTTTCCTCCTACCATCCGGAAGACGATATACCAGCTCCAATCTCCCTGGCTCGGGGCATTCCAGGACCTTCTCCCTCAATGCCCGGATGGCATCCGGATCTGTCATCTCATGTGCGGCCACCATATCCATGGCCTTTCCCACGTCCGACAGGCTGAGGGAGAATGCTTCAACCCTCTCTTCCTCTTCTCGCTCCGCCCGGAGCCGCCGGCGCTCGCCCTCCGACTCTTCGATTGTGAAAGACTCTGAATTGGGCCGGTTCCTTATGCTTTTCGGCCCCGTATTCCTGCAGGTGATCACCTCATAATTCCCACAGGCAGAGTCGCATAGGAGGAGGATCAAGGTCCCGTCATGCTTATTGAATATCACGGTTTTCGTCCTGCTAAAAAATGACCTCCCTAGGAGGATTCCGTGATCCACGTCTGGCATGACGAAGAAGCATGCCCTGACTTTTACCTTCCCAACCTCGATGAACACATTCGAGGTTGTCCCACAAAACACGGCCCTACAACTTGCCCCATGTAGAACGCCACAGTCAGATCGGTCTATATCCAGTGCGAACTTGATGTCATCCGCCTCCCGGATTATATTCATCTCCGCCCCTGTGTCGACCATCGTCGTACACTTGGAGCCCTTCACTACCAAATCTAGTGTGCCACAGGCCACACACTTCCAATCCATCTTCGTGCCCGACTCTGCCCACTCCGCCTCCTTTGGCAGGATTGTACCCAGATGGACGTTGGGCACCAGACGCCGCGACAACCTCCCCTTCAATCCATCGCGGAGCTTAAAAGCTGACGCTAGGATCTCCTTCAAGGTCATGAGGTCGTTATGTCCTTCTAACAACCTAGCAATCACCTTCTCCACGTCGAACACTTCTTCCAACCGAACCGCGTATTTCTTTTTTCTGGGCGGTACGTCGCGCAGGATCGGCTCGGTCTCTTCCCTGGCTTCTTTCTTCTTAGCCCTTTGCTCCGCCCTCTGATCCTCTTCTTGGCGCAACCTTTCATCTTCTTCTTCCTCATCGTCATCATCCTCCACTTCCACTACCTCTTTCCTTCTTCCCGGCTCAGGCTCTCTGTGGGGAGGTTCTTGGCTAGCACTGGCCTTGGCCTGATTTCGCGTTCGCGCTGCCTGCGCCAGCCGGGCCTGAGGGGTAAGAGGTCCCATTGTCACCCCTGATCGTGGGCCCGATCCTACTATATTTACCCCGGGTCGCCCGGCCGCTGACTCTGGGCCGAAATCATACAGGAACACCTTGGGGACGTTGGACCTCCATTCCCTTACCCCTTCACAGAAATTCACCAACTTTCGCTGGTACCTTCCCATCTTGTCCAGCAAGTCCTCAATTTTTCCCAGCAAGGCGGACGGAGGTTCCATCTTTTCTTCCTCATTTTCATCATCCGACTCGACTATTATGGGCTTTTCCCTCTTATCCCCTGCTCGTCACTCCTGAGTTACTTCCTCATCGCTCCCTACTTCCTCTACCCCAATTGGTGGTCCTTCCTTTTCCTGCCATAGCGTGACCATGGCAGGGGGTGGTGGCCCTGCTACCGCCCTTCGTTGGGCTTCCGCTCTCACTCCCCCGAGCCTTCTGTCGATGAATTTCCCAAACTGATGATAAATGTTTCTGTCCATAGTGGAGGAAATCAGCCCGCTTTTCTCGTCCTCCCGCCTTATGTTATAGAACCTTATAGTGTAGCCTTGCTGGTCACAATGCTGGCAGATGGCCGACCTCCAGTCAAAACGGGGCCTCCCATACCCTTGACTTCCCTAATCCCCCTGGCCTTGATACCCCTGGCCTTGGTATCCCTGGCCTTGATTCCCTCGGCCTTGATACCCCTGGCCTTGGTTCCCTTGGCCTTGGTTCCCCCGGCCTTGACCATTTCATTGCCCTCCTCGTCCGCCGTCATTCCTTCCTCGCCCCTTTCCTCCACCCCTCCCCCCGTTGCCTTGATTGCCCTGCCCCTGGTTCCCACCTCCAACCACGCTTCCCTGTGAACTAGGAGCGGGGCGGTGGGGCCATAGGCTGGGCCTGGGCTGCGAGATAGATAGGGGGTGGCATACTCGTTGGCGGCCCAGCATAAGGTACTACTTGTCCAGAAGACGTCGACCCTCCCCAAGGCACATAAGTGTTAATCACGGGCCATGGCCACTGCCCAAAAGGTGGTACTGGCGTCTGCGAAGGGCCTGCACTAATTGAAGGTGCCGACGCACTCGGGGAGGCAGCTACCAACGCTTGGGGCCTCTGACCCTTTCCCAAACCTTGCCCCCCTTACGTCACATTGTGCTGCCGGCGCTGCACTTTCGAAAGGTGCGGAGGTACCGTCTCCCCTTCTTCCCACCCTTTCTGGGCAACTTCCTCTATTATGGGCTCTTTTGTTTTTCCCTGAATCGCCGCCGCCACCTTTCTCTGTATCACCGGGTCTAACTCTGTTAGTATGTTGGTGATAATTTTCCTTACTCTTGGAGTTTCGGATGTCGTATCATCCCTCTCCTTTCTCTTCTGCCTTTGCAGCCTTACCTGGTGGTACTCCTCCTGGTCTAGGCTCCCATCTTCTACCCCCTTGTCAATGGTGGCCCAGGTGAGCTTAGTACTCCCTTCTCCATGACTTGTCAACTCCTGGGCCTCCGATGCAGTAAGTAGCCCCAAAAAGATAGCACACTGTGTCTCCTCAGAGATCCCATTGACCTTCCTTGCCCTTTTCTTAAACTCCTGTACGAAGGCCCCTATCGTAGTGAAGTTATCCTTATTCATTACTTTCAGGTCTCCCGTAGTTAGCAGGTCATCGCCCCGCCTGTACTTCCTTTGCATTCCCTCTCTAAACCTGGCCCAATTGCCGTTGGCGTTATTGACCACCCTCTACATCTCTTGATGGTGCCCATAAAGCATATATCTCATGATCCGCTGGAATTTTACCGCATCCGCTAGCCCCACCATTGCTTGTTCCACCTCATCCAGCCAGTCTGAGACTCTCTCTCCATTAAAGTGAAAGGTATCGACCTTAGGGACATTGCTTGGGGTCTTCTCATGCCGGTCAATGGCCGCAATAAGGTCCTCAAGTGTCAGGACCTTCCTGGTGCCATCTGATACACCGTCACTTTCCGGCATCTTGACACCCTTTTCCTTCAGGCTCCCTGTTAGAAAAAAAAAAACAAGGATACTCACCTATTCAGCATCCTATCTCAAGAGGGTCTATCCTGTATGCCCTTTCTAACTTCCTCATATACTTATCTGACTCGAATACGGGCATTCCTCATAGCCTTCCTAACTCAGGTAGGTAGACAGGGCGGACATACAACGTTACTAAGCCTCCCTACTTATACTTAGTCACTCATTATTTTCCTTACATTCTCATCATTCCTTTATACCTATTCTCATTCAATCTCATACCCGGATGTCGTTCCACCAGGGACAACGGTAGGCAACCGTCGTCCCCGGCAACGGCGCCACCTATCGAGCGCATTGGTCCGGCACCGCACCAGGGCAGCGCGGGACCCTCCCGGCCGCGTCACGCAGGAGTGGGTTTAAACCCTTCGTCGCAATATACATGGAGCTTCCATAAGCTGCTCCGGCCGAGTGACCAGCCATACCTCTCGCGAGCCCCTGCGACAGGATAGGGCCTACGCGAGGCACGACTTACCTACACCTTATGGGAGTTGTCACCTCCCTTCGGTGGGCGTATCCCCGCCGAGCTACCAGT
>BFEA01000738.1:369922-381272 GCA_003427395.1 Chara braunii | reverse complement strand
CCACTCCACGCCACCCAACACTGTTGGCAAATATTTGAGAAATCCATCAACCAATGAAAGATGCCGTTTAAATCTCGCGGCATTCAAACTACTTTTTCTGGCCCTCCGATCATCTCCACTCCACGGCCGGATGGAACGTCGCACCGCGGCATAGGGTCAACCAAAACTTTTCGGAACGTCAGTGGGACTTGTCCCCTGTTAAGTGTCCTTTTGGATTCTCTTACCCTGTGCGACCGAGCCGGGCAGCATTCCACCAAAAGAGGGGTTGCAAAATTCACAGATTTTGCGGCGATGCCACCACTGTGTGACACAGGGTCCTTTATGGCAAAATAGCTAAAATTTGATGGTTGGGCCAGTCACAGGAGGCTGGTAAAGTGGCAAAAGCAGCAAACGGGGTATCAAATGTCAACACCTGGCGCCCCGCAGGGAAAGCCATTTTGCTATCACCTCTGGAGGTGGCGTCGAATTTTCTTTTCCAGTTCGAGAGTTCATGAAAGGAAATTCAAAACGAACTTAGTAAAAAAAATAAAATGCGCTGTGTGGCCACACTGGGCACCATTTTGGGGCTTGCCGCGTGTCTTTTGTGAATTGCTGCCGCTATGTGACCCAGCGGGGTGTCATTTCAGCGTTTCAGCAAAATCGGGATAGCAAAATTTGGAGATTTCGCTGCTATTCCACCCCTGCGACAGCTAATCACATAAGACACGAGCTGAACTTTCTGGCAATTGCCAAAATGGTGCCTGGCGTGGTCACATAGCGCGACTTTTTTTTCTTCAACAAAGTTCGTTATGAATTTCCTTTTTTCTCAACAAAATTCGTTTTGAATTTCCTTTCACGAACTCCCCAACTGATGAGAAAGAAAAATTGCTACCACCTCCACACGTGGTAGCAAAATGCCCCTCCCTGTGGCGCACCAGGCCGCTGGTGCTGACATTTGATACCCCGTTTGCTGCTCTTGCCAGTGTCCCAACCATCAAATTTTAGCTATTTCGCCATATGTAAAGGCCCTACGGTCTTCCCCCGAACATAACGCACCCTGAAAGTGAACGTATACAAGGTATGTTTCGGGCCCGATACAGGCAAAATGGGGGTGCGTTGTGTTCGGGGGAAGACGGTAGTGTCAGTAGGCCACAAGGGTGCGGCCCGCCAGGCCGCTGACCACCAGTATCCCAAATGGCTTTGCAACGGGGCAATGACGTCCAGATATAGAACGAAGGAAATCAGAGTCAGAAAATACCCCCTCCCACGGGTATCGCCACAGCGTCGGAGGTCGATCTGATGCCCCACCTATGCGGACTCGCTTGAAGTAAAAGAATTCGCCGCCAAAATGGAACTGCCACTGCAGTCGAGAGACACGCGTATAATTGCATCTCGAAAAGACCGTTACTCGGATCCCTTCGAATATAGGTTTCTAAAATAAGGTTCACAGCCAGGACAGTAAATTCACTTTTACAGCAAAAGCCCAGCGAAGATCACATTTACGCTTAAAGAGACGAGCCACCAGAGGCCGGGCCAGAGGAAGCTACCAAACCGAAAGTTTCAATCCAAAATGCAGGTGTGAGATTCGCTCCCCGTGTGTGACAAAAACTCAACAATCATTCACACACACACACACACACACACAGAGAGAGAGAGAGAGAGAGAGAGAGAGAGAGAGAGAGAGTTAAATGGGCTGCCAATGAGAGAGAGAGAGAGAGAGAGAGAGAGAGAGAGAGAGAGAGGGACACGAGAAAACCTGGCCCCCACAGCACGAGTCAGTACAACCAAAAACACATCGCCGGTCGCACATAGGACAGCGTTACACTCGCTACAACCAGAGAGAGAGAGAGAGAGAGAGAGAGAGAGAGAATCGGACACGAGAAAACCTGGCGCACACAGCACGCACTCAGTAGAACCAAAAACACATCGCCGGTCGCACATAGGACAGCGTAACACTCGGTACAACCAAAACCCACGGACTTAAACCCCCTTCTACAGCCAAAAACGCACAACTTCAACCACATGAAATTCCACAGTGACTCTGCTTCAGTCAGCGATTATTACCATCCTCCCGCAAATTTCGAAAAATTGAATTCGTCTTTTGAACTTCAGTCAAAATCGCAATTCACCCACTCCACCCTTGACGAAATGTAAACAACGAATTGAGTCCACTTGCATGCCCCATCCCGACCAGTGCGACCACCCTACGCCAACTCCACCATATCACCAGCAATGCATGGGCTTCAAAAGAGCTGAACTCAGCCCTAAGCCCTAAATCCGTTATATGAATGGACTTATTCGACAAATTGCATTCCACTCTTGCCCACCTCCTGACCGGCATCACCGCATTGACCTCAATCAAGAATAAACCGTCCAACAAAACCCACCTCCTGAGCACCAACGACAACCGAACAGAACTCCAGCAAGAACCACATCCTGAGAACCAACGACAAACAAAAGACAAACGACGCCACCTCCTCAGCACCATCGACAACAGATCAAACTCCAGCAAGAAGCACATCCTGAGCACCAACGATAAAAAAAAGGCAAACGACGCCACCTCACGGGTCTTTCCATAACGCCAATAAAAGACTTCAAAGTGGAAACAAGCCGATAACGCCAAGAAAGATCCTGAAAGCGAAAACACGCCGAAAAATCTCAGCGGTACCGCGTGCTGTATATATCGGCTTGTCGACTACCTTCTTCCGTCGATTGATTCACGACGTCGAATCAGCAAGTCGACTTATCGTGGCATTTCTATTTTGTCTTTTTTCTAGCAATTAAGCAGGTACCGGTCGCCTTGTTTACGGCGTTTCCATAATTTTTTTTCAAAAGCGATTAAGGGCATACTACATTCAACGTTTTCTACTACACTAACACGTAGTTGCAGTCAGATTCATCCTGGTCTGTTGATTCACAATGACGAATCAGCACGTCGGCTTATTATGTCTTTTTTTTCTAGCGATTAAGCAGGTAGCACGTCGACTTGTCGGCGGCGTTTCCATAATTTTTTCTGAAATCAGATTAAGGGCATACTCATTACGATTTTTCCTAGTGAGCTGTGGACGTACTTGCAGTCAGATTCATCCTGGTCAGGCCGTAAAAGCAGTCAGATGCATTTAAAAACGTTTTAGCGTGAGTATGCCCTAAAAACGTGTTAGGTTCACTGCTCAGCGCTACCCCTTCACCACAAAACACCACTCGAAATAGACCACGTCCATTTGATATCGTGTCTCCCCTCGACAGTTCTTTCGCTTTTATAGACCACGTCGATTTGATATCCTGTCTCCCCGTCGACAGTTCTTTCTTTTTTTTCGTCCTTGTCGAGAAAAATGACATGCAAAGCAGACCACATACCACTGTCAAGATCTCCTACTCCCATAATCAGGACTGTCGCTATACTCTTCGCACAGCGCACGCTAATCACAAATGTATACAAGCTGCAAGGCCGGTCAGATACCGTGATACTATAGCCTGTATACAAGCTAAAAGGCCGGTCAACATCAACATCCAGCCTCTTTCCCTACCGTCGAAGTCGGCACCAGACGGAAAAAAAAAACACAGAACCAACCATAAACCGACTCCCTCGAAGGTCTGGCTGGCAGTGGCTGCCCTGTACTGATTTTTCCCCTTCTCGAACTCCTCTAATGTACAACAAGTATATGGAATACACTTTCCCTTTCAAATTCAAAGAGCTGACCGTAAAATCGCAGCAAAACAGGAAAAAACAAAAAAGCACGACGAAAAAAAAAACAACAGCAACAGCAACAACAACCGACCGTCAACCCCAACTCCCTCGACGCTCTGGCTCTAGCTGCTCTGGTATTGACTAATCCCTCCCTCGGACTCCTGTCTCTAACGTACAACTTCTTCACCGTACACTTCCCTCAAGAGACCGTACACTTCCTTCAAGAGAAAAAAGATGCAACAACAACAACAACAACAACAACAACAACCACAACCGGCTTCTTGACCGTACACTTCCCTCGAGAGACCGTACACTTCCCTCAAGAGACCGTACACTTCCCTCAAGAGACCGTACATGACAACAACAACCACAACCACAACAACCACAACAACCACAACAACACAACAACAACAACAACCACAACCGGCAACCAACTCGCTTGAAGCGCTGGCTACGTGACCGTGTAATGACTCTCCCCTCAATTGGACTGGTGTAGTATACAGCTTTGTGACCGCAGACAGGGCGGCGACGTCTCTTTGACGACCCTATCCTTCGGCCTCCACCTCCTTGGCTTCATCGAGACCAGCGCATCAAAAAGACATCGAGCACATCCGTTTGACGAGGACAGGACGAGGACGGGATGCCAGACGCCCAAGCAGATACGATTCAGTATCACTGTGAGCGAAAATCTTGAGAATCTGTCACACTTCTCTTCTCTCTTCATACCTAACTCCATCCTCTCAGTGGCGGAAGGAGAGTGTTTAACGAACACCGTTTCCGATCCTTCTCCTCGGTCTGCGTCCACCCATTGTCATGAAGCATTTCCAAGTGTTCAACTGCCGCTCGTGAATGGAGACGACCCTCCTATCCCTCCTCTTCCCTGCCATGAGGTACCATGCTCTCCCCGCTTCACTGCCCGGCGGTACTCCTGCCCTGCCCACGTCCCTGCCCTGCATCCCCGTGCCCTCCGCGGGTTGCCGACCCACCTGTTCCCCCACTTCCTTCCTGCCCGGTGGTACCCGTCCTTCCCATGCCGGGGGATGCCGACCCTCCTTCCCGCCCTGTGGTACCCGCCGTCCGAGTGGTAGACGATGTCGATCTTCCCCCTGCAGATCCCGTTTCTCCACTGCGTCCTTGTCCTCCGCTCCCCTTCCCTCCGGTAGTTGATGTGTCACTCGCTCCCCCAGCTCCTCCTTGACCTGATGTACCCCCCGCTGTCCCCGACGTCGGGTATGCTGATCCTCCGCCCTGCTCTGTGGTACCGCTCCTACCAGCCGTCCCCGTCGTTCCCGTCGTTGATCCTCCACCTCGCTCTGCAGATGAGCTACCCGCCCCCCCAGTTCCTCCTTGCCCTGCAGATGTGCCACCCGCACCCCCGGACGTCGTTCCCGTCGTTGACCCTCCTCCTTGCCCTGCAGATCTGCCACCCGCCCCCCCAGCTCCTCCTTGCCCTGCAGATCCGCCACCCGCCGGCCCTGTTGTTGAACCTCCGCCACCTGTGGTACCCCTGGTACCAGTAGTCCCCGTCGTTCCCGTCGTTGATCCTCCTCCTTGCCCTGCAGATGAACCACCCGCCCCTCCGGCTCCTCCTTGACCTGACGTACCCCCCGTTGTCCCCGTCATCGGGGACGTTGACCCTCCGCCTTGCCCTGAGGTACCCCTAACACCACTCGTCCCCGTCGTCCCCGTCGTTGACCCTCCTCCTTGCCCTGCAGATGAGCCTCCCGCCCCTCCCGCTCCTCCTTGCCCTGTGGACGTGCCACCCGCCCCCCCGGATGTTGATGTTCCGCCTTGCCCTGAGGTACCCCTACTACCACTCGTTCCCGTCGTTCCCGTTGTTGACCCTCCTCCTTGCCCTGCAGATGAGCCACCCGCCCCTCCAGCTCCCCCTTGCCCTGTAGATGTGCCACGCGCTCCCCCTGATGTCGATCCTCCGCCGTGTCCCGAGGTACCCCTACTACCACTCGTCCCCGTCGTTCCCGTCGTTGACCCTCCTCCTCGCCCTGCAGATGAGCCACCTGCCCCTCCAGCTCCTCCTTGCCCTGTGGACGTGCCACCCGCCCCCCCGGATGTTGATGTTCCGCCTTGCCCAGAGGTACCCCTACTACCACTCGTCCCCGTCGTCCCCGTCGTCCCCATCGCTGATCCTCCTCCTTGCCCTGCGCTGCCCGTGGTGCCTGCCGTGGCGGACGTCGATCCTCCGATCCCCGTGTGAACACCCTGTCGCTCTCCTTCACGGCCTTTCCCTCCCACCCTGCTCTCCTCTTCCGTAGGCGGGATTATCAATGCGTCCTCGCTAGATATCGAATCAGCGTCCTGAATACCATTGACCTCCCTCAGCCTCGCCTTTGGCACACCGAACTTCTCCGCAACGCTGTCCAGAGTGTCGCCCCTCTTCACTTCGTACACATGCGGAATCCACAGGACCTGACCCGCACTCAGCTTCTTACTGCCCGGAATATCGTTGACTTCAATCAGAAAATGGCGGGGGACGTCGAACTTGTCCGCGATACCTTCCAGCGTGTCGCCATCTTTCACAGTGTAGTAGACGTTGTAGTTCCCTTTGTCCCCCGACTTCGCCTCTCTCTGTCCCTCTCCGGAGGGAAAGAACGTGCTCAACTTCGATCTAAACCACCGTACGAAGCGCAACGGGTTGCTGCCGTCCCCCTCCTCGCTACCTCCAGACGACGTTCTCCTGCCCTCATCACCTTCGGTTCTCGCTGCCGCCAGCCAAAATGGCCTTGAACGGGACTTCCTGCTCGCCCTCGTGGAACCAGGTCCCACCTTGCTCAGCCTTGTGGAAACGAGTCCCACCTTCAACGGGACACCGCTTGCAACAGAACTTAGGTGCAGCTCTGCCCGACGGAAGTCACGTGCACAGAATGAAGGAGCTGCTTGAGTCGACGCTCCTCCGCCATTCCGGGATAGCAACCATGTCCGCACTCTCCTTGCGCGGGCACCAGATCCTGCATCTCGCCGATCACATGCAATCACACCGGGCGGTGCAATTGAATGGAGGCTGCCTGCGCTCGTCAACGCCATGGCCATCCTGTTGATCGGTGTTCACAATCACAATGGCTTGCACACAGACTGGAGCGATCACGTCTTGAAATCACTGCGCAGAACACCAGACTCCCACTCCAGCGATCGGCTGCTTCCCCTCCTGCGTGCTTCAGTTACTGACGAGACCGTGCCAATCAGCGTCTGGACAATCGCTGCGTTACAACACCGCTTCACAACAACGTATATGAAGGGCATGGCCATTTATTTTATAGGGAAAATTACTCCAACACTGATACCACGCCCGGGCGTGGGGGCGCAGCCAGGACGGCGGCGGACCGGTAGTAACGCAACCGCGCCGGCACAGTGCAGAGGGCGGCACCCACTAGCAAAGAGAATTGCATAACGCGCCTGAATCTGGATGTGTTCTACGTGCAGATGCGGAAAAGCATATCACTTGCAGATTTGTGCACCTCTCCGTAATCCCGTCCCGATCCACGTGGGCGGGAGATCCCATCATCTTTGCTAGTGGTAGCTAGCCCCGAGTGCTGCCTCGCTCTCTAAACTGGTGCTGATTCCCAACTGCCGAAGCCGCCCGCTCACTGCATTTCCCCTCCCTCTCATCCTCTCTCCTCCTGGGGCCAAGTCCCACTATCAGCGTTGAATTTCCTCAACCCCTGAATGTGGACGCGTTCGTGGCGATGTGCCGTTGAGGAAACTCAACGCGATTTCTGCACATCTCCACAGACACGTCCCGATTCAGGCGTTGAGGAAACTCAATGCTGCTAGTGGGACCTGACCCCTGGCTATCTCGTGTCCACAGTGTGAGGCTCCATCACAGCGCAGCACAGTCCCCATGTAACAAAAGGAACATAATCGAAGAATTAAAAAAAAAAAGAAAAACATCGAGCCTGCCACAGTACACTGCTCGGCCCACCAGCTCGGCCGTTTTGCCCTTTTTTTTTCCCGTTTTGAGGCGTACATGCGTTCGATAAGGATTGCACGTATATCTTTTCGAACGTCTTTTCGAACGTGTATCTTCCGCTCAATGATCCTTTCCCGGTCTTTGCTGGCCGTGCGCCCGGCTCGTTCCCAACTAATATCTGCCATGGGGCGCTTGCACGTATAGGACCGCACCCCATAACTCTCCGCGAGAAGGATTGAACGGTCTATAAATACGGAAATTGCGAACGCTATGTTCGTCCGTCGGGACATCCGCTAAAATTGGAACGGTACAGAGAAGGTTAGCATCACACCTCCTCCGTAAGGATGACACGTATGACATTCGTTAAAATTGGAACAACACAGAAAAACTAATTAAAATTGGAACAACACAGAAAAACTAAGCATGGCCCCAATAAAAGAAAAAGAAAAAAAAGAAATGGTCCAATTCTTTTCCTGTTATTGGCCCCCCGTTCTGGACTTTTTTGTAGCGACGAAGCGAATCAAAGGCAAGCAAGTAAGCACAGCCAGCCACTGCCACTGTGCTGCTGCTGGCTTCAGTGGCTAGATGATGCTTTGGGCTCTTCTGCAAACAACAGAGGTCTACGACACCTAAGGATGCCCATTTTCGGGAGTGCTGCGAATAACCATTTTCGTGGTCATTTTCGAGAGTGCGGCACTCCGATGGGGTGGGGGAAGTAGATGGCAGGCGCAACTACTGGCAAAATGCTCAGTTTTTGCGTTAGCCAGCCCCCCCAATTGGCAGCTGCACGGGGGTAGGCGATTTATCTCTTCCCACAGGTGACGGGTGAAGTCGTTTCATCTTCCTCTAAAATTGTTTCCAAGTTTGCGACCCCCTTGCAAATCTTGCTATAGGTTCTTCCCACTCGCCAACACCTCGTACCTTTGCTATATCCTGGTTACTCCCCATCCATACTCTGCATGCGCGTAGAATAACCCCATAAATATTTTTTGGTTTCCACCATCATAAAATAGCGATCTCCTCTCTTTGACTGATCCCTGCTGCCTCCCCTGTCTGGTCATCCCTAGAGGAGTTTTCACTAGCCCCGCCCTGCGTTGCCACTTGTATGCACCCGCGTATGAGTACGGATTCGTACTCTTGTACTCGTACGCTAGGGGCCCCGTACGAGGTTTTTTTTTTTTTCCTTTCTGAAATTGTAATAAGAATCTGAAGATGATGCTCAGCCAAACGTTGCTTGTTTGTGCTGTTGCATCATTTATGTTTTTTTCGGATTTTTTTGATGACTTTTTTTTTTTTTTTTTTTTTTTTTTTTTTTTTTTTTTTTTTTGTATGGGGGCGTACAAGACGTACAGGTTTCCGTAAAGGTTCCTGTACAAATCCCGTACAAATATTACCTGTACGTTTCCTACGGAAAGACCCCGTACGTGTACGCTATGCAACGTAGGCCCCGCCCCACCCCTCCCTCTTAGTATGGTTGTCAATGGTATCAACAGGAGCACAGGGGGTAAGTATGTCAGACAATTAACATCAGATACCAATTATTTACTACTCTCATAACTATGTACATAAAAAATACGTATATGGGTCGATATGACACACAGGGGTGGGGGCAGCCGCCACTCAACCTACATCCACGTGGGCGGCCTTGTACGCAAGAGGTTCTGAACAGGGGGAGTTTAAGGAAGAAGATAAAAAATGATTTTATTTTTCTTGTTTTCTTTATGTTTTTCTTCGTTTTTGCACTCTGATATCTTGTGACAATATATACTCCGACGTTGCTAGCTCTCTGTTGTTGTAGATGATGCGGCGAGCGTCGGGCCTGTACTAGCAGACTCTTCTTTGGTTATGGTAGAAAATATTTTTCTTATTCTCTTTCTCTATTTTTTATTTTGCCATTCTTTTTTGCTTTACTCTTCCCCATTGTTGGGGTGTTTTATTTTGCGGACCTGCTGTAGGGTTCCGTTATTTTACTATGGATATGGTAAAATCTGTTTTGGTGGTGATTTTTCGGCACCCTTGTCTGCATCCCGGTTGGTTTAGTCCCGTTGTTCAGCTTTCGGTAGGTGGAGCTCCGTGGCGGTGATTTCGTATGGGACTTGTCAGCCGGGGTTTTTCTTATCTTTTTAGCATTCTAGGTGGTTGTTTCCCGTTGTTCGGCTTGTGCGTAGGGGGCGGTGTTTTTTTGTGGGAATCGACATCTAGGATAATCATTGTTTTTTATGTTTTTTTTTTGTTGTTGGTGTCTTGTAATTTAGTTTAGACCAGCGAAGCGGTGACTTGACAATTTAAATCGATACCAGTTTTTGCAACAACAACAACAAAATAACAATCGCGAAGGATTTTTGGAGATGGCGCGCACAAAAGGTATATTATCTGGGATTGTTTATTTGTAGGCAAGGGTATTTTTGAATCTTGGTTGGTGTTGTCCCATTGTTTGGGCCTGATGGTGGGGGCGGTGTTTGCATGTGGGACTTGGAAAGATGCAAGGCAATGATTTTTGTCTTTTGTTCATGTCGAGAGTTCCACCACTGCCGCTCCGAGTTCCGCCAGCAGGTGCAGCCGGCTACTCCTCAGTGAAGCACAGACCCGAATGGAAAAAGGCTGAAACGCGCTGCGCACCTGTCCGCCTGCACAGGTAAGATACAAAAAAAAAAAAAAAAAAAAAAAAAAAAAACGACCATCTTTGGGGCCTCGCAACAATGAACGACCCCAACATTCCGAATTAGATCCGTGCCATCGATCTCCCTATTCAACGCATGGTCGGACAACCCTTTCCCGACTTTCCTATACCGGTCGGTGTCCAGCGACCATGCGTCCTCCGCCGCGACCTCGACCATGTTACCTCACAGAACTATCGGTCCCCCTCCAATCGGCGACCACGACGTCCTGTGTACCCACTTATACCCACTTACACCTGTTTTTAAGCCCTAGTTGCAAGATCTCCATCCGACAACATTGTGAATATGTTGTGAATGCAGCTGGACACCGTGACCGTCTCGTTGCATCCGAAAAGGTCGACGACATTCCCCAAATGGAAACACAGTCGCTACACGACAAAACGCGACCCCGTATACGCAGCCATTCCTGGCTGCGAATTGGCTGGCGATCCGTGACACCCAGTGAGGGTAGGACTAAGCAAGCACGTTTTTTGTTTGACCAGGTTCTTCGTGTTTACTCAGCCTAGACATAGGGATAATTAGTAGAAAGAGCCCACGCCCAAACCTATTCAGTTTGGGGCGCCCGAAACTCGCCCGTTTGGTACTAGCGGCCCAATGACTTCCATGTGGGGTACTATAGGCCCACGCGTCGCTCCAAGGGTACTACCGGACCAAGAATCTGGCGCATAACAGTGCGAGATTCATTTTGATGTAAAAGAGGCCAAGGGTGATACCGCTGAAGTATAGAATGAGGCCCACGTACGGTATTTTGAAACATAAGGACCCTACCGGTTCATGAATCTGGCCCAAGAACAACGCCAAATTCTTGAACCGGTATGGCTATGGCGCGAAGGCGCCTTTCACTCACGCTGAAGACGTTTGGGCCCGTAGTACCTCACTGCCGAGTTTTAGGCGCCCAAAACCGAAAAGTTTTTTTTTTTTTTTTTTTTTTTTCCTCGAAGAAACAAAGGCTCCGATCTATTTGTGGGGAGCGTCACAGCTGGGAAATGGGCCCAACGTCCCTTATAAACCATATGCAGCAATTAAGGGCCGGGGTCCTCACAAAACCGAAATGGTTTTTTTTTTTTTTTTTTTTTTTTT
>BFEA01000738.1:315899-330557 GCA_003427395.1 Chara braunii | reverse complement strand
ACCCTTTCTATGAACTCGCCCCACGCCAAAACCCCTTCCTACGACTTTCCCCGACTCGATTTTGTTGAGGGAGGAGTGAGGTAGTCATCCTTCTGCCTTTCACCTTCGCATGTACCTTGAGGCGGTTCCCGTCCGGGTTCGCTSAGCTGTTCACTCCCTTGTCCCCCCGCCATAACTCAGCGCAGTCACTTCCCAAACTAACTCCTAAATCACTAACTTATCACTAACACTGACCTCACAATCACGATCGTCAAGGTCTAAGACCCCCACTCAGCACTTTAGTTCGGTCGATTTCATTAGGAATCGAGCAAACTCTCAATTTCTACTCCCTCCACCTCCGCCATTGCCATAACTCCGACGCAACTCTTGTTCCACTAACCTCTCGTTCTACCTATCTAACGCCGAAACTGACTTCACCAGTGTGCTCGCCCGGGGTTAAAACTCCAAATTCGACTCTCCACTCACCCGATTTCGTAATGAATCGAGCGAGTTATGCATATCCCGATGCGCCATACTCGCTGCCCCGCCTTCTTCTCTACCACCTTCCGCACGCACCCCGCACCGGTTCACGTCCACATTCAATCGTCTTCCTCCCCCACTCGTAGCTCAGCCTAGTGATCCGCGGCGCCTCCGTATCACACTCCCCCAACCAGCTACCGCCTCCCCACCTACGCAATTTTCCTTGCTGCCCGTTTTCCTCCTCTGTTATCACCTCGTGGTCAGGGTGTGATGCTGAATAAAAGAGGTATGCTTGTTTTTTCTTTCTTATCAAGGAACTTGAAGGGAAAAGTCTGTCAAGATGTCGCAGGGCGGCGGCGCATCGGGTGGTCCCAAGAAGGGCCTGACGCTCGATGACCTCATTGCGGCCATTGAGCGGCATGAAAGGAACCCGAGCAATATCCCTAAAGTCGATACCTTCCATTTTTGTGGGGAGAGAGTCTCAGAGTGGCTGGAACTGGTGGAACAAGCTCTGGTTGGGCGGTCGGACGTTGTAAAGTTTCAACGCATTCTTCAGTATGTCCTCCACATCTACTACCAGGAAGTGAAGAAAGTCATAGATGCGGCTCAAGGTAGCTGGGAGAGGTTCAAGGAGGGGATGCAGAGGAAATACCACCTGAGAGATGGGTTATTGACTACCGCGGACCTTGAGGCGATGAACAAAGAGGATTTTACGACGATAGGGGTCTTTGTTCAAGAATTTAAGAAGAGGGCGCAAAAGGTCCATGGGATTTCGAAGGGAGCACAGTGCGCCATCTTCCTGGGGCAACTCACGGAATCGGAGGCCGTCGAGTTGACGAGGCATGGAGGAGGTAGCACCAAGCTCACCTGGGCCACCATTGACAGAGGGGTGGAAGTTGGGTGTTTGAACCAGGTGGAGCAACGTCAGGTACGCTTGCAAAGGCAGAAGAGAAAGGAAAGAGATGCCACCGCTTCTGGGACCCCGGGGGTAACAAGGATTGTTACAGACGTATTGGCACAGCAGGGGTATGCGACAGAGCCGGTGGTGCAAGGAAGGGTAGTGACGGCTGTCCGAGTGAAAGGAAAGGAGCCGGTGATAGAGGAGGCTGTTCAAGAAGAACTCTGGGAAGAGGAAGAGCCGGTGCCGGAGCACCTGACAAAGGCCCAGCGCAAAGTGCGTAACTTGGCGCAGGGCGGTCAGGAAGCAGGAAAAGCGCAGGAGCCCCAGGCTTTGACAACAACCCCTTCAAATGTAGCGGCTCCGTCATTTAGTACGGGCCCCTCGCAAGGAGGGGTGCCGTCCTACGGACAGTGGCGCTAGCCAGTGATCAATGCAATCGTACCATGGGGTAGCCCACCACCAGTGGTCGGATCGCAAACGAGTATGCCGCCACCCATCTACCCCGCAGCCCAGGCCCAGCCTGTGGCCCCGCCACTGTCACCCGCCCCTAGTTCACAGGGAAGTGTGGCTGGAGGTGGGAACAAGGGGCAGGGCAAGCAAGGCAACAATGGGAGGGGTGGAGGAAGGGGGCGAGGCAGGAATGGCGAAGAACAGCCATTTCGTCATAACGGACATGTTATATTTTTTGAACGAAATCAAAACTGACTTTTTTTGCCAAAATCCGGTCGGAATTTTTTGATTCTGGGGGTCCGGCGTTCCCAAAACGCCGGACCCCCCGGGTCTATGGTTGAGACCAGATACAATTTATTTATTTATTAATTTATTTATTTATTAATTAATTTATTTATTTATTTATTTATTTTTTGTATCTGGTCTCAACCATAGACCAGGGGTGTCCGGCGTTTTGGGAACGCCGGACCCCCAAGAGCAAAAAATTCCGACTGGATTCTGACAAAAAAAATCAATTTTGATTTCGTTCAAAAAATATAATATATCCGTTTTGACGAAATGACTGTTGACGGAAGAGGAAGGCAATGGAATGGTGAAGGTCAGGGATACCAAGGCCAAGGGAATGAAGGGCAGGGGTACCAAGGCCAAGGGAATCAAGGCCAGGGGTACCAAGGCCAAGGGTACCAAGGCTAGGGGTATCAAGGCCAGGGGGATCAGGGAAGTCAGGGGTATGGAAGACCCTGTTTTGACTGAAGGACGGCCATCTGCCAACATTGTGACCAGCAAGGCCACACCATAAGCTTCTGTAATATAAGACGGGAAGACGAGAGGAGCGGGCTGATTTCCTCCACTATGGATGGGAACATCTACGATCAGTTTGGGGAGGCCATTGATAGAAGGCTTAGAGGAGTGAGGGCGGAAGCCCAACGAAGGGCGGCAGCTGGGCCGCCACCCCCTGCCATGTTCAGGCTATGGCAGGAGAAGGAAGGACCATCGGTGGAGATAGAGGAATTCAGGTTATGGCAGGAAAAGGAGAAACCACCGATTGGGGKAGAGGAAGTGAGGAGCGATGAGGAAGTGACTCAAGGGCTACGAGGAGGAAGTAAGAAGGAGGAGCCCATAATCATTGAGTCAAATGACGAGAATGAGGAAGAAAGAATGAAACCTTCGTCCGTCTTGTTGGGGAAAGTAAAGGACCAGCTGGATAAGATAGGGAGGTACCAACAGAAGTTGGTGGGCCTCTGTGAGGAAGTGAGGAAATGGAAGTCCAACATCCCCAAGGTGTTCCTCCACGACTCTGGTCCGGAGTCAGCGCCTGGGCGACCCAGAGTAAATGTGGTGGGGTCGTGCCTACAATCAGGAATGATGGGAAGACCCCTCACTCCGCAGGCGTGGCTGGCACAGGCAGCACGAACGAGAAATCAAGCCAAAGCCAGCGCCAGCCAAAAACCTCCAAGGGGGGAGCCTGAGCTAGGAAAAAGAAGAGAGGCCGTGGAAGTGGAGGATGACGACAATGAGGAGGAAGAGGACGAGAGGCTTCGCAGGGAGGAGGATCAGAGAGCGGAGCAGCAGGCAAGGAAAAAGGGAGCCAGGGAAGAGGTCGAGCCGGTTGTGCGTGACGGACCGCTCAAAAGGAAGAAGTATGCGGTTCGGTTGGAGGAGGGGTTTGACGTGGAGAAAGTGATCGACCGGCTGCTGGAAGGGCATAACGATCTCATGACCCTGAAGGAGATCCTGGCGTCGGCCCCGCGACTCCGCGATGAACAGAAGGGGAGATTGTCGCGGCGCCTGGTGCCCAATGTCCATCTGGGTACGATCCTGCCCAGGGAGGTAGAGTGGGCGAAGTCAGGCACGAAGATGGATTGGAAGTGCGTGGCCTGCGGCACAGTGGATTTAGTGGTAAAAGGCTCCAAGTCTGCAGCAATGGTGGACACCGGGGCGGAAATGAACATCATCCGGGAGGCGGACGCGATCAGATTCGGGATGGATATACACCGTTCTGACTGCGGTATTCTGCACGGAGCCAGCTGCAAGACAGTATTTTGCGGGACAACCTTGAATGTACTCATCGAGGTTGGAAAGGTGAAGACCCGGGCTTGCTTCTTCATCATGCCGGACGTGGATCAAAGAATCCTCCTAGGGAGGTCATTCCTAAGCACGACGAAAACCGTGATATTCAATAAGCATGAGGGAACGTTAATCATCCACTTATGTGACCCTGCCTGCGGGAATTACGAAATAATTACCTGCAGAAACACAAGGCCAAGGAGTATAAGGAACCGGCCTAATCCTGAATCGTTCACGATCGAAGAGTCGGAAGGTGAGCGCCAGAGGCTCCGGGCAGAGCCCGAAGCATGAGAGAGGGTGAAAGCATTTTTCCTCAGTCTGTCAGACGTTGGGAAGGCCATGGACTTGGTGGCCCTGCATGAGATGGCAGATCCGGATGCCATCCAGGCCTTGAGGGAGCAGGTTCTGGAATGCCCCGAGGCAGGAAGGTTGGGGCTGGTATATCGGCTTCCGAGCAGCGGAAGGAACCCCGCATCAGCACAAGCACAATCTGTGAGTCGGCCTTTTTTAGGGGACGGCTCAAGCAAGGTTCCCAAAGGCGGTACAAGACGGTAGACAAGAAGTGCCGCCCGGTTCCCATCCTCGTTACAGAAGATGAGGAAGTATACTACGAGAGGGAACGAGGGTTGATACGGCGAATGAGGGAGAGTGCTTTAGTAGGGCCATGTCGTATCAACGAAGGGAACGAGGGGAAGTTGATTATAGGGGAACCCGACTTCCTACTACCTCAGGAGCGAATGTTGATGATGGAGTTGATGAAGAGGAGGCATCGCGCCTATGCGTTCAGTGACGACGAGCGTGGCAGGCTGGATGTGGACAAGATACCTATGATCCGCATCCATACCGTGCCACACGAGCCTTGGAACATGAGAGGGGCGCGATATCCCAATCCTGACGAGGAAAAGAAGATGGTGGATTACCTCGACGGCAAAATATGTACGCACGTCGCCGACTATTTGAGTGGATTGTATGCATCCCCGTGATTCTGCTTTATCAAGCCTAACGGGACGCTGCTTTGGGTGCAAGATTTGCAAAGACTGAATGCGGTGACCGTGCGGGATGCTGGACGGTTGCCCAATGCAGACGCGCTGTTAGAATCCTGTGCTGGAAGGCCTATAATCTCGCTTATAGACCTTTACTCAAGATATGATCAGTTCCCAGTCTACCCGCCGAACAGGCCTGAGACGGCTATGCACACGTCGCGAGGGCTAATCCACATGAACGTGACCCCACAAGGGTGGACCAATGCGGTAGCAATGGTCCAACGGGCCATGATTCGGGCTATGCAGTCAATCAACCCTCATATCACACAACCATACATCGACGATTTGGCGGTAAAGGGGCCGGCGGGGAAAAAAAGTGACGAAGTCTCGCTGGGGGTAAGGCGTTTTGTTTGGAAGCACATCCAAGACCTCGAAAAGGTCTTGAGTCTGCTCGAAGAGCATAACCTCACGGCGAGCGGGGGCAAATCCAGACACTGCATGAGGGAAGCGACTATCTTGGGGTTCGTCTGCAGTGAGAAAAGCCGAACGCCGGATGTGAAGAAGACGGACAAGATTACTGAGTGGCCGGCTCCGTTCCACTTAATAACTGATGTCAGGAGCTTCCTTGGTACGTGTGGATTTTGGAGGGTCTTCGTCAAGAACTTTGCCGCTAAGACTGAACATCTGAGGAAGTTAGTTCGTAAGGACCATTAATGGGTTTGGGGTGAAGAGCAAGAAGAGGTGGTGACCAGAATGAAGCAGGAATTTCAAAAGGGGAGGGTTGATGTTAGGAGCGCCAGATTATGATGCCACGGAGACGCGACCCTTTGTCGAAACAGATGCGCGGCCGACTGCCTTAGGGGGAGTTCTAATTCAGGCAGACATGGAAGGAAAGCAAAGACCCTTGCGATTTGAGAGTCGGACTCTCTGTACGACGGAGAGGAACTACTCTCAGTTCAAAAAAGAGACCCTTGCCGTCCTCCATTGTCTGCGAATCTTTCGGAACTACATCTTCGACAGGAGGTTTATTTTGAGAGTGGATCCGACCTCCCTGACCTACTCTCTAAGGAATTACGTTCCATTGGATCCGACGGTTGCCAGATGGCTGACGTACATCTGGATGTTCAACTTCGAATTGGAATGGATTCCTGGTAGTAAGAACCGGGCGGACGGGCTGAGTCGGATCAACTGGGATAAACAGGAAGGGGAGGCGGTGGAGAATACGCCCCCAGTTGACGGATTTCTGGATCAAGAAGAAGATGTTCGTCTCCATATCAACAAGTGGTCGCCGCGAGTGCCCAGTTGTGTAGGCTATCCTATCTGGCAAGCGCCGAATGGGTATGAAAGGAGGGCCGAGCTAGTCCTCAAACCTTTTGAAGAAGAGGATCCTTGGGGTGGTAAAGATGTTCAGTGGATGATGGAGTTAGCGCTGACAAGCTCACATAGCCTAGTGGAGGATATGAGGACGATTATGGAAGGGCCTGGCCAGGTAGAACGGCATGGGGACCTGATGGGAGGAATGTATCTCCTCATCAACACGTTATTGCAGGAAAGCCTCGACCAGTCAGGCTCGTTGAACCCGACAGGGAATGTGGACGAAGTGTCCGGGAGCCAGAACGACGAGTTCGAGGAAGGGGAGATTAAGGAGGCCTTTCGTGCAGAGGAGTATGATGAGATCTACCTAGAGTTGGGACTTCTTTTGTCCTGCGAAATGCGGCTAAGGGATGCAAGCGATAGGGCTCAGAGGATGCTGCAACGCTATTTAGTGCGAGACGACCACCTTTTCGTGAGAAGAGAAGTGGGGAATCCAGGAGAGTTGTTTGCGGTAGGAATCGTCAGATCAACGTCATAGCAGCGCTTCACGATGGTATTGAAGGAGGGCATCGAGGGGTACAAGCCACATATGCCAAGATAAGTGAGCTGTACTACTGGGATGGGATGATGGACATGGTCGGGAAGTTCTGCCGATCTTGCGTACCCTGCCAGGAGAGATCCCGTTTAAGGCAAGGGCAGTCGTTGCATCCAAAGCTAGAGCGAGAGGTGGGGGCTGTAGTGCATCTCGATCTACTGTTTATGCTGCTTGGGGATCAGGGTTATAACAATATCTTCGATGCGCGTGATAACCTGTCTGGCTTCGTTGACGGGTGTGCTATTCGCACAAAGACTGGGTTAGTCTTAGTGAGCTGCATCGAGGAATATCACCTGGGCTATCCTTTCGTCAAGGAATTCGTAATGGACAGAGGATCGGAGTTTACCTGCCAGGAGGTGCAAGAGTTGTTATCAAGGTATGGTGTGGCAGCTAACTACACCACGGCCGCGCACCCCCAGGTAAATGCTCCCGTGGAGAGAGGACATAGTACCATTACTAGTCTCCTGGCTAAGTGGACCGAAGGTAGGCCTAATCAATGGCCAAGGTACGTAAGGACGACGTTTTCTGTCGAGAACATTACAGTAAAAAGGTCCACCAAGTATGCACCGGCGACGCTGTGGTAAGGAAGGCACTCCACCTTCCCTATCGAGAATTTTCTTAAGACATGGAGGCGGCAGGATCTAGAAGTTAGCGTGTCATTCGAAGAACTGCTCGATATTCGGGCACGTCAGATAGGGGCAATAAAAGAAAGAATCCAGGAGGCGTCTGATCAGGTGGCGAGAAGCCGTATGGATGATAAGGTTCGATGGGATCAGTCTGCGCGGGTGAGGAAAGTACCCTTGGCAATTGGGGATGTCGTGCTTCTCTACGATTCATCGCTAGAAAAGCAATGGTCCAAGAAACTCGATAAGAGGTGGTTAGGTCCCTATCGGATCGTACGGGTCGGAGATTTTGGAGCGTACCAGATTGAGGAGCTAAATGAGACTGAGTGGAAGGATTGGGTATCTTGAACGCGATTGAAGAAATTTGTGGCGAGAGAAGAGGTAAGAGAGATGACCTGACTGCCTTTAGAATAAAAGTAGCAGGGTGTGTAGGTTAGGTAGGATGCATGCTGTATGAGTGTGGTTTGGTCTGAGTTTGTTTTGATTATCACCTGTTTGCTTACCCCAATGTGCGCCTGTTGTCTCCTTCGTCTGTTGTGCAGGTCTGACTTTACGAAGACAGCCATGCCAAGAGGAGGGAAGGGGACACGGCCGCCTCAGAGGCCGTTGGGAGCATCAGGAGGATATGAGCGGCATGGGCCTCGCCATCGAGACAGTACTCCGGTGTACGACGATGGGGACATCGAGCTATTCCTGGACAACTTTTGGGATCATGCGAGGCATATGGGCTGGACCGTGGCCCAGGCGATTGAGAGGCTGAGGGGAGCAGGCAGGTTCGAGGAACCCATTACCAGGATTCGTAGGGAGGCGACGAAGAGGCAGGAGGTGGAGACGAGGATGCAGGAGTTGCGACCTTCGCCTGTGGGACCAGATGGCAGGCGGATCCGCCTAGAGATCGAAAATGCGGCAAATTTTATTCCTGCTTTCGAGTGGTTCATGCAGGAGCAGGGTATACAGAGAGATGAGTGGGCGAGGACGTTACCCCTCTGGACTAGAAAGACGGAGAGGGCACTGGCTAAGCAGGTCAGAGATATGGCCCGAGACTGGGAGAGTTGTAGGGCACATCTGAGAGAGGTCGTTCGTCGACCAGAGCCTCCTCATCCCAGAGTCGAGAGGTGTCAGAGGAGTTAGAGGCAGAGGGACCCTGAGCCCAGGGAGGCGAGACCGTCTCGAGGAGGATGGAAGGCCCCACCCAGAAGAGAAGAGGAACCGGAGCCAGAGCCGAGCGAGGGGCATACCCTGAGTGTGGGTTGGGACCAGTGGAGTTCCATCGGTTTACCGAGGGTGGATTGAGGAGGTCGCCAGCACGCACGCAGGGGGAGTCGTCAGCATCTGAGGGGCCCTTGAGGGAATTGGAGACGCATTTAGATATTTCTCGGTGGAGAGCATCGCCTCGGGGCGAGGAGCATGGAGAGCAGGCAGAGGAGGTGTCACGAGAGGAGGTGCCACAGGAGAGGAGGTGTCACGGGAGGAGGTCCAGGATACTCAGCAAGAAAGAGGGCTGGGCAATGAGGGGAGACATGCGGGGAAGGAAGTGATAGAGGTTGGAGAGGACACGCCCCCACAGACGCCAGTGGTGGGTTTGAGACTCGGGGATGCACCAGGGAGCACTCGCCAGGCAGGGGAGAGGTTGCAGAGAGAGGAGGCCCCATTGCCTTCATTAGAAAAGGCCCCTTCGCCAGAAGGGAGAGCAGAAAGGAGGAGAGAGAGGACAACTGTAAGGAGAAAAGCCTTGACCCTGATTGACAGGCACCTAGCAGCTTATGCACTGGAGCACACCGACCTGGAAGAGCCGGCACCTGCAGAGCCGCGCCAGGAGCCGTGGCAGCCCGAGAAGGAGATGGAGGCAGAGATCCCGAAGAGGGTCGACCTCCACACGAGGGAAAGGGCGCCAGCTGGAGAGACAGCAGAGAAAAAAAGGGCGAAAAGAACCAGGAGGATAGACGAGATATGGCAGGAGAGGCAGAGGTTGGAGGTAGCGGGGGAGCTTCCAGAACAGCAGCAGGAGAGGCATAGATCGAAGGCAGCAGGAGCACTCCCAGGTCAGCCATCCAGCGCGCCAGTTAGGACCCCGGAGATCCCTGAGATGTGGAAGGACTTCTGAGAGCAAAGAGGAGAGGAGCTTCCCTCGCCAGTCAGAGTCGGGTTTGGGGTGGCCAGGAAGGCGGAAGAGAGGTTAGATCGCAAAATCAAGTTCCTGGCCAAGACAACTTTTGACTGACACTTGTTATTGGAGAGCGATCTGGTAGGGAAGAAGATGAAGGAAGCAAGCCATGGAGTACGCCTGGAGGCTATGGAGGTGGAAATCCAAGAACTCAGGGCATTGGTAGCCATTCAGGCAGCTATCATTGAGAGCCTGAGGCAGCAAACCCAAGGAAAGGTGGATAAGCCAGAGAGCAGCAGACAGGGAGAGCAGAGGCATCCAGGACATGGGTTGCCAGGACAACCATCTGCAGCAGAGCCTCGCCAGGAACCACCTATGGGGAGAGTTATCCTGGAGCCAGAGGAGGCGAGAGCCCTGAGACAGGCGGAGAGAGAGGCGTTCGAGTTTGGAGCCCCTACCGAGCTTGCGACGATGCCAGTAGCAGCGGCGGGCCCAGTCGTACCTTTGGCAGTTGAGGAGGGGCTACCACCATCTAGCAGTGAGCCGCCTTAGGGCTCAGCAGAGGGATCCATGGACGTGCTCCTTGAGGCGGTGCATACTATGCAAGAGGAGTTGAGTTTGTTTTCACCTGAGCAGAGGATAGAGGAACCTCTTGAGAGAGAGATGGGGATTGAGGCGGAGGGTGCCATCGAGGGTGGGCTCCAGAGGTTGGGCACGCCTGAGTATGGGCTAGAGGAGATTGAGGAGCAGCCCATGGTACTGCAAGGAGAGACACTTGAGAGGAGACCTAAGAGGTTGGACATGTCTGAGTACGTCCCAGTGACAGGGGATTCGAGGAGCAGACTGGGATCTTGGGCTACTGGATCTGGGTCTGGGGGACCAGTTCCTGGGGTAGAGCAGCAGGGGGTTTTCAGTAGCTTGGTGGGATCTCCTTCATCGCCACATCCTCAGCCTAGGAAGAAGAAGTTCAAGAGGAAGGTTGATCAGCTATGCTTCTACTGCAAGAGGGGCATGCATCTGGCTTTGGACTGTCTCGAGTTCCTTGAGGATAAGGCAGAAGGGAAGGTCTCAGAGGCTGGGGGTAAGATGTATGATAGACAGGGTAGGATAGTAGAGAAGTCCGCAGATGGACTTAGGGCTCAGTTATATAGGTAAAACCATGAGGAGTTGAGGAGGTAGGGCCGGTTTGTTTATGTAAGTGGGTGAGTATCTTGTGAGGCATCAGCTTATGTTCTATGTGATACCCTCTTAGACTTAGAGGACTTTTTTGTTGATTGCTACAAGTCTAGATGTGGACTCTAGTGTTCCTACTAAGCTGGGGTCTTGAGGATCAGGGTGATTTAGATGAGGCATGTACATATTTAGGTGGCCTACGCACTGGCTTTGAGAGACAGATCTGACATGTATTCTAGGGGTTGTTGTCAGTATGAGTTTGGTGTGGCTTGAGTTGAGTAAGCTATAATTTGGAGACACTTTCTATGTGAGACATTTTATTCCCTGAGTGTATATTATGATGAGGTTTTATTTCAGGGACCATTCTTATATGTGACGATCACTTGTCTCTCTCACATGTGTGGTTGTACTCTGATGTATGGTGGGTTTGTGCGGACAATGTGTAAAAAGCATCTTATTTTATCATGGGTACTGTGCATATGATTGTAAGCAAAACTGTCTACTCCTCAGTATACTTGTGCGACCTGCCCACGGCTAGTTGATAGGGCAGAGTACAAGGGGAGGAAGCGCAACCCGTCTGTGAAAGGTTGTGAGGATTTTGAAGGTTTATGAGCCCTTGAGGCTCAAAATGCTGACCATGTTGATTGTTGGTTGCTTAAGTTGTGATGAGGACCCATAAGATGGTCTCTCAGTGATTTTGTTTATGATACGCCCCCTGGATTTTACAAAAAGGGAAAGTTTTATGATGTTGTGTGTTATGATGAGACCCCCTCGAGTTTTGAGAAGGGAAAGTTTGGTTTTATGGCGAGACCCCTTGTGATTCCTGGTAGAGGGGATGTTTTGTTCTCAAGCGAGACCCCTCGTGATTTTTGGAAGAGGAGGTGTTTTGTTTATGATGAGAGCTCCTTGGATTTCCGAAAAAGGGGATGTTTTTGTTGTTGGGAGACTCAGCTTCAAAGGTGAGTAAACTGATTTATGACATGGTAAGTTGTCTGATGAGTGATAAAAGTCTGACGAAAAGAACCACTTTTTTGGAATGTTTGAGAAAGTCGCAATGAGTGCAGGGCGAGAGATGTCTCAGGGTGGGTGGCTACTAGCTCTGATCAAATCAGGGGTCACGGCCTGGTGGATTTAGCGGTGATTTTGTTTGTTAGCATGCCAAGGATGTCATGCCTATTGAGGGAGGGCTGGTAAATGCCTTCGCACCCCTGCGTATCACGCAGTGGGCCAGTGATTTTGTTTTCCGACGCCCTCGTCTAACCACCGGTGTTAATTCTGAGACATATTGAAGAAAGGACAAGCTAACGGAAAAAAAGTTAGTACCTTTAGGGCATAACCCCATTGGATGGCTGCTAGCCGGCGCAACCTGGCTGCGGGACCGCGTGGGTAAGAGTTTAAGGGGGGGTTGCCCGCCCCAGTGAAATTACTCCGCGGGATAGTGATGATTGAGAATTTTTGGAGGAATCCTGATTGGATGCTTATCAGAAGAAAATCTATCGTTGCGTAACCAACGAGGGGTACTACCGTTAAATAACAATGCGGTGGACCGTAGTCGTGGCCCGATCAGCCAAGCTATGGTGGGCCAAGGTGGAGACCTAGTCTTTCTGTACTAGACTGCAGAAAGGGCTGAGCGGATATTAAGTATACATATATGCTTATGTATATTTGATTGCGAGAGATTTTGAGAAGGAAGGCGAGAGTGCCTTCAAAGGTCTCGATTAAGGCTCGCGTCCTAATTTCTGGGCAGTGAGAGGCCTGGGTTAGAAACCTGGTACCATATAGTTGTGGAGGCATGGTTTGATGGAGACCTATACCCTGTGTTTGTCGGCTAATCGGATTGGCTCCTTTCTCGCCAGCATTTGGAGTGTGGATGGATTTATAGCTTTCTGATTTGGCGAAGCGACAAGGACGTCGCTTAATATGGTCCGGTAAGTTGTCTGTGCGCATACCCTTACAAGGGTATCTTCCCTGGTTTTTTGCAAGTGGCAGGAAATAAGTCTAATTGAAGTTTGAGTATACCGCGCAAGTCGCGGCAATGTCGGTCATTTACGTTGACTGGATAGTTGACTAGAGTAAAGAGTGCGTGGGCGCGCAGGTTTAAGGCGCGCGTGATTCATCCCCTGATGTCGATTACGAAACCGGCGCGGGCGCCAGTTTATTTATTTTTTATTTTTTGTTTGTTTATTCTTGATTAAACTAGGACGTGGGGGATATTGTTCGTTGATTGGTACGTTCGACCGAGACGCACGTGCGGAAAACGACCTCGAGGACGACTTCGACGGCGGTGACGGCGGCAACGATGTGACTGCAGTAGGTCTTGGCACGCGGGGTGGCACGAGTGGCGGCCGTGGTACAACTTCGTAAGTCTGCGTAAACGCTGGGCGGTTGCGTACACGGTTCTAGGCAGGGAAGAGGGTCAGGCCAATTTCCCTGGCCCCGAGCGCAGCGCCGCACCGTCTCATATAGCGCTCCGCAGATGTGGGTCCCAGACTTGGGCTTAGCGCTATAGGTTATGACATTGGACTAACACTACGGAGGTTTGGGGATCGAGGTTGGCAAGCGTCGGCGGAGCAACAACGGAGCATCGAGGAGGAAGCTGATGGGGTTGAAGGTCGCTGGGCTATCCCCCGTGGTTTTGCGGTTCGTGGGGTTGCGCGGCAGAGTCGAGGGCGACACTAATAATTTATTTGCCCCTTCTTTTCCTTTGCCGGGTGGCTCCGGGTTGAACTTTTGTGATTATTGTTTTAATTTTTGTATTATTCGCCCTTAATATTAAGCGTGGCGGGGCCGCGCGGGGGTGTGTGGTATCCGCGGGAAACCCCGTAGCAGCCACACCCAAACCTTGAATAGGGGCGCAGGCTAGAGCCGCGCTGGCCAGCAGGTGCGATGCCTGCAACGGCAGGGAAGCAACAGCGGGCCGGGGCACTAGCTGCTAAAGCAGGCCATGTGCACCAGAAGTGCCCGCCCGAATCCGGCCTCCGAGAGAGGCCAAGTCCACGCAAAGGTAACGGAGAAGAGGGGGGGGGCGTGCCACTACGGGGCATTGCCCCGGTCGAGTCCTTCGGGACATCCGTTAAAATTGAAACGATACGGGGAAGATTAGCACAGCCGCTGTGCAAGGATAACCTGCGTAAATCCGAGGAAAGCCGCGGTGCCTTGGCCTTCACTTCCGAGGTTTTTTTCTCCGAAAATGGTTGGTACTGTGAGGGGCTGTGCTAGCCGCAGGCGCCGAAGAAAACCTGCCAGGAAATAAGAGAGGAGGCAGGGCGCATACGAGGTGATAACAGAGGATGAAAACGGGCAGCAAGGAAAATTGCGTAGGTAGGGAGGCGGTAGCTGGTTGGGGGAGTGTGATACGGAGGCGCCGCGGATCACTAGGCTGAGCTACGAGTGGGGGAGGAAGACGATTGAATGTGACGTGAACCGGTGCGGGGTCCGTGCGGATGGTGGTAGAGAAGAAGGCGGGGCAGCGAGTATGGCGTAGCGGGATATGCATAACTCGCTCGATTCATTACGAAATCGGGTGAGTGGAGAGTTGAATTTTTGGGTTTTAACCCCGGGCGAGCGCACTGGTGAAGTCAATTTCGGCGTTAGATAGGTAGAACGAGAGGTTAGTCGAACAAGAGCTGCGTCGGAGTTATGGCAATGGCGGAGGTGGAGGGAGTAGAAATTGAGAGTTCGCTCGATTCCTAATGAAATCGACCGAACTAAAGTGCTGAGTGAAGGTTTTAGACCCTGACGATCGTGATTGTGAGGTCAGTGTTAGTGATAAGTTAGTGATTTAGGAGTTAGTTTGGGAAGTGACTGCGCTGAGTTATGGCGGGGGGACAAGGGAGTGAACAGCTSAGCGAACCCGGACGGGAACCGCCTCAAGGTACATGCGAAGGTGAAAGGCAGAAGGATGACTACCTCACTCCTCCCTCAACAAAATCGAGTCGGGGAAAGTCGTAGGAAGGGGTTTTGGCGTGGGGCGAGTTCATAGAAAGGGT
>BFEA01000738.1:294395-314324 GCA_003427395.1 Chara braunii | reverse complement strand
GTGACAGGCTGTTGAAGTGGAGGCCCGGGGAGGGGACCAGGCCGGTTAAGAAGGGAGTTAGTGCAGCGGTAGAGGAGCCTTTGGAGGTTTGACTTCGGTGRTTTGACCAGAKTTTGACCAAGCTGTCGCTTAGGCCGCCATTGCGGGGCCCTCAGGCGCATCAAGGAATCAAGACCCTCTCCTGCGAGTCTGAGCGCACCAACCTTGTATCTGAGAGTCTCTGAATCTTCTCTATGTGCCCTTCTCAGTCTAAGTCTAGTCCTTGGTTACGAGGGGAAGGCGGCAGGCGGGATTGCAACCCGTAGGTCCGCATCAAGACTCTATGGGGAGTCCACCCACCGATTGCGGGAGCTCTGTCGGAACTCTGGAGGAGTTCTGGAGGCAGGGAACCATCAGGTAAACCACTTCATCTGTATAACCCACTATTACCCATGTTTGCCTATCCCCCTGCAGTATGACTGTTGTATGCATGAGGTTGCCCCTATGGTTTTTGCTTTCTCTTCGGGACACAATCAGACTGAATGGAAGGAACGTGTGAGAGGGAAGCCTAAGTCTCTTCTTTATTTTGGTTGAAAGCAGACTAAGGATGAACTGGAGGAAGGTGGGAGGAAGGCAGTTTTGCATGCGTTTGGAAGGGTCAACCAAAGCCTGAGCATTGTTTCTACTGTGAATGGCTCAGGGCTATGTTTATTTGGCTGTTTTTCTGAAGGACCAGACATTGTTTCTACTGTGAATGGCCTGGTTGATATATTTATTTAGTTGTTTTCAGGAGGACCAGACATTGTTTCTACTGTGAATGGCTTGTTTACTCTAGTTAACTTGAGGGTTTGCCTGATTGAAGGGGTTTAAATTCTTGTTTATTCTGAGGGAGGATTTCTGGTCTAAGGCTGAGCATTGTTTCCATGGTGAATGGTTTAGCCTGAAAACCATGCACATAAATTAAACCGAGTATAAAGGAAAATACTTTATGTATATTTGCATATGAACTGACAGCTGGGCATTGTTTCTACTGTGAATGGTCCAGCGTTAAGCCATATCATTAAGAGGAAAAAAAAAAAAAATACAGAGTGTAAATGGAAATGGTTTGGGCAAGCTGAACATTGTTTCTACTGTGAATGGTTTAGTCCCCTGTCCATATTTGTCTTTTCTTTTGGAAACAAAGTCAAGGAAATACTAAATTTTTGGATATTAAACAACTCAGGGTGACTAGGCATTGTTTCTATGGCGAATGACATAGTCATCTGCCCAAAAGAAGAAAGAAGTAGTTGTGCAACTTGTTCGTGTATATCGTAAAGACAAGTTGTGCATTGTTTCCATGGCGAATGGTCCAGCTCTATGTCTTATGTAAGATGGGTATAAGGATTCAAGAACTTGAAGATTCATGAACTATCTATATGGAATGCACTTGGGATGGTGAGAGTACTTACATTCGTGGTTTGGTTTGCATGTGACTGGATGAGATGACTAGTTTGTTTAGGTTTTAGTTTTATAGGTAGTTGCTTTAGTTGCTTGCCACGTGCTAGAGCCATAGGAGTTAGTGTCAATTCCTGCATTTTCTGTAATAATTTTTTTTACTTAGGTCAATTTCTGCATTTTCTGAGATTTTTTCTTATACTTGGCTTTGTATAAATCTTGGCAAGCTACTTTTCCTACGGGAAGCACTGCCGAAATTTCTACAAATCAAAGAAGTTAGCTAACTTTTGACTTGTCGGAGTTCAACTGGTCTTTTTCATATATCTGGCTTAGTTAAAATCTGGTAAGTCTCCCTTTCTAAAGCGAGTGCTGCCCAAATTTTTGCTAATTCAGAGAGTTAGATAAAAATTGAATTGTGGGAAGCCAAAGTTACTTTCAAAATCTGAACTTAGCCCTGTATAAGTTTTGGAATAACACTTTTCTAGAGGGAGTGCTGCCGAAATTTCTACAAAATAAAGGAGTTAGTTAAGTTCAGTCTAAAGTTGACCTCAAGCTGTTGTTCGAGTTCATATCTGACTTAGTATAAATCTGGGAAGTCTCTCTTTCTAAAGGAGGTGTTGCCCAAATTTCTACTAATTCAAAGAGTTAGATAAAATTTTTCTCTCCTTAGTTAGAGATTATTTCTACTTTTATATCTGACTTAGTATAAATCTGGGAAGTCTCCCTTTCTAAAGAGAGTGCTGCCAAAATTTCTACTAATTCAGAGAGTTAGACAAAATTTGACTTTCTAGAGTTAGAGATTATTTCTGCGTTCATATTTGAGGTTATATAAACTCCGGAAAAACACTTTTCCTACGGGAAACGCTGCCGAAATTTTTCTAGTTTAGAGGAGATAGACTATATTTTGACAGGTAGCGATTGAGGCGACCCGCCCAGAATAAAGAAGATTCTGTAGTTGGTCTACCTTTAGCTTAAGCATTGGCTTAAAAGTAGACTTAAGTTTAGCTTATAGGGAGATTTTGAGTAAGGATGTATTATGGAGTTGTATTCTTCATACACTTATGATCTTAGCTTGGGGATTGGTCTGGTGTGTGTTACAGGTCTTTTTTTATCATTCGATTCAAGTTCGGGGCTAGACCCAGCTTGATCCCTTGAGGATCACTTTCTGTTATCACTGATAACATGTCGCTTGTCGATTCGTTGGTTTACGACTCAATTTCAACTCACCCTTCACACTCAACCTAAAAGGCTTTAGCCCTGGTGAATTTTATTGTTTCATTTTGGTTTCACATGGACTTTTATTGAATGACCATTTAACAAAGGTACTGAGTATTTAATTAAGGTTGGTTGGACATGAGGTTTGGGGCTTGCATGGCTAACGCGAGGGGTACGAGTGTCGAAGATGGTTGGGGTTGACTCCGTGTAGCGCGTGGGCTGTTGATTTGGTTCGTTGATGTGATTGTAGGTATATGCTGTGAATCAGATTCTGGATTTGGTTGCCTATGATTACATATATACGTGTTATTGTGAGAGACCCCAGTGAGAGGGTGAGAAGTGATCATCACATACTTAACCCTTATATATGTACACATGGGTATACTTAGGATGAATGTTTGCATGGGTTGAAGAGCCCCCATTCTAAAATCCTACTCAGAAGCTGAGACTGAGGGACTTAGGGGAGGCCTCTCCTTCTATTTTTGTTTTTTCTTTTTGATGATTTTTCTTAGTCGGACGTTTGGTCCTGGACCGGGATTCGAGGTCCTTGTCCAGGACACCCCAAGCCCTAGGCTTTGCAGGGGAGGGTTTTTCCCTCGCGCAGAGCCTATTTGATTTGCCTACCGAGACACTCAGGCCGAGAGCCGGAGGTGCCGCGGCGGCTGCACGACTATTCCTTCAGCCGTGCAATGTCGTGAAGGGTTAGGCCCTCACGACACTTCGAGTCTGATACTTGAGTGTCATAAACGGTACTCGGATCCATGAGAGACCGCTTGATTATGGGCACTACATAATACGCCATCATTGCGACTGCTTGCATACGCTTCCATTGCGAGTCGATATGAGTAAGCCCTGCATCCGCGCGGTTTTATCCTAAGTCTCGCGCGCGACAACTATTCGATTTCGCGTCGGAAAATTATGGGACGGCTACCGAGGGGCTAGGAGCGTTGTCGCGTTGTTTGTGTTGTGTCGTTTCGTACATGTGCATGTGTATGTTTTATTTTTGTGTTCGTAAAGTGGTGTACGCATGGTGTATGGGATGCGTCCTAGTCGACTGACGACGGGCCGCGCTTGGGACTTCAGCCCCCCAATATGTCGGTTCACGTGCGGGTCCGATAGAGGCGTATTACCGCACGTACCCCCTATGCTACAGCGAACGAGAAACGCCCTCGGCTGGTCCACCTCTGCGATTGCAGCTGATTAGCTTTCGTATTGTGGACTGGTAGCTCGGCGGGGATACGCCCACCGAAGGGAGGTGACAACTCCCGTAAGGTGTAGGTAAGGTGTGCCTTGCGTAGGCTCTATCCTGTCGTAGGGGCTCGCGAGAGGTATGGCTGGCTCACTCGGCCGGAGCGGCTTAAGGAAGTTCCACATGTATTGTCTGCGATGAAGGATTTAAACCAACTCCTGCGTGACGCGACCGGTATGGTCCCGCACTGCACTGGTGCGGTGCCGGACAGATGCGCTCGACACCGTCACTGCACACTTTACCCAAACGAATTCTCATTCGTTTCTGTTGTTACGTCGACTGTATACAAAGTTCAAGGTGATACGTTGACCTCTTTGGTTGTTGTAGACTGGATGAGTAAACCCGAAACAGCTGCAAACAAAATTGATGCTCCCCAGCAAGGGTACATTGCTGTCTCACAAGCCATAAATCGGCATGCCTCTTATGCTTTGAAGCCCTTGACTCCCTTGCGAAGATGAAAGATTGCTCTCACTCTCTAATTCTCTGCTCCATTCTGATTTTGTCACTTCTCTATTTTCTGAATGTTCATCGTCTGATCCTTTGGTTTTGCCATCTTTATCTTTCTCATCTTCGCTTCTTGATTCCCCTCCAGCTTCTCAACATTGTGCTTCTGCAAAGCCGTCAAACTCATCATGTCTGCCGCCTCAATTTCCCCCTTCCGAAGGTTATTCCCTGCAAGATAAAATGTCTTTGACTCAATTTCGCTCTTCCGACTATTGCCCCCCGCAAAACAAATTACCTTCACAGCCTTCGCATTGCGTCAACTGCCCTATGCCCCCTTCTGCATTGACCCCCTCTCTTTCTTTGCTTGGCATCAATGAATTGTCCTCCGATGACGATGCTTCGTTTGAAGTTCTCCCCTGTCTACTTGACTCTGAAGCCTGTTTACACATAACGCTTCATGGATCCACTTGGTTGTCTGATGTTCCTATAAACGAATACATTGATCTCCTGATGTCTACATATCACACAACCATCATTGTCAACTCCTTTACATACAGCGAAGGCATTACCAAAAACGAATACGCATACGTCCAGCGGCAAATTCGTCATTGCCTAAAAAAATGTCTGCTTACAACTCCCAAACGTTTTTTCCTCCCTGTTCATCGTGACAATAATCATTGGGCTTTAGGCTTTCTCGATTTAGAAAAGTGCTGGCATTTTATTATGACAGCTTATTTTCTAATGACGACGAATTCTTCAATATAATTAAAGACTGGTTGTCTCACAGAACCGACGGCCTAAAAAGATTGGCAAATACGCCTTGTTCAATTCTGAACAAACCGTCTCAATGAAATACTGAAGACTGCGACGCTTTTATGGTCGTTATGACTCGTCACTTCTTATTCGATAAACCATTTACAAATAGATCTGATTTATCTCAATCAGACATGTCATATTACCGAGCGGTTATCCATAACGAGCTCGTCACTCGCATTCTCCAACCACTGACACCACAACCTCATCTTCTGCATCCTTTTCCCCCTCCTCTGCTCTGCCAACCTGCAATTCTTTAGTTTTTCTCCACTGCACTTTTGTAAATTTATTTTCTATGCAGATCAGCAAACATATGATATGTGCTTATCTCGGTCAATTCTCTCAGCCCTTCGTCATGCAAGGTGAAGTTCGCTTTCACCATGGTTTTTCCCAGCCCACCGTCTCCCTTGCCCTCTGCAACACATGTCGTCAAATGACACTCCCTTATATGCATTGTTGACTGTCAGATAAGGAATTGCAAGTGTCTGACTATACCCATGATTGTTACCTTGCATACAATCGTCCAGAGCCCATAATCATAAGTAACATTAAAGGCCAAATACATGTAGGTCGGTCTGAGCTAGTGTGTTGGTATGTGTACATGCATGTGTGTCGGACATTCAGGGTGGATCCTAGTAGAATATACATGCATGTGTGTACGACACTCAGAGTGGATCCTTCTACCGTATATATATGAATGTGCAAACCGGTTGCTAGTGGATACATATGATAAGGTGAAGAACTTTGTAGGCGCCGTGCGCCTTAGCCATTTTGAGGAAGGCTGATTCCGAACTGTATTCCTGGCTAAATTCTTATCGGATCAGTCTGTGCTACCCACAAACCAGTATAAATGAAAAAGCGCGGTCTACACATTCATTCATTCTGCCTGTGACCCGTGCAGAAACGTTGTCAAAGTATTTTCTGCTACAGAGGTCTGTAAGTGCCCATGAATCAAAGTGAGCTAAGAAGACAAAGGTTGACCATAGCCAACAATTTGTTGAAGAACACTGATGGTGGCCATGGCTGCCATGTCGGTCGGTCTAAACTAGTATGTTGGTATGTCTACATGCATGTCTCTCGGACATTCAGGGTGGATCCTAGTACAATATATATGTGGGTGTGCAAACTGGTTGTCCCTGCTAAAGTACATATGTGAGATGCGTTTTCTGACCGTCACAGATTGCGATTTCTTGTATGGATCCGTTTCCCATCTCTCTCTCTCTCTCTCTCTCTCTCTCTCTCTCTCTCTCTCTCTCTCTCTCTCTCTCTCTCTATTTATCTATCTATCTATCTATCTATCTATTTATCTATCTATCTATCTATCTATCTATCTATCTATCTATCTATCTATCTCTTTCTCTCTCTCTCTCTCTACCCATCATTCTTGCACTGCATACAACCATCCACTCAAGTACGCACCGTGACTCCTGCAATGTCGATGAGACATGCAGGTTAGACTGAGATAATCTACACCTTTCTACTGTACCTCTTCATAGGTCCTATAAACCAGTCCATTCACAAGTGGGCAAGTACCCGGTTCTGCCTAATCCAATCAACAGTCCACTGTCCCATGTCTACCTATCTTAGTCAGCGAATGCCAAGTGGCCAACAATTAGTTGGAGAAAACTAACGACAACCATGGCTGCCACGTCGCTTACTCGGAACTGCTGTGTTGGTGTGTCTACATGCATGTGTGTAGGGCGTTCACGGTGGATCCTGGAAAAGTGTGTATATGACTGTGCTAACCGGTTGCAGGTGGATACAGAAGCAGTCCATTGGCAAGTGGGCAAGAGGGCGGTCCTACGTAATCCAGTCAGCAGTCCCCGACCCCGTGTCTACCTATGCTAGTCAACAACTACCAAGTGGCCAACAGTTAGTTGGCAGAGACTGCCGTCAACCGTGCCTGCCACATTGCTTTGTTAGACATGCATGTGTGCAACACATTCGCGGTGAGTCCTGGTAGAATGTGTATGTGGCTCTGCAAAGAGTTGCTAGTCAATACAGATGATCAGGTGAGAATCTTCGTAAGCCAAATGCGCCATAGCCATTCAGGGGAATGCTGATTCCGAACCATATTCCTGGCTAAATTCTTATCAGGGCAGTCTGTTCTGCACACAGGTATACAGATCGAGCCCTCGGAACAACGACGGTCCTGTGTCGGCTCAGTCTGTTGTGCACACGGGTGTACAGATCAAACCCTTAAAACTGCGACGATCCTGGTTAGCGAGTGCCAGATAGGCCACAACACATCTGGGCCTGGGTCGACAGGACCAGACCAGCGATACAAACAAGTATAAATAGAAAGGCAGCGTCGACAGATACATTCGGTTCACCTGTTGAGACACCAGTGGCTACTTCGCTGTGTGCACATTTTTTCCGATCTGTTGTTTTGACCATCAAGTTCCACCCATATCAACTTCGGGTTTGGTAGAGTGTGTATCTAACTGTGCAAACCGATTACTGGTAGATACAGAAGCGGTCCGTTGACAAGCGGGCAAATGGGCAATCCTGCCTGATTCGGTCAGCAATTCCCAGCCCCATGTTTGCCTATCCTGGCCAGCAAGTACCAACTCAACACCAGTTAGTTCGAGAAGACTGGCAGCAACCATAGCTGCCACATCGGCGACTCAAAACTATTGTCTCGGTGTGTCTACGTGCGTGTGTGTGGGACATTAACGGTGACAAGTAGGCAAGCGGGCAAGCCTACCTAATCCAGTCAACGGTCCCCGGTCCCGTGTCCACCTATCATGGTTAAAAGGTGCGCAAATGGGTGGTCCTGCCTGATCCAGTCACCAGTCCCCAGTTCCGTGTCTGCCTATCCTAGTCAGCAAATACCATGTCAAATTGGCCACATCTGGCCCAGGCTTGACAACACCAGACCGCCAATGCGTACACATATAAATGAAAAAACAGCATTTACACATTCGTTCATTCCGCCTGTGAGGCGCGCGGATACACTGTCAGACTATCTTCTGCTACGAAGGTCTGCAGATGCTGGGCATTTCTACCGCAGCCCTTTGAAGGTCCTATAAAGCAATCCATTGGCAAGTAGGCAACTAAGCAGTCCTACCTAATCTAGTCAGCAGTCCCCAATCCTGTGTTTACCTATCTTACTCAGCAAGTGCCGAGTCGCCAACGGTTAGTTTGAGAAGGCTGGCAGCAACCATGCCTGCCACATCAATTAGTCGAAACTGCTGTGTTTGTGTGTCTACACACATGTGTGTCGGACATTCACGGTGGATCCTAGTAAAATATGTATGTAACTATGCAAACCGCTTGCTGGTGGATGCAAAAGCAATCCATTTGCAAGTAGGCAAGTGGGTAGCCCCGCCTGATCTGCTGAAGAGTTATCGGTCCCATGTCCATTGGCCTACTTAGCAAGTGCCGACTGTCCAACTGTTAGTTGGAGAAGACTGTTGGCAGCTATAGCTGCCACACCAGTTAGTCGAAACGACTGTGTTGGTGTGTCTTTATGCGTGTTTCAAAAACAAGTATACCAGCCCTCAAAACAACGACGGTCCTATGTCGGCTTAGTCTGTTCTACACACGGGTGTACAAATACATTCATTTTGCCTGCCAGCCATGCAAATGCGCTGAAGTGCGCTTGATTTATCGAAGGAACAAGAACTACACCGATTCATATTTAACTGAAATGCACCAGTTGTTTCACCGTCTCTTTTCCATGGCCCCCCACGTCGCATCATATTGGTCACTTGATTGAGGTGTTTTAAAAGGAGAAAAATATTCCGTTCTTGTGCACTACAAACTCGTCCATGTGAGCTTAGACCCGAGGCCTATCCCCTTAAGTTGTATTTTTGAAACTGTTTACATATGTGAGTTGTGTGGTTTCGGTCTTCTGACCTGTGCCTTTGCGGTCATAGGCTATGATCAATCATCACTCCTATAGTTGTGAAAAGTCAACGTAGGTCATGGCCACTACAGTGCCGAGACGGAGTAGGGCAATCTGGACCTTTGTATTGTGCCCGTTCATGGTCCCTATAGAGCAGTCCACAAGCAAGTAGGCAAGTGGGCAATCCTGCCTAATGCAATCAGCGGTCCCCGGCCCCGTGTCTACCTGTCCTGGTCAGCCATGCACAAGTCATCAATCCTACCTACAAAATTGCAACACAAAAAAAAACATATCTTCCCATTCAAAATCCTGCTTTGTTTTTCATGTGTACATTGCTAACCATGCATTTCCTTGCATGTCATGTCCTTGTCGTCATCCACAAATGCTCTTTCAAGACGCTCCATATCCATCGACCACTATGCAGCACGTTCCTGTTAAACCAATCAGCCGCTTGTCTGTCTCCTTTCCACACATCATGTCGACGACTTGCTCTCTCCAACCCTGGCTAGAGCCTCGTCCCCTTTAACATTCGTTTTTGAATTCCACTCACAGCTTCCCATTCAGCTTTGTTCCTATGTCGCCAGACCTTTTGATATTGTCAGACCTCTCTTCTTCTTCTCTTGCCCTGTCAGCTTCATCAGATGACATTGTCCCTTTTCATACGCTGCTTATAGATCCGCCCTTGCACAAACACTCCCACATTTCTCCACAACCCTCCACCGCCTTCGAGTCGTCCTTCATACCATCACAGAGCGGCCAAAACACTTCATTGTTGTCTGTCAACATCCACATGGATCCATCACACGATGATACAGACCACACTCCACTTTGTCCTTATGTCCCTGTGCACAACAGCGATTGCTTGTCGCAAACACTTATTGATAATTACTCGGACCTCCTCATGTCTACCATACCTTCTGTTGTTGTGCTTGATTGCTTGACATACACCCATGGCATGAAAACCAGAGACTATCAATATGTCGCCCGCCGACTCTGCAACTGTTTACACACACATCTCATGTCCACACTTACACATCTGTTCATTCCCATCCACGTTGACAACAACCACTGGGCGTTGGGCTGCTTGGATTTCATTCACTATCATGTTTTGTATTACGACAGCTTATACTTTGACGACAGTGGCTTCTTGCACACACTCCGGGACTGGCTGGATTAACAGATTTGGATTTTGGCGAATTTCCTCGATGCGCCATATACCATAATTCACGACCCTATCCAAACCAATGACGTTGACTGTGGAATGTTCATGCTGCTGATGATCCGTCACCTGCTGCTTCACAATTTCCTCCCTCATCACCCCCCATTCTCACAGACCGACATTCCTTTTTACAGAAATGTCGTCCACAATGAATTGCAGACTCGCCATCTGCAAAACCATTATTCCGCACCAGTCTCTCTCGTTTGCTGTCCGTCCGGCGCCGCTCTGCCAATGACCCACGCTTTGACCTCTCAACGGGTCTGATCGGCGCGACCTTTTGCTTGGCTTCTTCATGGACTTCATGCATCGCGGATGCTGATGGTCATCAACATACAGCTCCTTCTGCACTTCCAAGGTAAATACTCTACCAGTCCGATCCCTTTTCTTCCACTTTCCCTGCAACTTGCTTATGTGAATTTTTGTCTACCTTGAATACGTGTTTCTGTCTTCAACAATGCTCTACATTACTTCTTTATCGTCAATCTCAGAACACCTGCTCTCCTCCAACCGCTTCGCATTTTGTCCTGTCTATTGAGCTTGTCAATGACAATGTCCCCTCGTATGCACTTTCATCCCTGATCCTGATTGTGGCTACCTTCCGTATCTTCACCCCTGTCTTCCCGGCGGCACACACAAACCCTCCATGCACCCCGACCTCACCCATATATAGACAAGAAAAAGACAGGGGACGTGACCTAGGAGAATGTTCTTGTAACTGTGTCACAAAATACCTATTGACCCCACTTCCCCCCGCTACGCCTACAACCCCACTTCCCCCCAATGGACTGCATTTGCTTATTCTTATGCTTTATTTATTGAAACTAATGTACACTGCTAATTACAAACATACTTGCATCTGTTGCCGTCCTTGTCATGAACAGGTGTACTCTGAAGATAGCCACTATGCAATGTATTGCGATCAGACCCGTCAACAACACACCCAGTCTTTCTCGGGCACTCATCATGTCGGGTCCACATGTCGTACGACTCAGATGCCATCTTGGTCAGGGGAGAACAACGTCGCACATCCAACAATACCACTTGAATGGAGTGACTTTCATGACATTTTGGTCTCACGCTATTCAATTCGCAGTGTGACCAATAAAACATATTATCTCATGCTCGACGACGTCGACATTCGCTACATCCATGCAATTGTTGTCAGACTATACACTCACCGGATTGACTGCACCGTCTGGGTTCGAGGTGATGAAACGTTTTTTTGCCATGACCCGACTAACCTCCTCTGGGTTGCCATTCATATTCTCGCTAGACGTGTCGCCATCATGACATTGCGTGCTGTTTGCAATATGTTGCCTTGCTCCGTTGGTCTGACCACCTTCCGTTTTGGAACCTTGTTCGGTAACAACAGAGACTATACGGCTCTTATTCGATCCATGAGATTGGCTGAGGGTGGATATGTCATACGCACGCTGCAGGAGATTGATATTCTACACATGCATGGACATTCCGCCTGAAGTCCGCAGCAACATATGCTTAGGATGGCGACTTTTAAATTACATTCCATTTACGAATGAACATATATGTAGCTTCAGATTTTGTGTCAAAACCAATGACAACTTTCTGTGTCAAAATAGGTATACAGGTTTCCCATTTGTTATCACTGTCACAAACTCCTGACATGTACATTGTCCATTATACCACTAGTGTATTTCGAGGTTTGCTGTCTACAATGTTCCGGTGTTTTGAACTTTCTATATTGATAAGTATACACTTGCATACTTGCCAATGAACTGCTTTGTAGAACAAAGTTAGAAGGAAAGGAGGAGCATGAGCAATGAATCTAGGGAAATTTGACTGGCCCTCCCTTGACTCTTCTCTACAATAGACTATTATAATTTCATTCTTGTTTCATGAAACTCCATTGAGATTTTCGAAATAGTTCAAAGTGCTAAAGCCAAACGGGTATGTTCATCAGTGACTCTTTGCTCCCCCTGGTCCATCTTTTTTTATTCTTCTTCTCCCCCAGGTCCTATTCGTCCTCTGCTCCTCTCCTCCTCGACCCCCATTCTCTCTCCTCATTATCCTCCTCCTCCTCCTCCCATCCTTCCCTCCTCCCGCTCCTCCTCTCCTCCTGCTCCTCTCCTCCTGCTCCTCTCCTCGTGCTCCTCTCCTTCGTCCGCTTCCTTCTGCTCTCCTACCCTTCTCCTCCCCCTCCTCTACCTCCTGCCTGTCCTTCTGTCATATTCTTCTTCTCCTGTTCCTCCCCCCCTCCTCCTCTCCGTCTTTGTCTTCATCTTCTCCTCCTTCCTCTTCCTTGTCACCTTTCTTTATTTATTTTTATTTTTATTTTTCCAAAAACATCTGCTGCGACCTTCTATTAGAGGTGACACAAGCATCCTACAATCGCAGGCGACGCTTTATACATAGCTCCAATCTGTTGGTGGGGAGCGTCGCCTGTAGGAAACAGGGTCCAGCTTCCCGCTGGCAAGATCAGCCTCGATATACCTGGCAAATCAACATCGGTTACCCTCTCGCGAGGGGTTTGTCTGTCCGCCCACTTATCAGCCAGAACTATGCAAACAAGTTGCTGATGGATACGGATTATCGCCTGACAAACTTTTTAGTCCCATGTGCCATGACCGTTCTGAGGAGAGCCGATTGGTGCCTCACCATTTTTGCTGTCTGTTCACATGCATATTGCAGAAAATCGCAAGTTTCCGAACAATATTCTGTTTCTCCCCAAAAATCCCTCTCTGATGCCCACACTGCGACGCCCACATGGGTCGAAGTGAACTGAGAGGGCAAAGATCAGCCATGGCCGACACTTACTTGAAAAAGAGTGTCAGCAGCCATAACTACCGCATCAGTTGGTCACAACTAGTATGTTCGCGTGTGTGCATGCATGGTGCGTCCTGGTCGAGTGTGTGTGTGAGTATGCAAACCGGTTACTACTGCATACAGATGATCACGTGAAAAACTTGGTGTGGATTAAAGTAGGACGGTCCGAGCCTTTGGGACTCGTTAGACACTCCTCGGGCGCTCAAAATTCCCGAGGAAATGATCGTTTCATCTGTCCTCGGAGAGAGTTCCTTGGAAACCGATGTGGAAACATTTCCTCGGGGTGTCCTCGGGGCATCCTCGGGCCACAGCCATTTGGCTGCGCTCCCCAAGGTACCTCGCGAGGTCCCTCGGAGTGGGAGTTTCCGCGAAAATCGGGACGGTGACGGCACAGTTTTGTAGTGTGGTACAACGGTGGTCCAGCCGAGGTGCGGGCGAACATTACCGCCCGACAACGTTCGACTTCGGTGGGGACAGCGGCAACGGTAATGAAGAGTGGCGGACGGGGTCCGCGGAGGGCCCGAGGTGACCCGGCCCCTCGCACGTGCCGGCGGGAAACGGACAGGCCTCCGACGGGCAGCTGTTTCGAAATTCGTCGGGCTGTACGTCCGTCGCCGAAAGCAGAGGTCCGCAATGTAAACCGGTGGAGGGCGTCATCAGCCATCACTTGCCGTCTGCTGTTTGTCGCCCTCAGGTTGGCCGTTACGCTGCGGTTGTCTTACATGGCCGACGTGTTCCGCAAGCTGCTGCTGCTCCTCCTCGTCGTGATTCTGCTTGTTGTTGTCGTCTTTGTTCAGGTGTGCATATTGGGGAGGTTGCCTTCACGTACTCGCAGGAAAGGAGGGGCGAGAAAGAGCGTGGCCATGGACGGGAGGCGGCCGAATCTGAGGACGTTGTCCACCCCTAATCCCGGCAACCGGGCTCCGATGTGTGCTGGTGTAGACAGAATGGCGGCAGGTCCGCCACCGTACGAAGGACTGCCGCCTCACTTGCAACCGCTGCCCGATTCGGACGAGGGGGAGGCAAAGGTGGGCGTGTCGAGGACAGTTCCGCTTGGTAGCGGGTCTACCCAGGAGTGGACGGGTAGCCAGTTGTATGATCGCCGCGGGGCGAAGTACGGGCAGTCGTTCACTTCCCTCCTTCACGACGGCGCGGAGGAGGAGGAATGCCTCCCCCCTGTCGATCTCACATTTGGCCTCCAGAGCGGGAGGCCGTCTTCTGTCATGCGCACTGTGCTCATGAACCCTCATCCCGACGACGACGCGGGGAAGGTCACATTCAGCGGCAGGGGCACGAGGGGCGGAGCGGCGGCAGAGGTGACGTCGGGGAAGACGACGACATGGCCTCGAACGCAGGCGACTTCTGGCCCGTCGGTTCCACGCACTGTCGGACAATGTCCTGAGTGGATGACCCTAATTCCTCCGTTGTTCGGGGCGCGCGACGACGTTCGTCATCCCGTAGATCGGACTGTGACTCACGAAGACTTCCCTTTCGAGGGCGCGCATGGAGATGGCAGGCGGGTGTGGAAGGAGGCGAGGCAGGAGTTGCGGCGGCAGCAAAAAGAGTCCATAATGCAAGGTGTGGAGCGTTTACGCGAGGGGGAGCAAAGTGGGCAAGCAGACGTGGCCACCGGGGGGGGTGACGCGTGGACAAACGTTGGCGAAGTTTAGTGCAACGTAGACGACGACGACAGCGGCGACGTGTTCCCGTTGCGTGCGCCGAACATGGGTGGGAGGGGCGGCAGGGGCAGCACTTCGACTAGAGCGGTGCGCAGGCGGACGAGGACGTCCACGACCTCTGTAGACGCGGAAGGCGAGGGGGATGGGGAAGGAGGGCGGAATTTTTGATCCGTGGAACACATGGTGGCCCTAATCAGGGCGAAGCGAGATCAGGACGCCCAACTGCAAGCGTCGGGACACAACTTCGCTCGGATGCGGACGAGGGAGTGGAAATGGTTGGACGTTCGGGAGAGGTTGCTGAAGGTCGGTGTCGACAGGCCGGCAGACAAAGGCGGGAAAAAATGGGACAATCTCATGCAGCAGTTGAAGAAGGTCCATGCTTTCATGGGCATGTTGGGGAAGGAGGACTTCTTCCAGTTGACGAGTCAGCAGAGGGCAGAGAAAGGATTCAACTTCAACATGGATCGAGCCGTATCCGAGGAGATCAAAGGGGCGAGCGAGAGGAGCCACACTATCAGCCCGACCAATGTTGCAGACACTGGCGGGGCAGGGGGTGTGCAACTCCCATTTGCATAGTCGGCGACTCCGGAATCTATGGGGGATGGGGAAGCCGCCGGTGATGGAAACGACGAAGACGACAACTCAGCACGGGGTGGCTCACAGACGAGTGGTGGCCTGGCCGGGTTCGGGAAGAGGAAGAATGTGCGACAACGGATATTCGAGGCGTTGTCGGAGTGCATGGACAAGCATGGGGCATTGATGGCATCGACAATGGAGAGCGGCAGCAGGAGGCAGTGCGAGATGATAGAGAGCGCGAGCAAGAGGCAATGCTCCATCCAGATTCGGCAGTGCGAAGCTATCGAAGCGGAAGTGGAGATCCAGAAACAACACTCTGCTGCCTCCACTGAAGTTAGCAAGCTTATGTGCCAGGCGCTGCTAGAAATAGCGAAGGCTATACGAGAACGGTAGACACGTGCGACCGTCGGAGGTCATTGGTCGGCTATGGCCGTCACATCATTGTGAATCTGTTGTCGTCGACCGTAGCCGGATGGATGTGGACGTTGCTCGTGCCTCATTTTTTTCCATGGATATGAGAGAGAGAGAGAGAGAGAGAGAGAGAGAGAGAGAGAGAGAGAGAGAGAGAGAGAGAGAGAGAGAGAGAGAGAGAGATTTAATGTATAGGTCCTTTGGATCAATTTTTGGTTGTGCGTTGAGGATAACAATTCTTTTTTTCGTTTTGGTATTTTTTTTCCTTTTTTGTTCTTTTTTTTTCATATTGCTTCATGTTTGCATTCTTGAGACGAACATCTGTGTAGTGAAACGACCTCCTTCATGTGAGGGCGGGGGTGTTCGTCGTTGCGGGGGTGTGTTTCAAGGGATACTGCTCAATGACAGCACGTGGGAGGGAAAACGGGATGCGAAAGCATTGATCCCGCGAAGGCATCCCCTTTGGCCTGCCCCCATCCGTGACCACATCACCGACCAGTAGACGGCCCCTGTTCCGTACCGCCAAACGGTGCCTTCGACACGTGCACCTTTTTTTATAAACTTTGCGGGCGCCCATCCACCGATCAGAGAACACAGCAGTCCACTCCACGCACTTCTGGCGGCATTGTCGCACGGCGCATTGCAGGGCAGTGGACGTCGCGCTAGGGCAGGCGACACGCCTACTTCCTTTCAGTCGGACGTCGTCTCGGTCATCGTCGCCAACTGCGCCTGGACACCTCGTCGACACTTTTCCTTCTCTCCGGACGCCGTGTTCGTCTTCGTCGCCAAATTCGCTTGGACACGTTGTCGTCGTTCCAACTTGCCCAGCGCGCGTCTTCGTGGCTGTTCGACAAGGCGTCGTTGTGGCGAGCGCGTGGCAGTCGGGTCATCAGTGTCACTGTGAGATACGCGTCGTCCGCCGTCTGGCGTCTGTTCAGTCCAACGCAGATAGCGGCAGGTTGTGCGGCCTTCAGCAGTCTCCTCCACCAGCCGTCCGCCATCGACGTCGTTCGTCTTCACAGCGGTGACAAATACGCGCAATGCAGCGAAGGGGAAAAGGGGGAGGGAGTCTAATCAGGGCGAAGCTGCTACCGCCGTCAAGCGGGGGAGGCATCAGTGCCGTGTGCTTTATAATTTGGAAACGTGCTGTTCTTCTTTCCGTCTCTTCAGCCCGGTTCGATACGTGCTCGTCTTTTGTGTTGGCATGCTTCCAGAACGCAAACCAATTGATCCTTCCCGTCCTTTGTATATTGCACATGTTTTTTTTTTTTTTTTTTTTTTGGAGTTTTTTTTTTTTTTTTTTTAACTTCACTTGTTTTCGGAATTGCATGTGAAGATCATTGTGCGATGACCATTGATCATTGTCGTTTGCATATCGTTTGTTTTTATCACAACGCGCACTCATCCACCAAACACTGGCAAACCTAGGACGAAGACGCACACGAATGAAGGCAGACACAAAACTGTTTTCCTGTGTCTTTACGACTTTCATTTGTCTATATCAACACATGTAAACACCATTCGATTGCGCTCGCAGACTTCTTTTTTCACACGTCAGCATGCCATCCATGCAGCAGGGAGTGTGTAGGAGAGGAAAGAAAACAGTCGCCAACAAGCGATAACACTTTGCGATCACAACCCAACAATCACCAAATCCTTGCGAATTAAAAAAACACACTGCCGACATGATTGCTTTCCGTAGAATGTCCTAAACGAGCCCCAAGGCATGCACACGACTGCCGCTCGCGACAGACAACAACTCCATCTCAATGCCGTCAACTAATCACATTAACCAGCCACCGCCGCCGCTTCCGCCGCCCAACGACTCGCCCACACTAACAGGGAACGCCCCACTATCAACGCACCAGCCCGAAGCCGCGGATCGAAACACAAAAAGGAAAAACTTCCGAGAAACTCAAAATCGGACGGCATATGGCGCGGGGACTACACGGGATGACTGTCGCTCTCCGCTCTGCGTCCCGCACTGCCGACCGAAAATTGGACGGCATGGCACATGTACTACGCCCGTCATCTCTCCGCACACTGCTTCCTCCCATAGCCGCCGTCAAACGTTCCTCCATCGACGTGGCCCACAGCTCCCGCCCCACGCGGCGTCCTCTGCCGTCATCGCCGCACCATTCACTCCGCCAGCGCCTGGCGCAGCATGATCGTCTCCCCCGTAGAAGTTTCCATGCACAACGACAAGGGGGGGCGATGGATACCGAGATCCACCCGACGGCGAACTCCATTGGCGTCAACCTCCCACAACAAGTTCTCGTTGAAAGGGATGTCGGCGTCGATCAGGATGTTGTGCAAGATGCAGACGGCCACGAACTGCTGGGGCAAGGTCTCCATGTTTGTCTTGTGCGAACCTAGGAACAAGCGCCACATTCGTTTCAGTCTCCCGAATGCCCTATCCACTGCCCCCCTCGCGGTCTTCTGGTTGCTGTCGAAACGACTCTTCAGGGGATGCTGCGCCACACCGCCAAACGGGACAACCATCCATTCGCTCGGCGGGTAACCATTGTCGGCCAGCAAATAACCATTCGCCTGCACTTGGAACGGTAGCAGCACAGGAGGCCCTGTAAACAACTCTCCCGCCGCCGCCCGCGACCATAGACTGGAGAGATGGATGATCCGGACGTCGTGGCAGCTCCCCGGATATCCCACGAACACGTCCAGTATGCGCAAGTCCAAGTCGACCACCACTTGAGCAACGATAGAGAATCATCTCTTGCGGTCGTAGTAGGCTTCTGCAGGTGCATTCGCCGGCTTGTCGACGTAGATATGGGTGCAGTCGATGCACCCATGGCAGTTCGGGAAACCCTTGTCTGCAAAAGCACGCAGAATGATCGCCTTCCGCACCCCAGTCGGCCACGCCACCTTCTCTCTGTACACCGAAAGCAGCGCAGCAGTAACGTCCCGGACGACCACCAAACTTGAAGCCCTGCCAATCCCAAAGCTGCAGCTGCTGCTCTCGTATGTCTCGCCCGACGCCCACCTGTACAGCGCGTAGGCGACGATCTGGTCTGGTTACAACGACTCCATATAGAACGTCACACGTCGCTGGAGAATCGGCGACAAGTTCTCAACGATCTCGCGGAAGACACGTGGAGACATCCGTAACTTGTCGCGGAAGTAATCGTCAGTGGCGTCGTCCGCAGGCCGAAGATCCTCCCAAGTCCCCCCCGTCCTCCTTTTTACCCACCACCTCGGCGTCGCCCTTGGTAGTCCCCCACACCCCAGTGCACAGCACACCTCCAACACGGCATCACAGATGGCAGCGCTATCCAACGCTTCAGTCGTCGCCGCCGGCATCAACTTCCTTCTCCGAGCACGTAGTCGTGCCCACCGCCGTTGACATTCGACCTCCATGTCGCAATGCATGATGACGGCGGCTACGGCAGACGTCATGGCAGCCCTCTCCAGAGCGGACAACCGGGCCCCGACGTCATCCCCTTCACCCACTCCACGCACATGGACTACCTCAGACATCGCAGTCATCCTCGCGGAGTGAACTCGCCCAACACTCGACCGGACGCCGCCAGCAATGGACACTGCCCACGAGCAAGTTGGCGGAGATGGTGGTCGTGCAGCGGTGCGCGAGGATGATCGAGCAAGGCGGAACGCAACGCTCCCAACAGTCGACGGAGGGCCACGGAGAGCCATCTCTTCAAATACGTGTGGAACATTGTGCTGACGCCACAACGGCTAGCGGCTCCCCCGCGTGACGCCCACTGCAAAACCCCTCAGAGTCCCCCATGGGGTCGCCCCAAGGTACCCGCATGTCCCCGCGGAACCACACCGCACGGCATGGTCGGCCGATTCAAAATTTGAATTTTGAAAGTACATGCGCGCGCGCGGATTTTCTTCCCCATTGCGGCGGCGGCAGTTCCTTTTCGAATTCGAAGGCCAAACGCGGTGGACCAAGGCCGCTTGCACTGACACCGGACGATGGACCACCGCCCAAACTTTCGTCCCACGGCCGCGTATAAAATTATATGTCTTCCCGCGGCCAGTCCTCCGAGCATCCTCGGGCGTCGTCCCGAGGGAGCAGTGGAACGAAAGCGGGAAAATCCTCGGGCTGCCCCGAGGATTTCCCCTCGGAGCCCGAGGGCGCGCCGAGGAGTGTCTAACGAGCCCCTTTCTGCTGTGCCCCTTCGTGGGTCCTGTCAAGCAATCCATTGGCAAATGGACAAGTGGGTAACACAAACAAGTACAAATGAAAAAACAGCATCAACACATTCGTTCGCTCTGC